>JAKDEW010000861.1:0-103357 GCA_021963965.1 Artemisiospiza belli
GTCCTTCTTTTCTGTTTTGGCCTTCAGTGGGGATCAATTTTGGCAAGCTTTGCTGCATGTGCCTGCCCTTGGTGGCGTATGGCCTGCCTGCATTTTGATGTCTTTGACTTTGGGAAAGATTTTTTCTTTTTTTTTTTTATTATTTTAAGTATTCATGCCATGTCCTTCATATCTTGCCCCCTAAGTTGTGTCTTCCTCCTTGACTTTTTCCCCTGCTTTTGCAACATCTGTGAGCTTAGTTTTGGCACCTTTTGGTCCTTTGCACTGCACCTGATATGAACCCCAGGCCACTTTCTAAGAGTCATTAAATTTCCCAAATTTTCTTTTTTTCTCGTCCAATTGCAAATCATTTGATGTTGTCTCCATTCCAGCTTGTTTGTAGGTCCTTCTTTTCTGTTTTGGCCTTCAGTGGGGATCAATTTTGGCAAGCTTTGCTGCATGTGCCTGCCCTTGGTGGCGTATGGCCTGCCTGCATTTTGATGTCTTTGACTTTGGGAAAGATTTTTTCTTTTTTTTTTTTATTATTTTAAGTATTCATGCCATGTCCTTCATATCTTGCCCCCTAAGTTGTGTCTTCCTCCTTGACTTTTTCCCCTGCTTTTGCAACATCTGTGAGCTTAGTTTTGGCATCTTTTGGTCCTTTGCACTGCACCTGATAAAACCCCAGGCCATTTTCTTAGAATCACTAACTTACCCAAATTTTCTTTTTTTCTCATAGAAATTGAATTCCTTTCATGTTGTCTCCATTCCAGCGTGTTTGTAAGTCCTTCTTTTCTGTTTTGGCCTTCTGTGGGGATCAATTTTGGCAAGCTTTGCTGCATGTGCCTGCACTTGGTGGCGTATGGCCTGCCTGCATTTTGATGGCTTTGACTTTGGGAATGATTTTTTCTTTTTTTTTTTTTTTTATTATTTTAAGTATTCATATCATGTCCCTCATATCTTGCCCCCTAAGTTGTGTCTTCCTCCTTGACTTTTTCCCCTGCTTTTGCAACATCTGTGGGCTAGGTTTTGGCACCTTTTGGTCCTTTGCAATGCAGCTGATTTCCTCACAGCCTATTTTTTGAAGAGACTAAAATTCCCGATTTTCTGCTTTTTTTAATTGCATTTCATTTGAACCTATCTCCTTTCCAGAGTGTTTGTAAGCCTTTCTTTTGGCATTCACAAGATTCCTTTTCCCTTCCCGAAAGGAAATTTCATTTCCTTTCGAGAAGGGAAAAGGAATCTTGCGATTTCAATGGGGACCAATAGAGGAATCTTTGGTGCATGTCCCTGCACTTGATGGCAGGCCATGCCTTTTGATGGCTTTGACATTGGGAAAGATATTTTTCTTTTTTTCGTTGTTATCTGAAGTGTTCATGCCATGTCCCTCATATCTTGCCCCCTAAGTTCTGTCTCCCTCCTTCACTTCTTCCCCTGCTTTTGCAACATCTGTGAGCTTAGTTTTGGCATCTTTTGGTCCTTTGCACTGCACCTGATATAAAAAACAGGCCAGTTTCTTAGAGTCACTAAATTTCCCAAATTTACTTTTTTTCTCCTCCAATTGCAATTCCTTTGATGTTGTCTCCATTCCACCGTGTTTGTAGGTCCTTCTTTTCGGTTTTGGCCTTCAGTGGGGATCAATTTTGGCAAGCTTTGCTGCATGTGCCTGCCCTTGGTGGCGTATGGCCTGCCTGCATTTTGATGGCTTTGACTTTGGGAAAGATTTTTTCTTTTTTTGGTTTTTTTCCGAAGTGTTCGTGCCATGTCCCTCATATCTTGCCCCCTAAGTTGTGTCTTCCTCCTTGACTTTTTCCCCTGCTTTTGCAACATCTGTGAGCTTAGTTTTGGCATCTTTTGGTCCTTTCGACTGCACCTGATATAAAACCAGGCCATTATTTAGACTCACTAAATTTGCCAAATTTTCTTTTTTCTCCTCCGATTTCAATTCCTTTGATGTTGACTCCTTTCCAGTGTGTTTGTAGGTCCTTCTTTTCTGTTTTGGCCTTCAGTGGGGATCAATTTTGGCAAGCTTTGCTGCATGTGCCTGCCCTTGGTGGCGTATGGCCTGCCTGCATTTTGATGGCTTTGTCTTTGGGAAAGATTTTTTCTTTTTTTTTTTTTTTTTTTATTTTAAGTATTCATGCTATGTCCCTCATATCTTGCCCCCTAAGTTGTGTCTTCCTCCTTGACTTTTTCCCCTGCTTTTGCAACATCTGTGAGCTTAGTTTTGGCACCTTTTGGTCCTTTGCACTGCACCTGCTAAAACCCCAGGCCACTTTCTAAGAGTCATTAAATTTCCCAAATTTCCTTTTTTTCTCCTCCAATTGCAATTCCTTTGATGTTGACTCCTTTCCAGCGTGTTTGTAGGTCCTTCTTTTCTGTTTTGGCCTTCAGTGGGGATCAATTTTGGCAAGCTTTGCTGCATGTGCCTGCCCTTGGTGGCGTATGGCCTGCCTGCATTTTGATGGCTTTGTCTTTGGGAAAGATTTATTCTTTTTTTTTTTTTTTTATTATTTTAAGTATTCATGCCATGTCCCTCATATCTTGCCCCCTAAGTTGTGTCTTCCTCCTTGACTTTTTCCCCTGCTTTTGCAACATCTGTGAGCTTAGTTTTGGCATCTTTTGGTCCTTTGCACTGCACCTGCTAAAACCCCAGGCCACTTTCTAAGAGTCATTAAATTTCCCAAATTTACTTTTTTTCTCCTCCAATTGCAATTCCTTTGATGTTGTCTCCATTCCACCGTGTTTGTAGGTCCTTCTTTTCTGTTTTGGCCTTCAGTGGGGATCAATTTTGGCAAGCTTTGCTGCATGTGCCTGCCCTTGGTGGCGTATGGCCTGCCTGCATTTTGATGGCTTTGACTTTGGGAAAGATATTTTCTTTTTTTTTTTTTATTATTTTAAGTATTCATGCCATGTCCTTCATATCTTGCCCCCTAAGTTGTGTCTTCCTCCTTGACTTTTTCCCCTGCTTTTGCAACATCTGTGAGCTTAGTTTTGGCATCTTTTGGTCCTTTGCACTGCACCTGATAAAACCCCAGGCCATTTTCTTAGAATCACTAACTTACCCAAATTTTCTTTTTTTCTCATAGAAATTGAATTCCTTTCATGTTGTCTCCATTCCAGCGTGTTTGTAAGTCCTTCTTTTCTGTTTTGGCCTTCTGTGGGGATCAATTTTGGCAAGCTTTGCTGCATGTGCCTGCACTTGGTGGCGTATGGCCTGCCTGCATTTTGATGGCTTTGACTTTGGGAATGATTTTTTCTTTTTTTTTTTTTTTTATTATTTTAAGTATTCATATCATGTCCCTCATATCTTGCCCCCTAAGTTGTGTCTTCCTCCTTGACTTTTTCCCCTGCTTTTGCAACATCTGTGGGCTAGGTTTTGGCACCTTTTGGTCCTTTGCAATGCAGCTGATTTCCTCACAGCCTATTTTTTGAACAGACTAAAATTCCCGATTTTCTGCTTTTTTTAATTGCATTTCATTTGAACCTATCTCCTTTCCAGAGTGTTTGTAAGCCTTTCTTTTGGCATTCACAAGATTCCTTTTCCCTTCCCGAAAGGAAATTTCATTTCCTTTCGAGAAGGGAAAAGGAATCTTGCGATTTCAATGGGGACCAATAGAGGAATCTTTGGTGCATGTCCCTGCACTTGATGGCAGGCCATGCCTTTTGATGGCTTTGACATTGGGAAAGATATTTTTCTTTTTTTCGTTGTTATCTGAAGTGTTCATGCCATGTCCCTCATATCTTGCCCCCTAAGTTGTGTCTTCCTCCTTGACTTTTTCCCCTGCTTTTGCAACATCTGTGAGCTTAGTTTTGGCATCTTTTGGTCCTTTGCACTGCACCTGATATAAAAACAGGCCAGTTTCTTAGAGTCACTAAATTTCCCAAATTTACTTTTTTTCTCCTCCAATTGCAATTCCTTTGATGTTGTCTCCATTCCACCGTGTTTGTAGGTCCTTCTTTTCGGTTTTGGCCTTCAGTGGGGATCAATTTTGGCAAGCTTTGCTGCATGTGCCTGCCCTTGGTGGCGTATGGCCTGCCTGCATTTTGATGGCTTTGACTTTGGGAAAGATTTTTTCTTTTTTTGGTTTTTTTCCGAAGTGTTCGTGCCATGTCCCTCATATCTTGCCCCCTAAGTTGTGTCTTCCTCCTTGACTTTTTCCCCTGCTTTTGCAACATCTGTGAGCTTAGTTTTGGCACCTTTTGGTCCTTTGCACTGCACCTGATATGAACCCCAGGCCACTTTCTAAGAGTCATTAAATTTCCCAAATTTTCTTTTTTCTCGTCCAATTGCAAATCATTTGATGTTGTCTCCATTCCAGCTTGTTTGTAGGTCCTTCTTTTCTGTTTTGGCCTTCAGTGGGGATCAATTTTGGCAAGCTTTGCTGCATGTGCCTGCCCTTGGTGGCGTATGGCCTGCCTGCATTTTGATGTCTTTGACTTTGGGAAAGATTTTTTCTTTTTTTTTTTTATTATTTTAAGTATTCATGCCATGTCCTTCATATCTTGCCCCCTAAGTTGTGTCTTCCTCCTTGACTTTTTCCCCTGCTTTTGCAACATCTGTGAGCTTAGTTTTGGCATCTTTTGGTCCTTTGCACTGCACCTGATAAA
Organism: Artemisiospiza belli; assembly: GCA_021963965.1. Lineage (NCBI taxonomy): Eukaryota > Metazoa > Chordata > Aves > Passeriformes > Passerellidae > Artemisiospiza > Artemisiospiza belli. The sequence continues at coordinate 4,591 of JAKDEW010000861.1, forward strand.
ACCCCAGGCCATTTTCTTAGAATCACTAACTTACCCAAATTTTCTTTTTTTCTCATAGAAATTGAATTCCTTTCATGTTGTCTCCATTCCAGCGTGTTTGTAAGTCCTTCTTTTCTGTTTTGGCCTTCTGTGGGGATCAATTTTGGCAAGCTTTGCTGCATGTGCCTGCACTTGGTGGCGTATGGCCTGCCTGCATTTTGATGGCTTTGACTTTGGGAATGATTTTTTCTTTTTTTTTTTTTTTATTATTTTAAGTATTCATATCATGTCCCTCATATCTTGCCCCCTAAGTTGTGTCTTCCTCCTTGACTTTTTCCCCTGCTTTTGCAACATCTGTGGGCTAGGTTTTGGCACCTTTTGGTCCTTTGCAATGCAGCTGATTTCCTCACAGCCTATTTTTTGAACAGACTAAAATTCCCGATTTTCTGCTTTTTTTAATTGCATTTCATTTGAACCTATCTCCTTTCCAGAGTGTTTGTAAGCCTTTCTTTTGGCATTCACAAGATTCCTTTTCCCTTCCCGAAAGGAAATTTCATTTCCTTTCGAGAAGGGAAAAGGAATCTTGCGATTTCAATGGGGACCAATAGAGGAATCTTTGGTGCATGTCCCTGCACTTGATGGCAGGCCATGCCTTTTGATGGCTTTGACATTGGGAAAGATATTTTTCTTTTTTTCGTTGTTATCTGAAGTGTTCATGCCATGTCCCTCATATCTTGCCCCCTAAGTTCTGTCTCCCTCCTTCACTTCTTCCCCTGCTTTTGCAACATCTGTGAGCTTAGTTTTGGCATCTTTTGGTCCTTTGCACTGCACCTGATATAAAAACAGGCCAGTTTCTTAGAGTCACTAAATTTCCCAAATTTACTTTTTTTCTCCTCCAATTGCAATTCCTTTGATGTTGTCTCCATTCCACCGTGTTTGTAGGTCCTTCTTTTCGGTTTTGGCCTTCAGTGGGGATCAATTTTGGCAAGCTTTGCTGCATGTGCCTGCCCTTGGTGGCGTATGGCCTGCCTGCATTTTGATGGCTTTGACTTTGGGAAAGATTTTTTCTTTTTTTGGTTTTTTTCCGAAGTGTTCGTGCCATGTCCCTCATATCTTGCCCCCTAAGTTGTGTCTTCCTCCTTGACTTTTTCCCCTGCTTTTGCAACATCTGTGAGCTTAGTTTTGGCATCTTTTGGTCCTTTCGACTGCACCTGATATAAAACCAGGCCATTATTTAGACTCACTAAATTTGCCAAATTTTCTTTTTTCTCCTCCGATTTCAATTCCTTTGATGTTGACTCCTTTCCAGTGTGTTTGTAGGTCCTTCTTTTCTGTTTTGGCCTTCAGTGGGGATCAATTTTGGCAAGCTTTGCTGCATGTGCCTGCCCTTGGTGGCGTATGGCCTGCCTGCATTTTGATGGCTTTGTCTTTGGGAAAGATTTTTTCTTTTTTTTTTTTTTTTTTTATTTTAAGTATTCATGCTATGTCCCTCATATCTTGCCCCCTAAGGTGTGTCTTCCTCCTTGACTTTTTCCCCTGCTTTTGCAACATCTGTGAGCTTAGTTTTGGCACCTTTTGGTCCTTTGCACTGCACCTGCTAAAACCCCAGGCCACTTTCTAAGAGTCATTAAATTTCCCAAATTTCCTTTTTTTCTCCTCCAATTGCAATTCCTTTGATGTTGACTCCTTTCCAGCGTGTTTGTAGGTCCTTCTTTTCTGTTTTGGCCTTCAGTGGGGATCAATTTTGGCAAGCTTTGCTGCATGTGCCTGCCCTTGGTGGCGTATGGCCTGCCTGCATTTTGATGGCTTTGTCTTTGGGAAAGATTTATTCTTTTTTTTTTTTTTTATTATTTTAAGTATTCATGCCATGTCCCTCATATCTTGCCCCCTAAGTTGTGTCTTCCTCCTTGACTTTTTCCCCTGCTTTTGCAACATCTGTGAGCTTAGTTTTGGCATCTTTTGGTCCTTTGCACTGCACCTGCTAAAACCCCAGGCCACTTTCTAAGAGTCATTAAATTTCCCAAATTTACTTTTTTTCTCCTCCAATTGCAATTCCTTTGATGTTGTCTCCATTCCACCGTGTTTGTAGGTCCTTCTTTTCTGTTTTGGCCTTCAGTGGGGATCAATTTTGGCAAGCTTTGCTGCATGTGCCTGCCCTTGGTGGCGTATGGCCTGCCTGCATTTTGATGGCTTTGACTTTGGGAAAGATATTTTCTTTTTTTTTTTTTTATTATTTTAAGTATTCATGCCATGTCCTTCATATCTTGCCCCCTAAGTTGTGTCTTCCTCCTTGACTTTTTCCCCTGCTTTTGCAACATCTGTGAGCTTAGTTTTGGCATCTTTTGGTCCTTTGCACTGCACCTGATAAAACCCCAGGCCATTTTCTTAGAATCACTAACTTACCCAAATTTTCTTTTTTTCTCATAGAAATTGAATTCCTTTCATGTTGTCTCCATTCCAGCGTGTTTGTAAGTCCTTCTTTTCTGTTTTGGCCTTCTGTGGGGATCAATTTTGGCAAGCTTTGCTGCATGTGCCTGCACTTGGTGGCGTATGGCCTGCCTGCATTTTGATGGCTTTGACTTTGGGAATGATTTTTTCTTTTTTTTTTTTTTTATTATTTTAAGTATTCATATCATGTCCCTCATATCTTGCCCCCTAAGTTGTGTCTTCCTCCTTGACTTTTTCCCCTGCTTTTGCAACATCTGTGGGCTAGGTTTTGGCACCTTTTGGTCCTTTGCAATGCAGCTGATTTCCTCACAGCCTATTTTTTGAACAGACTAAAATTCCCGATTTTCTGCTTTTTTTAATTGCATTTCATTTGAACCTATCTCCTTTCCAGAGTGTTTGTAAGCCTTTCTTTTGGCATTCACAAGATTCCTTTTCCCTTCCCGAAAGGAAATTTCATTTCCTTTCGAGAAGGGAAAAGGAATCTTGCGATTTCAATGGGGACCAATAGAGGAATCTTTGGTGCATGTCCCTGCACTTGATGGCAGGCCATGCCTTTTGATGGCTTTGACATTGGGAAAGATATTTTTCTTTTTTTCGTTGTTATCTGAAGTGTTCATGCCATGTCCCTCATATCTTGCCCCCTAAGTTGTGTCTTCCTCCTTGACTTTTTCCCCTGCTTTTGCAACATCTGTGAGCTTAGTTTTGGCATCTTTTGGTCCTTTGCACTGCACCTGATATAAAAACAGGCCAGTTTCTTAGAGTCACTAAATTTCCCAAATTTACTTTTTTTCTCCTCCAATTGCAATTCCTTTGATGTTGTCTCCATTCCACCGTGTTTGTAGGTCCTTCTTTTCGGTTTTGGCCTTCAGTGGGGATCAATTTTGGCAAGCTTTGCTGCATGTGCCTGCCCTTGGTGGCGTATGGCCTGCCTGCATTTTGATGGCTTTGACTTTGGGAAAGATTTTTTCTTTTTTTGGTTTTTTTCCGAAGTGTTCGTGCCATGTCCCTCATATCTTGCCCCCTAAGTTGTGTCTTCCTCCTTGACTTTTTCCCCTGCTTTTGCAACATCTGTGAGCTTAGTTTTGGCACCTTTTGGTCCTTTGCACTGCACCTGATATGAACCCCAGGCCACTTTCTAAGAGTCATTAAATTTCCCAAATTTTCTTTTTTTCTCGTCCAATTGCAAATCATTTGATGTTGTCTCCATTCCAGCTTGTTTGTAGGTCCTTCTTTTCTGTTTTGGCCTTCAGTGGGGATCAATTTTGGCAAGCTTTGCTGCATGTGCCTGCCCTTGGTGGCGTATGGCCTGCCTGCATTTTGATGGCTTTGACTTTGGGAAAGATTTTTTCTTTTTTTTTTTTTATTATTTTAAGTATTCATGCCATGTCCTTCATATCTTGCCCCCTAAGTTGTGTCTTCCTCCTTGACTTTTTCCCCTGCTTTTGCAACATCTGTGAGCTTAGTTTTGGCATCTTTTGGTCCTTTGCACTGCACCTGCTAAAACCCCAGGCCACTTTCTAAGAGTCATTAAATTTCCCAAATTTACTTTTTTTCTCCTCCAATTGCAATTCCTTTGATGTTGTCTCCATTCCACCGTGTTTGTAGGTCCTTCTTTTCTGTTTTGGCCTTCAGTGGGGATCAATTTTGGCAAGCTTTGCTGCATGTGCCTGCCCTTGGTGGCATATGGCCTGCATGCATTTTGATGGCTTTGACTTTGGGAAAGATTTTTTTCTTTTTTTGGTTTTTTTCCGAAGTGTTCGTGCCATGTCCCTCATATCTTGCCCCCTAAGTTGTGTCTTCCTCCTTGACTTTTTCCCCTGCTTTTGCAACATCTGTGAGCTTAGTTTTGGCATCTTTTGGTCCTTTCGACTGCACCTGATATAAAACCAGGCCATTATTTAGACTCACTAAATTTGCCAAATTTTCTTTTTTCTCCTCCGATTTCAATTCCTTTGATGTTGACTCCTTTCCAGTGTGTTTGTAGGTCCTTCTTTTCTGTTTTGGCCTTCAGTGGGGATCAATTTTGGCAAGCTTTGCTGCATGTGCCTGCCCTTGGTGGCGTATGGCCTGCCTGCATTTTGATGGCTTTGTCTTTGGGAAAGATTTTTTCTTTTTTTTTTTTTTTTTTTATTTTAAGTATTCATGCTATGTCCCTCATATCTTGCCCCCTAAGTTGTGTCTTCCTCCTTGACTTTTTCCCCTGCTTTTGCAACATCTGTGAGCTTAGTTTTGGCACCTTTTGGTCCTTTGCACTGCACCTGCTAAAACCCCATGCCACTTTCTAAGAGTCATTAAATTTCCCAAATTTCCTTTTTTTCTCCTCCAATTGCAATTCCTTTGATGTTGACTCCTTTCCAGCGTGTTTGTAGGTCCTTCTTTTCTGTTTTGGCCTTCAGTGGGGATCAATTTTGGCAAGCTTTGCTGCATGTGCCTGCCCTTGGTGGCGTATGGCCTGCCTGCATTTTGATGGCTTTGTCTTTGGGAAAGATTTATTCTTTTTTTTTTTTTTTATTATTTTAAGTATTCATGCCATGTCCCTCATATCTTGCCCCCTAAGTTGTGTCTTCCTCCTTGACTTTTTCCCCTGCTTTTGCAACATCTGTGAGCTTAGTTTTGGCATCTTTTGGTCCTTTGCACTGCACCTGCTAAAACCCCAGGCCACTTTCTAAGAGTCATTAAATTTCCCAAATATCCTTTTTTTCTCCTCCAATTGCAATTCCTTTGATGTGTACTCCTTTCCAGCGTGTTTGTAGGTCCTTCTTTTCTGTTTTGGCCTTCAGTGGGGATCAATTTTGGCAAGCTTTGCTGCATGTGCCTGCCCTTGCTTGGCGTATGGCCTGCCTGCATTTTGATGGCTTTGACTTTGGGAAAGATTTTTTCTATTTTTTTTTTTTTTTTGTTTTAAGTATTCATGTCATGTCCTTCATATCTTGCCCCCTAAGTTGTGTCTTCCTCCTTGACTTTTTCCCCTGCTTTTGCAACATCTGTGAGCTTAGTTTTGGCACCTTTTGGTCCTTTGCACTGCACCTGATATGAACCCCAGGCCACTTTCTAAGAGTCATTAAATTTCCCAAATTTTCTTTTTCTCGTCCGATTGCAAATCATTTGATGTTGTCTCCATTCCAGCTTGTTTGTAGGTCCTTCTTTTCTGTTTTGGCCTTCAGTGGGGATCAATTTTGGCAAGCTTTGCTGCATGTGCCTGCCCTTGGTGGCGTATGGCCTGCCTGCATTTTGATGTCTTTGACTTTGGGAAAGATTTTTTCTTTTTTTTTTTTATTATTTTAAGTATTCATGCCATGTCCTTCATATCTTGCCCCCTAAGTTGTGTCTTCCTCCTTGACTTTTTCCCCTGCTTTTGCAACATCTGTGAGCTTAGTTTTGGCATCTTTTGGTCCTTTGCACTGCACCTGATAAAACCCCAGGCCATTTTCTTAGAATCACTAACTTACCCAAATTTTCTTTTTTTCTCATAGAAATTGAATTCCTTTCATGTTGTCTCCATTCCAGCGTGTTTGTAAGTCCTTCTTTTCTGTTTTGGCCTTCTGTGGGGATCAATTTTGGCAAGCTTTGCTGCATGTGCCTGCACTTGGTGGCGTATGGCCTGCCTGCATTTTGATGGCTTTGACTTTGGGAATGATTTTTTCTTTTTTTTTTTTTTTTATTATTTTAAGTATTCATATCATGTCCCTCATATCTTGCCCCCTAAGTTGTGTCTTCCTCCTTGACTTTTTCCCCTGCTTTTGCAACATCTGTGGGCTAGGTTTTGGCACCTTTTGGTCCTTTGCAATGCAGCTGATTTCCTCACAGCCTATTTTTTGAAGAGACTAAAATTCCCGATTTTCTGCTTTTTTTAATTGCATTTCATTTGAACCTATCTCCTTTCCAGAGTGTTTGTAAGCCTTTCTTTTGGCATTCACAAGATTCCTTTTCCCTTCCCGAAAGGAAATTTCATTTCCTTTCGAGAAGGGAAAAGGAATCTTGCGATTTCAATGGGGACCAATAGAGGAATCTTTGGTGCATGTCCCTGCACTTGATGGCAGGCCATGCCTTTTGATGGCTTTGACATTGGGAAAGATATTTTTCTTTTTTTCGTTGTTATCTGAAGTGTTCATGCCATGTCCCTCATATCTTGCCCCCTAAGTTCTGTCTCCCTCCTTCACTTCTTCCCCTGCTTTTGCAACATCTGTGAGCTTAGTTTTGGCATCTTTTGGTCCTTTGCACTGCACCTGATATAAAAACAGGCCAGTTTCTTAGAGTCACTAAATTTCCCAAATTTACTTTTTTTCTCCTCCAATTGCAATTCCTTTGATGTTGTCTCCATTCCACCGTGTTTGTAGGTCCTTCTTTTCGGTTTTGGCCTTCAGTGGGGATCAATTTTGGCAAGCTTTGCTGCATGTGCCTGCCCTTGGTGGCGTATGGCCTGCCTGCATTTTGATGGCTTTGACTTTGGGAAAGATTTTTTCTTTTTTTGGTTTTTTTCCGAAGTGTTCGTGCCATGTCCCTCATATCTTGCCCCCTAAGTTGTGTCTTCCTCCTTGACTTTTTCCCCTGCTTTTGCAACATCTGTGAGCTTAGTTTTGGCATCTTTTGGTCCTTTCGACTGCACCTGATATAAAACCAGGCCATTATTTAGACTCACTAAATTTGCCAAATTTTCTTTTTTCTCCTCCGATTTCAATTCCTTTGATGTTGACTCCTTTCCAGTGTGTTTGTAGGTCCTTCTTTTCTGTTTTGGCCTTCAGTGGGGATCAATTTTGGCAAGCTTTGCTGCATGTGCCTGCCCTTGGTGGCGTATGGCCTGCCTGCATTTTGATGGCTTTGTCTTTGGGAAAGATTTTTTCTTTTTTTTTTTTTTTTTTTATTTTAAGTATTCATGCTATGTCCCTCATATCTTGCCCCCTAAGTTGTGTCTTCCTCCTTGACTTTTTCCCCTGCTTTTGCAACATCTGTGAGCTTAGTTTTGGCACCTTTTGGTCCTTTGCACTGCACCTGCTAAAACCCCAGGCCACTTTCTAAGAGTCATTAAATTTCCCAAATTTCCTTTTTTTCTCCTCCAATTGCAATTCCTTTGATGTTGACTCCTTTCCAGCGTGTTTGTAGGTCCTTCTTTTCTGTTTTGGCCTTCAGTGGGGATCAATTTTGGCAAGCTTTGCTGCATGTGCCTGCCCTTGGTGGCGTATGGCCTGCCTGCATTTTGATGGCTTTGTCTTTGGGAAAGATTTATTCTTTTTTTTTTTTTTTATTATTTTAAGTATTCATGCCATGTCCCTCATATCTTGCCCCCTAAGTTGTGTCTTCCTCCTTGACTTTTTCCCCTGCTTTTGCAACATCTGTGAGCTTAGTTTTGGCATCTTTTGGTCCTTTGCACTGCACCTGCTAAAACCCCAGGCCACTTTCTAAGAGTCATTAAATTTCCCAAATTTACTTTTTTTCTCCTCCAATTGCAATTCCTTTGATGTTGTCTCCATTCCACCGTGTTTGTAGGTCCTTCTTTTCTGTTTTGGCCTTCAGTGGGGATCAATTTTGGCAAGCTTTGCTGCATGTGCCTGCCCTTGGTGGCGTATGGCCTGCCTGCATTTTGATGGCTTTGACTTTGGGAAAGATATTTTCTTTTTTTTTTTTTATTATTTTAAGTATTCATGCCATGTCCTTCATATCTTGCCCCCTAAGTTGTGTCTTCCTCCTTGACTTTTTCCCCTGCTTTTGCAACATCTGTGAGCTTAGTTTTGGCATCTTTTGGTCCTTTGCACTGCACCTGATAAAACCCCAGGCCATTTTCTTAGAATCACTAACTTACCCAAATTTTCTTTTTTTCTCATAGAAATTGAATTCCTTTCATGTTGTCTCCATTCCAGCGTGTTTGTAAGTCCTTCTTTTCTGTTTTGGCCTTCTGTGGGGATCAATTTTGGCAAGCTTTGCTGCATGTGCCTGCACTTGGTGGCGTATGGCCTGCCTGCATTTTGATGGCTTTGACTTTGGGAATGATTTTTTCTTTTTTTTTTTTTTTATTATTTTAAGTATTCATATCATGTCCCTCATATCTTGCCCCTAAGTTGTGTCTTCCTCCTTGACTTTTTCCCCTGCTTTTGCAACATCTGTGGGCTAGGTTTTGGCACCTTTTGGTCCTTTGCAATGCAGCTGATTTCCTCACAGCCTATTTTTTGAACAGACTAAAATTCCCGATTTTCTGCTTTTTTTAATTGCATTTCATTTGAACCTATCTCCTTTCCAGAGTGTTTGTAAGCCTTTCTTTTGGCATTCACAAGATTCCTTTTCCCTTCCCGAAAGGAAATTTCATTTCCTTTCGAGAAGGGAAAAGGAATCTTGCGATTTCAATGGGGACCAATAGAGGAATCTTTGGTGCATGTCCCTGCACTTGATGGCAGGCCATGCCTTTTGATGGCTTTGACATTGGGAAAGATATTTTTCTTTTTTTCGTTGTTATCTGAAGTGTTCATGCCATGTCCCTCATATCTTGCCCCCTAAGTTGTGTCTTCCTCCTTGACTTTTTCCCCTGCTTTTGCAACATCTGTGAGCTTAGTTTTGGCATCTTTTGGTCCTTTGCACTGCACCTGATATAAAAAACAGGCCAGTTTCTTAGAGTCACTAAATTTCCCAAATTTACTTTTTTTCTCCTCCAATTGCAATTCCTTTGATGTTGTCTCCATTCCACCGTGTTTGTAGGTCCTTCTTTTCGGTTTTGGCCTTCAGTGGGGATCAATTTTGGCAAGCTTTGCTGCATGTGCCTGCCCTTGGTGGCGTATGGCCTGCCTGCATTTTGATGGCTTTGACTTTGGGAAAGATTTTTTCTTTTTTTGGTTTTTTTCCGAAGTGTTCGTGCCATGTCCCTCATATCTTGCCCCCTAAGTTGTGTCTTCCTCCTTGACTTTTTCCCCTGCTTTTGCAACATCTGTGAGCTTAGTTTTGGCACCTTTTGGTCCTTTGCACTGCACCTGATATGAACCCCAGGCCACTTTCTAAGAGTCATTAAATTTCCCAAATTTTCTTTTTTTCTCGTCCAATTGCAAATCATTTGATGTTGTCTCCATTCCAGCTTGTTTGTAGGTCCTTCTTTTTCTGTTTTGGCCTTCAGTGGGGATCAATTTTGGCAAGCTTTGCTGCATGTGCCTGCCCTTGGTGGCGTATGGCCTGCCTGCATTTTGATGGCTTTGACTTTGGGAAAGATTTTTTCTTTTTTTTTTTTTATTATTTTAAGTATTCATGCCATGTCCTTCATATCTTGCCCCCTAAGTTGTGTCTTCCTCCTTGACTTTTTCCCCTGCTTTTGCAACATCTGTGAGCTTAGTTTTGGCATCTTTTGGTCCTTTGCACTGCACCTGCTAAAACCCCAGGCCACTTTCTAAGAGTCATTAAATTTCCCAAATTTACTTTTTTTCTCCTCCAATTGCAATTCCTTTGATGTTGTCTCCATTCCACCGTGTTTGTAGGTCCTTCTTTTCTGTTTTGGCCTTCAGTGGGGATCAATTTTGGCAAGCTTTGCTGCATGTGCCTGCCCTTGGTGGCATATGGCCTGCATGCATTTTGATGGCTTTGACTTTGGGAAAGATTTTTTTCTTTTTTTGGTTTTTTTCCGAAGTGTTCGTGCCATGTCCCTCATATCTTGCCCCCTAAGTTGTGTCTTCCTCCTTGACTTTTTCCCCTGCTTTTGCAACATCTGTGAGCTTAGTTTTGGCATCTTTTGGTCCTTTCGACTGCACCTGATATAAAACCAGGCCATTATTTAGACTCACTAAATTTGCCAAATTTTCTTTTTTCTCCTCCGATTTCAATTCCTTTGATGTTGACTCCTTTCCAGTGTGTTTGTAGGTCCTTCTTTTCTGTTTTGGCCTTCAGTGGGGATCAATTTTGGCAAGCTTTGCTGCATGTGCCTGCCCTTGGTGGCGTATGGCCTGCCTGCATTTTGATGGCTTTGTCTTTGGGAAAGATTTTTTCTTTTTTTTTTTTTTTTTTTATTTTAAGTATTCATGCTATGTCCCTCATATCTTGCCCCCTAAGTTGTGTCTTCCTCCTTGACTTTTTCCCCTGCTTTTGCAACATCTGTGAGCTTAGTTTTGGCACCTTTTGGTCCTTTGCACTGCACCTGCTAAAACCCCATGCCACTTTCTAAGAGTCATTAAATTTCCCAAATTTCCTTTTTTTCTCCTCCAATTGCAATTCCTTTGATGTTGACTCCTTTCCAGCGTGTTTGTAGGTCCTTCTTTTCTGTTTTGGCCTTCAGTGGGGATCAATTTTGGCAAGCTTTGCTGCATGTGCCTGCCCTTGGTGGCGTATGGCCTGCCTGCATTTTGATGGCTTTGTCTTTGGGAAAGATTTATTCTTTTTTTTTTTTTTTATTATTTTAAGTATTCATGCCATGTCCCTCATATCTTGCCCCCTAAGTTGTGTCTTCCTCCTTGACTTTTTCCCCTGCTTTTGCAACATCTGTGAGCTTAGTTTTGGCATCTTTTGGTCCTTTGCACTGCACCTGCTAAAACCCCAGGCCACTTTCTAAGAGTCATTAAATTTCCCAAATATCCTTTTTTTCTCCTCCAATTGCAATTCCTTTGATGTGTACTCCTTTCCAGCGTGTTTGTAGGTCCTTCTTTTCTGTTTTGGCCTTCAGTGGGGATCAATTTTGGCAAGCTTTGCTGCATGTGCCTGCCCTTGCTTGGCGTATGGCCTGCCTGCATTTTGATGGCTTTGACTTTGGGAAAGATTTTTTCTATTTTTTTTTTTTTTTTTTGTTTTAAGTATTCATGTCATGTCCTTCATATCTTGCCCCCTAAGTTGTGTCTTCCTCCTTGACTTTTTCCCCTGCTTTTGCAACATCTGTGAGCTTAGTTTTGGCACCTTTTGGTCCTTTGCACTGCACCTGATATGAACCCCAGGCCACTTTCTAAGAGTCATTAAATTTCCCAAATTTTCTTTTTCTCGTCCGATTGCAAATCATTTGATGTTGTCTCCATTCCAGCTTGTTTGTAGGTCCTTCTTTTCTGTTTTGGCCTTCAGTGGGGATCAATTTTGGCAAGCTTTGCTGCATGTGCCTGCCCTTGGTGGCGTATGGCCTGCCTGCATTTTGATGTCTTTGACTTTGGGAAAGATTTTTTCTTTTTTTTTTTTATTATTTTAAGTATTCATGCCATGTCCTTCATATCTTGCCCCCTAAGTTGTGTCTTCCTCCTTGACTTTTTCCCCTGCTTTTGCAACATCTGTGAGCTTAGTTTTGGCATCTTTTGGTCCTTTGCACTGCACCTGATAAAACCCCAGGCCATTTTCTTAGAATCACTAACTTACCCAAATTTTCTTTTTTTCTCATAGAAATTGAATTCCTTTCATGTTGTCTCCATTCCAGCGTGTTTGTAAGTCCTTCTTTTCTGTTTTGGCCTTCTGTGGGGATCAATTTTGGCAAGCTTTGCTGCATGTGCCTGCACTTGGTGGCGTATGGCCTGCCTGCATTTTGATGGCTTTGACTTTGGGAATGATTTTTTCTTTTTTTTTTTTTTTTATTATTTTAAGTATTCATATCATGTCCCTCATATCTTGCCCCCTAAGTTGTGTCTTCCTCCTTGACTTTTTCCCCTGCTTTTGCAACATCTGTGGGCTAGGTTTTGGCACCTTTTGGTCCTTTGCAATGCAGCTGATTTCCTCACAGCCTATTTTTTGAAGAGACTAAAATTCCCGATTTTCTGCTTTTTTTAATTGCATTTCATTTGAACCTATCTCCTTTCCAGAGTGTTTGTAAGCCTTTCTTTTGGCATTCACAAGATTCCTTTTCCCTTCCCGAAAGGAAATTTCATTTCCTTTCGAGAAGGGAAAAGGAATCTTGCGATTTCAATGGGGACCAATAGAGGAATCTTTGGTGCATGTCCCTGCACTTGATGGCAGGCCATGCCTTTTGATGGCTTTGACATTGGGAAAGATATTTTTCTTTTTTTCGTTGTTATCTGAAGTGTTCATGCCATGTCCCTCATATCTTGCCCCCTAAGTTCTGTCTCCCTCCTTCACTTCTTCCCCTGCTTTTGCAACATCTGTGAGCTTAGTTTTGGCATCTTTTGGTCCTTTGCACTGCACCTGATATAAAAACAGGCCAGTTTCTTAGAGTCACTAAATTTCCCAAATTTACTTTTTTTCTCCTCCAATTGCAATTCCTTTGATGTTGTCTCCATTCCACCGTGTTTGTAGGTCCTTCTTTTCGGTTTTGGCCTTCAGTGGGGATCAATTTTGGCAAGCTTTGCTGCATGTGCCTGCCCTTGGTGGCGTATGGCCTGCCTGCATTTTGATGGCTTTGACTTTGGGAAAGATTTTTTCTTTTTTTTTTTTTATTATTGTAAGTATTCATGCCATGTCCCTCATATCTTGCCCCCTAAGTTGTGTCTTCCTCCTTGACTTTTTCCCCTGCTTTTGCAACATCTGTGAGCTTAGTTTTGGCATCTTTTGGTCCTTTGCACTTCACCTGATATAAACGCAGGCCAGTTTCCTAGAGTCACTTAATTTCTAAAATTTTCATTTTTTCTCCTCCAATTGCAATTCCTTTGATGTTGTCTCCATTCCACCGTGTTTGTAGGTCCTTCTTTTCTGTTTTGGCCTTCAGTGGGGATCAATTTTGGCAAGCTTTGCTGCATGTGCCTGCCCTTGGTGGCGTATGGCCTGCCTGCATTTTGATGGCTTTGACTTTGGGAAAGATTTTTTTCTTTTTTTGGTTTTTTTCCGAAGTGTTCGTGCCATGTCCCTCATATCTTGCCCCCTAAGTTGTGTCTTCCTCCTTGACTTTTTCCCCTGCTTTTGCAACATCTGTGAGCTTAGTTTTGGCATCTTTTGGTCCTTTCGACTGCACCTGATATAAAACCAGGCCATTATTTAGACTCACTAAATTTGCCAAATTTTCTTTTTTCTCCTCCGATTTCAATTCCTTTGATGTTGACTCCTTTCCAGCGTGTTTGTAGGTCCTTCTTTTCTGTTTTGGCCTTCAGTGGGGATCAATTTTGGCAAGCTTTGCTGCATGTGCCTGCCCTTGGTGGCGTATGGCCTGCCTGCATTTTGATGGCTTTGTCTTTGGGAAAGATTTTTTCTTTTTTTTTTTTTTTTTTTATTTTAAGTATTCATGCCATGTCCCTCATATCTTGCCCCCTAAGTTGTGTCTTCCTCCTTGACTTTTTCCCCTGCTTTTGCAACATCTGTGAGCTTAGTTTTGGCATCTTTTGGTCCTTTGCACTGCACCTGCTAAAACCCCAGGCCACTTTCTAAGAGTCATTAAATTTCCCAAATTTCCTTTTTTTCTCCTCCAATTGCAATTCCTTTGATGTTGACTCCTTTCCAGCGTGTTTGTAGGTCCTTCTTTTCTGTTTTGGCCTTCAGTGGGGATCAATTTTGGCAAGCTTTGCTGCATGTGCCTGCCCTTGGTGGTGTATGGCCTGCCTGCATTTTCATGGCTTTGTCTTTGGGAAAGATTTTTTCTTTTTTTTTTTTTTTTTATTTTAAGTATTCATGCCATGTCCCTCATATCTTGCCCCCTAAGTTGTGTCTTCCTCCTTGACTTTTTCCCCTGCTTTTGCAACATCTGTGAGCTTAGTTTTGGCATCTTTTGGTCCTTTGCACTGCACCTGCTAAAACCCCAGGCCACTTTCTAAGAGTCATTAAATTTCCCAAATATCCTTTTTTTCTCCTCCAATTGCAATTCCTTTGATGTTGACTCCTTTCCAGCGTGTTTGTAGGTCCTTCTTTTCTGTTTTGGCCTTCAGTGGGGATCAATGTTGGCAAGCTTTGCTGCATGTGCCTGCCCTTGCTTGGCGTATGGCCTGCCTGCATTTTGATGGCTTTGACTTTGGGAAAGATTTTTTCTATTTTTTTTTTTTTTTTTTGTTTTAAGTATTCATGCCATGTCCTTCATATCTTGCCCCCTAAGTTGTGTCTTCCTCCTTGACTTTTTCCCCTGCTTTTGCACCATCTGTGAGCTTAGTTTTGGCACCTTTTGGTCCTTTGCACTGCACCTGATATGAACCCCAGGCCACTTTCTAAGAGTCATTAAATTTCCCAAATTTTCTTTTTTTCTCGTCCAATTGCAAATCATTTGATGTTGTCTCCATTCCAGCTTGTTTGTAGGTCCTTCTTTTCTGTTTTGGCCTTCAGTGGGGATCAATTTTGGCAAGCTTTGCTGCATGTGCCTGCCCTTGGTGGCGTATGGCCTGCCTGCATTTTGATGGCTTTGACTTTGGGAAAGATTTTTTCTTTTTTTTTTTTTTATTATTTTAAGTATTCATGCCATGTCCCTCATATCTTGCCCCCTAAGTTGTGTCTTCCTCCTTGACTTTTTCCCCTGCTTTTGCAACATCTGTGAGCTTAGTTTTGGCATCTTTTGGTCCTTTGCACTTCACCTGATATAAACGCAGGCCAGTTTCCTAGAGTCACTTAATTTCTAAAATTTTCATTTTTTCTCCTCCAATTGCAATTCCTTTGATGTTGTCTCCATTCCACCGTGTTTGTAGGGTCCTTCTTTTCTGTTTTGGCCTTCAGTGGGGATCAATTTTGGCAAGCTTTGCTGCATGTGCCTGCCCTTGGTGGCGTATGGCCTGCCTGCATTTTGATGGCTTTGACTTTGGGAAAGATTTTTTTCTTTTTTTTGGTTTTTTTCCGAAGTGTTCGTGCCATGTCCCTCATATCTTGCCCCCTAAGTTGTGTCTTCCTCCTTGACTTTTTCCCCTGCTTTTGCAACATCTGTGAGCTTAGTTTTGGCATCTTTTGGTCCTTTCGACTGCACCTGATATAAAACCAGGCCATTATTTAGACTCACTAAATTTGCCAAATTTTCTTTTTTCTCCTCCGATTTCAATTCCCTTTGATGTTGACTCCTTTCCAGCGTGTTTGTAGGTCCTTCTTTTCTGTTTTGGCCTTCAGTGGGGATCAATTTTGGCAAGCTTTGCTGCATGTGCCTGCCCTTGGTGGCGTATGGCCTGCCTGCATTTTGATGGCTTTGTCTTTGGGAAAGATTTTTTCTTTTTTTTTTTTTTTTTTTTATTTTAAGTATTCATGCCATGTCCCTCATATCTTGCCCCCTAAGTTGTGTCTTCCTCCTTGACTTTTTCCCCTGCTTTTGCAACATCTGTGAGCTTAGTTTTGGCATCTTTTGGTCCTTTGCACTGCACCTGCTAAAACCCCAGGCCACTTTCTAAGAGTCATTAAATTTCCCAAATTTCCTTTTTTTCTCCTCCAATTGCAATTCCTTTGATGTTGACTCCTTTCCAGCGTGTTTGTAGGTCCTTCTTTTCTGTTTTGGCCTTCAGTGGGGATCAATTTTGGCAAGCTTTGCTGCATGTGCCTGCCCTTGGTGGTGTATGGCCTGCCTGCATTTTCATGGCTTTGTCTTTGGGAAAGATTTTTTCTTTTTTTTTTTTTTTTTATTTTAAGTATTCATGCCATGTCCCTCATATCTTGCCCCCTAAGTTGTGTCTTCCTCCTTGACTTTTTCCCCTGCTTTTGCAACATCTGTGAGCTTAGTTTTGGCATCTTTTGGTCCTTTGCACTGCACCTGCTAAAACCCCAGGCCACTTTCTAAGAGTCATTAAATTTCCCAAATATCCTTTTTTTCTCCTCCAATTGCAATTCCTTTGATGTTGACTCCTTTCCAGCGTGTTTGTAGGTCCTTCTTTTCTGTTTTGGCCTTCAGTGGGGATCAATGTTGGCAAGCTTTGCTGCATGTGCCTGCCCTTGCTTGGCGTATGGCCTGCCTGCATTTTGATGGCTTTGACTTTGGGAAAGATTTTTTCTATTTTTTTTTTTTTTTTTTGTTTTAAGTATTCATGCCATGTCCTTCATATCTTGCCCCCTAAGTTGTGTCTTCCTCCTTGACTTTTTCCCCTGCTTTTGCAACATCTGTGAGCTTAGTTTTGGCACCTTTTGGTCCTTTGCACTGCACCTGATATGAACCCCAGGCCACTTTCTAAGAGTCATTAAATTTCCCAAATTTTCTTTTTTTCTCGTCCAATTGCAAATCATTTGATGTTGTCTCCATTCCAGCTTGTTTGTAGGTCCTTCTTTTCTGTTTTGGCCTTCAGTGGGGATCAATTTTGGCAAGCTTTGCTGCATGTGCCTGCCCTTGGTGGCGTATGGCCTGCCTGCATTTTGATGGCTTTGACTTTGGGAAAGATTTTTTCTTTTTTTTTTTTTATTATTTTAAGTATTCATGCCATGTCCTTCATATCTTGCCCCCTAAGTTGTGTCTTCCTCCTTGACTTTTTCCCCTGCTTTTGCAACATCTGTGAGCTTAGTTTTGGCATCTTTTGGTCCTTTGCACTGCACCTGCTAAAACCCCAGGCCACTTTCTAAGAGTCATTAAATTTCCCAAATTTACTTTTTTTCTCCTCCAATTGCAATTCCTTTGATGTTGTCTCCATTCCACCGTGTTTGTAGGTCCTTCTTTTCTGTTTTGGCCTTCAGTGGGGATCAATTTTGGCAAGCTTTGCTGCATGTGCCTGCCCTTGGTGGCGTATGGCCTGCCTGCATTTTGATGGCTTTGACTTTGGGAAAGATATTTTCTTTTTTTTTTTTTATTATTTTAAGTATTCATGCCATGTCCTTCATATCTTGCCCCCTAAGTTGTGTCTTCCTCCTTGACTTTTTCCCCTGCTTTTGCAACATCTGTGAGCTTAGTTTTGGCATCTTTTGGTCCTTTGCACTGCACCTGATAAAACCCCAGGCCATTTTCTTAGAATCACTAACTTACCCAAATTTTCTTTTTTTTCTCATAGAAATTGAATTCCTTTCATGTTGTCTCCATTCCAGCGTGTTTGTAAGTCCTTCTTTTCTGTTTTGGCCTTCTGTGGGGATCAATTTTGGCAAGCTTTGCTGCATGTGCCTGCACTTGGTGGCGTATGGCCTGCCTGCATTTTGATGGCTTTGACTTTGGGAATGATTTTTTTCTTTTTTTTTTTTTTTTATTATTTTAAGTATTCATATCATGTCCCTCATATCTTGCCCCCTAAGTTGTGTCTTCCTCCTTGACTTTTTCCCCTGCTTTTGCAACATCTGTGGGCTAGGTTTTGGCACCTTTTGGTCCTTTGCAATGCAGCTGATTTCCTCACAGCCTATTTTTTGAAGAGACTAAAATTCCCGATTTTCTGCTTTTTTTAATTGCATTTCATTTGAACCTATCTCCTTTCCAGAGTGTTTGTAAGCCTTTCTTTTGGCATTCACAAGATTCCTTTTCCCTTCCCGAAAGGAAATTTCATTTCCTTTCGAGAAGGGAAAAGGAATCTTGCGATTTCAATGGGGACCAATAGAGGAATCTTTGGTGCATGTCCCTGCACTTGATGGCAGGCCATGCCTTTTGATGGCTTTGACATTGGAAAGATATTTTTCTTTTTTTCGTTGTTATCTGAAGTGTTCATGCCATGTCCCTCATATCTTGCCCCCTAAGTTCTGTCTCCCTCCTTCACTTCTTCCCCTGCTTTTGCAACATCTGTGAGCTTAGTTTTGGCATCTTTTGGTCCTTTGCACTGCACCTGATATAAAAACAGGCCAGTTTCTTAGAGTCACTAAATTTCCCAAATTTACTTTTTTTCTCCTCCAATTGCAATTCCTTTGATGTTGTCTCCATTCCACCGTGTTTGTAGGTCCTTCTTTTCGGTTTTGGCCTTCAGTGGGGATCAATTTTGGCAAGCTTTGCTGCATGTGCCTGCCCTTGGTGGCGTATGGCCTGCCTGCATTTTGATGGCTTTGACTTTGGGAAAGATTTTTTCTTTTTTTTTTTTTATTATTGTAAGTATTCATGCCATGTCCCTCATATCTTGCCCCCTAAGTTGTGTCTTCCTCCTTGACTTTTTCCCCTGCTTTTGCAACATCTGTGAGCTTAGTTTTGGCATCTTTTGGTCCTTTGCACTGCACCTGCTAAAACCCCAGGCCACTTTCTAAGAGTCATTAAATTTCCCAAATTTCCTTTTTTTCTCCTCCAATTGCAATTCCTTTGATGTTGTCTCCATTCCACCGTGTTTGTAGGTCCTTCTTTTCTGTTTTGGCCTTCAGTGGGGATCAATTTTGGCAAGCTTTGCTGCATGTGCCTGCCCTTGGTGGCGTATGGCCTGCCTGCATTTTGATGGCTTTGACTTTGGGAAAGATTTTTTTCTTTTTTTGGTTTTTTTCCGAAGTGTTCGTGCCATGTCCCTCATATCTTGCCCCCTAAGTTGTGTCTTCCTCCTTGACTTTTTCCCCTGCTTTTGCAACATCTGTGAGCTTAGTTTTGGCATCTTTTGGTCCTTTCGACTGCACCTGATATAAAACCAGGCCATTATTTAGACTCACTAAATTTGCCAAATTTTCTTTTTTCTCCTCCGATTTCAATTCCTTTGATGTTGACTCCTTTCCAGCGTGTTTGTAGGTCCTTCTTTTCTGTTTTGGCCTTCAGTGGGGATCAATTTTGGCAAGCTTTGCTGCATGTGCCTGCCCTTGGTGGCGTATGGCCTGCCTGCATTTTGATGGCTTTGTCTTTGGGAAAGATTTTTTCTTTTTTTTTTTTTTTTTTTTATTTTAAGTATTCATGCCATGTCCCTCATATCTTGCCCCCTAAGTTGTGTCTTCCTCCTTGACTTTTTCCCCTGCTTTTGCAACATCTGTGAGCTTAGTTTTGGCATCTTTTGGTCCTTTGCACTGCACCTGCTAAAACCCCAGGCCACTTTCTAAGAGTCATTAAATTTCCCAAATTTCCTTTTTTTCTCCTCCAATTGCAATTCCTTTGATGTTGACTCCTTTCCAGCGTGTTTGTAGGTCCTTCTTTTCTGTTTTGGCCTTCAGTGGGGATCAATTTTGGCAAGCTTTGCTGCATGTGCCTGCCCTTGGTGGCGTATGGCCTGCCTGCATTTTGATGGCTTTGTCTTTGGGAAAGATTTTTTCTTTTTTTTTTTTTTTTTTTATTTTAAGTATTCATGCCATGTCCCCTCATATCTTGCCCCCTAAGTTGTGTCTTCCTCCTTGACTTTTTCCCCTGCTTTTGCAACATCTGTGAGCTTAGTTTTGGCATCTTTTGGTCCTTTGCACTGCACCTGCTAAAACCCCAGGCCACTTTCTAAGAGTCATTAAATTTCCCAAATATCCTTTTTTTCTCCTCCAATTGCAATTCCTTTGATGTTGACTCCTTTTCCAGCGTGTTTGTAGGTCCTTCTTTTCTGTTTTGGCCTTCAGTGGGGATCAATTTTGGCAAGCTTTGCTGCATGTGCCTGCCCTTGCTTGGCGTATGGCCTGCCTGCATTTTGATGGCTTTGACTTTGGGAAAGATTTTTTCTATTTTTTTTTTTTTTTTTGTTTTAAGTATTCATGCCATGTCCTTCATATCTTGCCCCCTAAGTTGTGTCTTCCTCCTTGACTTTTTCCCGTGCTTTTGCACCATCTGTGAGCTTAGTTTTGGCACCTTTTGGTCCTTTGCACTGCACCTGATATGAACCCCAGGCCACTTTCTAAGAGTCATTAAATTTCCCAAATTTTCTTTTTTTCTCGTCCAATTGCAAATCATTTGATGTTGTCTCCATTCCAGCTTGTTTGTAGGTCCTTCTTTTCTGTTTTGGCCTTCAGTGGGGATCAATTTTGGCAAGCTTTGCTGCATGTGCCTGCCCTTGGTGGCGTATGGCCTGCCTGCATTTTGATGGCTTTGACTTTGGGAAAGATTTTTTCTTTTTTTTTTTTTATTATTTTAAGTATTCATGCCATGTCCTTCATATCTTGCCCCCTAAGTTGTGTCTTCCTCCTTGACTTTTTCCCCTGCTTTTGCAACATCTGTGAGCTTAGTTTTGGCATCTTTTGGTCCTTTGCACTGCACCTGCTAAAACCCCAGGCCACTTTCTAAGAGTCATTAAATTTCCCAAATTTACTTTTTTTCTCCTCCAATTGCAATTCCTTTGATGTTGTCTCCATTCCACCGTGTTTGTAGGTCCTTCTTTTCTGTTTTGGCCTTCAGTGGGGATCAATTTTGGCAAGCTTTGCTGCATGTGCCTGCCCTTGGTGGCATATGGCCTGCATGCATTTTGATGGCTTTGACTTTGGGAAAGATTTTTTTCTTTTTTTGGTTTTTTTCCGAAGTGTTCGTGCCATGTCCCTCATATCTTGCCCCCTAAGTTGTGTCTTCCTCCTTGACTTTTTCCCCTGCTTTTGCAACATCTGTGAGCTTAGTTTTGGCATCTTTTGGTCCTTTCGACTGCACCTGATATAAAACCAGGCCATTATTTAGACTCACTAAATTTGCCAAATTTTCTTTTTTCTCCTCCGATTTCAATTCCTTTGATGTTGACTCCTTTCCAGTGTGTTTGTAGGTCCTTCTTTTCTGTTTTGGCCTTCAGTGGGGATCAATTTTGGCAAGCTTTGCTGCATGTGCCTGCCCTTGGTGGCGTATGGCCTGCCTGCATTTTGATGGCTTTGTCTTTGGGAAAGATTTTTTCTTTTTTTTTTTTTTTTTTTATTTTAAGTATTCATGCTATGTCCCTCATATCTTGCCCCCTAAGTTGTGTCTTCCTCCTTGACTTTTTCCCCTGCTTTTGCAACATCTGTGAGCTTAGTTTTGGCACCTTTTGGTCCTTTGCACTGCACCTGCTAAAACCCCAGGCCACTTTCTAAGAGTCATTAAATTTCCCAAATTTCCTTTTTTTCTCCTCCAATTGCAATTCCTTTGATGTTGACTCCTTTCCAGCGTGTTTGTAGGTCCTTCTTTTCTGTTTTGGCCTTCAGTGGGGATCAATTTTGGCAAGCTTTGCTGCATGTGCCTGCCCTTGGTGGCGTATGGCCTGCCTGCATTTTGATGGCATTGTCTTTGGGAAAGATTTATTCTTTTTTTTTTTTTTTATTATTGTAAGTATTCATGCCATGTCCCTCATATCTTGCCCCCTAAGTTGTGTCTTCCTCCTTGACTTTTTCCCCTGCTTTTGCAACATCTGTGAGCTTAGTTTTGGCACCTTTTGGTCCTTTGCACTGCACCTGCTAAAACCCCAGGCCACTTTCTAAGAGTCATTAAATTTCCCAAATATCCTTTTTTTCTCCTCCAATTGCAATTCCTTTGATGTGTACTCCTTTCCAGCGTGTTTGTAGGTCCTTCTTTTCTGTTTTGGCCTTCAGTGGGGATCAATTTTGGCAAGCTTTGCTGCATGTGCCTGCCCTTGCTTGGCGTATGGCCTGCCTGCATTTTGATGGCTTTGACTTTGGGAAAGATTTTTTCTATTTTTTTTTTTTTTTTTGTTTTAAGTATTCATGCCTTGTCCTTCATATCTTGCCCCCTAAGTTGTGTCTTCCTCCTTGACTTTTTCCCCTGCTTTTGCAACATCTGTGAGCTTAGTTTTGGCACCTTTTGGTCCTTTGCACTGCACCTGATATGAACCCCAGGCCACTTTCTAAGAGTCATTAAATTTCCCAAATTTTCTTTTTCTCGTCCAATTGCAAATCATTTGATGTTGTCTCCATTCCAGCTTGTTTGTAGGTCCTTCTTTTCTGTTTTGGCCTTCAGTGGGGATCAATTTTGGCAAGCTTTGCTGCATGTGCCTGCCCTTGGTGGCGTATGGCCTGCCTGCATTTTGATGTCTTTGACTTTGGGAAAGATTTTTTGTTTTTTTTTTTTTATTATTTTAAGTATTCATGCCATGTCCTTCATATCTTGCCCCCTAAGTTGTGTCTTCCTCCTTGACTTTTTCCCCTGCTTTTGAAACATCTGTGAGCTTAGTTTTGGCATCTTTTGGTCCTTTGCACTGCACCTGATATAAACCCCAGGCCATTTTCTTAGAATCACTAACTTACCCAAATTTTCTTTTTTTCTCATAGAAATTGAATTCCTTTCATGTTGTCTCCATTCCAGCGTGTTTGTAAGTCCTTCTTTTCTGTTTTGGCCTTCAGTGGGGATCAATTTTGGCAAGCTTTGCTGCATGTGCCTGCACTTGGTGGCGTATGGCCTGCCTGCATTTTGATGGCTTTGACTTTGGGAATGATTTTTTCTTTTTTTTTTTTTTTTTATTATTTTAAGTATTCATGCCATGTCACTCATATCTTGCTCCCTAAGTTGTGTCTTCCTCCTTGACTTTTTCCCCTGCTTTTGCAACATCTGTGAGCTAGGTTTTGGCATCTTTTGCTCCTTTGCAATGCAGCTGATTTCCTCACAGCCTATTTTTTGAAGAGACTAAAATTCCCGATTTTCTGCTTTTTTTAATTGCATTTCATTTGAACCTATCTCCTTTCCAGAGTGTTTGTAAGCCTTTCTTTTGGCATTCACAAGTCTCCTTTTCCCTTCCCGAAAGGAAATTTCATTTCCTTTCGAGAAGGGAAAAGGAATCTTGCGATTTCAATGGGGACCAATAGAGGAATCTTTGGTGCATGTCCCTGCACTTGATGGCAGGCCATGCCTTTTGATGGCTTTGACATTGGGAAAGATATTTTTCTTTTTTTCGTTGTTTTCTGAAGTGTTCATGCCATGTCCCTCATATCTTGCCCCCTAAGTTGTGTCTTCCTCCTTCACTTTTTCCCCGGCTTTTGCAACATCTGTGAGCTTAGTTTTGGCATCTTTTGGTCCTTTGCACTGCACCTGATATAAAAACAGGCCAGTTTCTTAGAGTCACTAAATTTCCCAAATTTACTTTTTTTCTCCTCCAATTGCAATTCCTTTGATGTTGTCTCCATTCCACCGTGTTTGTAGGTCCTTCTTTTCTGTTTTGGCCTTCAGTGGGGATCAATTTTGGCAAGCTTTGCTGCATGTGCCTGCCCTTGGTGGCATATGGCCTGCCTGCATTTTGATGGCTTTGACTTTGGGAAAGATTTTTTTTTATTTTTTTTTTATTATTGTAAGTATTAATGCCATGTCCCTCATATCTTGCCCCCTAAGTTGTGTCTTCCTCCTTGACTTTTTCCCCTGCTTTTGCAACATCTGTGAGCTTAGTTTTGGCATCTTTTGGTCCTTTGCACTGCACCTGCTAAAACCCCAGGCCACTTTCTAAGAGTCATTAAATTTCCCAAATTTACTTTTTTTCTCATCCAATTGCAATTCCTTTGATGTTGACTCCTTTCCAGCGTGTTTGTAGGTCCTTCTTTTATGTTTTGGCCTTCAGTGGGGATCAATTTTGGCAAGCTTTGCTGCATGTGCCTGCCCTTGGTGGCGTATGGCCTGCCTGCATTTTGATGGCTTTGACTTTGGGAAAGATATTTTCTATTTTTTTTTTTTTTTTATTTTAAGTATTCATGCCATGTCCTTCATATCTTGCCCCCTAAGTTGTGTCTTCCTCCTTGACTTTTTCCCCTGCTTTTGCAACATCTGTGAGCTTAGTTTTGGCACCTTTTGGTCCTTTGCACTGCACCTGATATAAAACCCAGGCCACTTTCTAAGAGTCATTAAATTACCCAAACTTTCTTTTTTTCTCGTCCAATTGCAAATCTTTTGATGTTGTCTCCATTCCAGCGTGTTTGTAAGTCCTTCATTTCTGTTTTGACCTTCAGTGGGGATAAATTTTGGCAAGCTTTGCTGCATGTGCCTGCCCTTGTTGGCGTATGGCCTGCCTGCATTTTGATGTCTTTGACTTTGGGAAAGATTTTTTCTTTTTTTTTTTTTTTTTTTTTCTTTTAAGTATTCATGCCATGTCCCTCATATCTTGCCCCCTAAGTTGTGTCTTCCTCCTTGACTTTTTCCCCTGCTTTTGCAACATCTGTGAGCTTAGTTTTGGCACCTTTTGGTCCTTTGCAATGCAGCTGATTTCCTCATTGCCTATTTTTTGAAGAGACTAAAATTCCCAATTTTCTGCTTTTTTCAATTGCATTTCATTTGAACCTATCTCCTTTCCAGAGTGTTTGTAAGCCTTTCTTTTGGGATCCGCAAGATTCCTTTTCCCTTCCCGAAAGGAAACTTCATTTCCTTTCGGGAAGGGAAAAGGAATCTTGCGATTTCAATGGGGACCAATAGAGGAATCTTTGGTGCATGTCCCTGCACTTGATGGCAGGCCATGCCTTTTGACGGCTTTGACTTTGGGAAAGATATTTTTCTTTTTTTCGTTGTTTTCTGAAGTGTTCATGCCATGTCCCTCATATCTTGCCCCCTAAGTTGTGTCTTCCTCCTTCACTTTTTCCCCTGCTTTTGCAACATCTGTGAGCTTAGTTTTGGCATCTTTTGGTCCTTTGCACTGCACCTGATAAAACCCCAGGCCATATTTTAGACTCACTAAATTTGCCAAATTTTCTTTTTTCTCCTCCAATTTCAATTCCTTTGATGTTATCTCACTTCCAGCGTGTTTGTAGGTCCTTCTTTTCTGTTTTGGCCTTCAGTGGGGATCAATTTTGGCAAGCTTTGCTGCATGTGCCTGCCCTTGCTGGCGTATGGCCTGCCTGCATTTTGATGGCTTTGACTTTGGGAAAGATTTTTTTCTTTTTTTGGTTGTTTTCTGAAGTGTTCATGCCATGTCCCTCATATCTTGCCCCCTAAGTTGTGTCTTCCTCCTTGACTTTTTCCCCTGCTTTTGCAACATCTGTGAGCTTAGTTTTGGCACCTTTTGGTCCTTTGCACTGCACCTGCTAAAACCCCAGGCCACTTTCTAAGAGTCATTAAATTTCCCAAATATCCTTTTTTTCTCCTCCAATTGCAATTCCTTTGATGTTGACTCCTTTCCAGCGTGTTTGTAGGTCCTTCTTTTCTGTTTTGGCCTTCAGTGGGGATCAATTTTGGCAAGCTTTGCTGCATGTGCCTGCCCTTGCTTGGCGTATGGCCTGCCTGCATTTTGATGGCTTTGACTTTGGGAAAGATTTTTTTCTATTTTTTTTTTTTTTTTTGTTTTAAGTATTCATGCCATGTCCTTCATATCTTGCCCCCTAAGTTGTGTCTTCCTCCTTGACTTTTTCCCCTGCTTTTGCAACATCTGTGAGCTTAGTTTTGGCACCTTTTGGTCCTTTGCCCTGCTCCTGATATGAACCCCAGGCCACTTTCTAAGAGTCATTAAATTTCCCAAATTTTCTTTTTTTCTCGTCCAATTGCAAATCATTTGATGTTGTCTCCATTCCAGCTTGTTTTTAGGTCCTTCTTTTCTGTTTTGGCCTTCAGTGGGGATCAATTTTGGCAAGCTTTGCTGCATGTGCCTGCCCTTGGTGGCGTATGGCCTGCCTGCATTTTGATGGCTTTGACTTTGGGAAAGATTTTTTCTTTTTTTTTTTTTATTATTTTAAGTATTCATGCCATGTTCTTCATATCTTGCCCCCTAAGTTGTGTCTTCCTCCTTGACTTTTTCCCCTGCTTTTGCAACATCTGTGAGCTTAGTTTTGGCACCTTTTGGTCCTTTGCAATGCAGCTGATTTCCTCACAGCCTATTTTTTGAAGAGACTAAAATTCCCAATTTTCTGCTTTTTTCAATTGCATTTCATTTGAACCTATCTCCTTTCCAGAGTGTTTGTAAGCCTTTCTTTTGGGATCCGCAAGATTCCTTTTCCCTTCCCGAAAGGAAACTTCATTTCCTTTCGGGAAGGGAAAAGGAATCTTGCGATTTCAATGGGGACCAATAGAGGAATCTTTGGTGCATGTCCCTGCACTTGATGGCAGGCCATGCCTTTTGACGGCTTTGACTTTGGGAAAGATTTTTTTCTTTTTTTGGTTGTTTTCTGAAGGGTTCATGCCATGTCCCTCATATCTTGCCCCCTAAGTTGTGTCTTCCTCCTTCACTTTTTCCCCTGCTTTTGCAACATCTGTGAGCTTAGTTTTGGCATCTTTTGGTCCTTTGCACTGCACCTGATAAAACCCCAGGCCATATTTTAGACTCACTAAATTTGCGAAATTTTCTTTTTTCTCCTCCAATTTCAATTCCTTTGATGTTATCTCACTTCCAGCGTGTTTGTAGGTCCTTCTTTTCTGTTTTGGCCTTCAGTGGGGATCAATTTTGGCAAGCTTTGCTGCATGTGCCTGCCCTTGGTGGCGTATGGCCTGCCTGCATTTTGATGGCTTTGACTTTGGGAAAGATTTTTTTCTTTTTTTGGTTGTTTTCTGTAGTGTTCATGCCATGTCCCTCATATCTTGCCCCGTAAGTTGTGTCTTCCTCCTTGACTTTTTCCCCTGCTTTTGCAACATCTGTGAGCTTAGTTTTGGCATCTTTTGGTCCTTTGCACTGCACCTGATAAAACCCCAGGCCACATTTTAAGAGTCACTTAATTTCCCAAATTTTCTTTTTTTCTCCTCCAATTGCAATTCCTTTGAATTGACTCCTTTCCAGCGTGTTTGTAGGTCCTTCTTTTCTGTTTTGGCCTTCAGTGGGGATCAATTTTGGCAAGCTTTGCTGCATGTGCCTGCCCTTGGTGGCGTATGGCCTGCCTGCATTTTGATGGCTTTGACTTTGGGAAAGATATTTTCTATTTTTCTTTTATATTTGTTTTAAGTATTCATGCCATATCCCTCATATCTTGTCCCCTAAGTTGTGTCTTCCTCCTTGACTTTTTCCCCTGCTTT
The DNA here is from genome assembly GCA_021963965.1 of Artemisiospiza belli. Classification (NCBI taxonomy): domain Eukaryota; kingdom Metazoa; phylum Chordata; class Aves; order Passeriformes; family Passerellidae; genus Artemisiospiza; species Artemisiospiza belli. The sequence continues at coordinate 31,433 of JAKDEW010000861.1, forward strand.
TGCAACATCTGTGAGCTTAGTTTTGGCATTTTTAGTCCTTTGCAATGCACCTGCTAAAACCCCAGGCCACTTTGTAAGAGTCACTTAATTTCCCAAATTTTCATTTTTCTCCTCCAATTGCAATTCTTTGATGGTGTCTCCATTCCAGCGTGTTTGTAGGTCCTTCTTTTCTGTTTTGGCCTTCAGTGGGGATCAATTTTGGCAAGCTTTGCTGCATGTGCCTGCCCTTGGTGGCGTATGGCCTGCCTGCATTTTGATGGCTTTGACTTTGGGAAAGATATTTTCTATTTTTTTTTTTTTTTATTTTAAGTATTCATGCCATGTCCTTCATATCTTGCCCCCTAAGTTGTGTCTTCCTCCTTGACTTTTTCCCCTGCTTTTGCAACATCTGTGAGCTTAGTTTTGGCACCTTTTGGTCCTTTGCACTGCACCTGATATAAACCCCAGGCCACTTTCTAAGAGTCATTAAATTACCCAAACTTTCTTTTTTTCTCGTCCAATTGCAAATCCTTTGATGTTGTCTCCATTCCAGCGTGTTTGTAAGTCCTTATTTCTGTTTTGACCTTCAGTGGGGATCAATTTTGGCAAGCTTTGCTGCATGTGCCTGCACTTGCTGGCGTATGGCCTGCCTGCATTTTGATGTCTTTGACTTTGGGAAAGATTTTTTCTTTTTTTTTTTTTTTTTCATTTCAGTATTCATGCCATGTCCCTCATATCTTGCCCCCTAAGTTGTGTCTTCCTCCTTGACTTTTTCCCCTGCTTTTGCAACATCTGTGAGCTTAGTTTTGGCACCTTTTTGTCCTTTGCAATGCAGCTGATTTCCTCACAGCCTATTTTTTGAAGAGACTAAAATTCCCAATTTTCTGCTTTTTTCAATTGCATTTCATTTGAACCTATCTCCTTTCCAGAGTGTTTGTAAGCCTTTCTTTTGGGATCCGCAAGATTCCTTTTCCCTTCCCGAAAGGAAACTTCATTTCCTTTCGGGAAGGAAAAAGGAATCTTGCGATTTCAATGGGGAGAAATAGAGGAATCTTTGGTGCATGTCCCTGCACTTGATGGCAGGCCATGCCATTTGACGGCTTTGACTTCGGGAAAGATTTTTTTCTTTTTTTGGTTGTTTTCTGAAGTGTTCATGCCATGTCCCTCATATCTTGCCCCCTAAGTTGTGTCTTCCTCCTTGACTTTTTCCCCTGCTTTTGCAACATCTGTGAGCTTAGTTTTGCCACCTTTTGGTCCTTTGCAATGCAGCTGATTTCCTCACAGCCTATTTTTTGAAGAGACTAAAATTCCCAATTTTCTGCTTTTTTCAATTGCATTTCATTTGAACCTATCTCCTTTCCAGAGTGTTTGTAAGCCTTTCTTTTGGGATCCGCAAGATTCCTTTTCCCTTCCCGAAAGGAAACTTCATTTCCTTTCGGGAAGGGAAAAGGAATCTTGCGATTTCAATGGGGACCAATAGAGGAATCTTTGGTGCATGTCCCTGCACTTGATGGCAGGCCATGCCTTTTGACGGCTTTGACTTTGGGAAAGATTTTTTTCTTTTTTTGGTTGTTTTCTGAAGGGTTCATGCCATGTCCCTCATATCTTGCCCCCTAAGTTGTGTCTTCCTCCTTCACTTTTTCCCCTGCTTTTGCAACATCTGTGAGCTTAGTTTTGGCATCTTTTGGTCCTTTGCACTGCACCTGATAAAACCCCAGGCCATATTTTAGACTCACTAAATTTGCGAAATTTTCTTTTTTCTCCTCCAATTTCAATTCCTTTGATGTTATCTCACTTCCAGCGTGTTTGTAGGTCCTTCTTTTCTGTTTTGGCCTTCAGTGGGGATCAATTTTGGCAAGCTTTGCTGCATGTGCCTGCCCTTGGTGGCGTATGGCCTGCCTGCATTTTGATGGCTTTGACTTTGGGAAAGATTTTTTTCTTTTTTTGGTTGTTTTCCGAAGTGTTCGTGCCATGTCCCTCATATCTTGCCCCCTAAGTTGTGTCTTCCTCCTTGACTTTTTCCCCTGCTTTTGCAACATCTGTGAGCTTAGTTTTGGCATCTTTTGGTCCTTTGCACTGCACCTGATAAAACCCCAGGCCACATTTTAAGAGTCACTTAATTTCCCAAAATTTCTTTTTTTCTCCTCCAATTGCAATTCCTTTGAATTGACTCCTTTCCAGCGTGTTTGTAGGTCCTTCTTTTCTGTTTTGGCCTTCAGTGGGGATCAATTTTGGCAAGCTTTGCTGCATGTGCCTGCCCTTGGTGGCGTATGGCCTGCCTGCATTTTGATGGCTTTGACTTTGGGAAAGATATTTTCTATTTTTCTTTTTTATTTGTTTTAAGTATTCATGCCATGTCCCTCATATCTTGTCCCCTAAGTTGTGTCTTCCTCCTTGACTTTTTCCCCTGCTTTTGCAACATCTGTGAGCTTAGTTTTGGCATTTTTAGTCCTTTGCAATGCACCTGCTAAAACCCCAGGCCACTTTGTAAGAGTCACTTAATTTCCCAAATTTTCATTTTTCTCCTCCAATTGCAATTCTTTGATGGTGTCTCCATTCCAGCGTGTTTGTAGGTCCTTCTTTTCTGTTTTTGCCTTCAGTGGGGATCAGTTTTGGCAAGCTTTGCTGCATGTGCCTGCCCTTGGTGGCGTATGGCCTGCCTGCATTTTGTTGGCTTTGACTTTGGGAAAGATATTTTCTATTTTTTTTTTTTTTTTATTTTAAGTATTCATGCCATGTCCTTCATATCTTGCCCCCTAAGTTGTGTCTTCCTCCTTGACTTTTTCCCCTGCTTTTGCAACATCTGTGAGCTTAGTTTTGGCACCTTTTGGTCCTTTGCACTGCACCTGATATAAACCCCAGGCCACTTTCTAAGAGTCATTAAATTACCCAAACTTTCTTTTTTTCTCGTCCAATTGCAAATCCTTTGATGTTGTCTCCATTCCAGCGTGTTTGTAAGTCCTTATTTCTGTTTTGACCTTCAGTGGGGATCAATTTTGGCAAGATTTGCTGCATGTGCCTGCACTTGCTGGCGTATGGCCTGCCTGCATTTTGATGTCTTTGACTTTGGGAAAGATTTTTTCTTTTTTTTTTTTTTTTTCTTTTCAGTATTCATGCCATGTCCCTCATATCTTGCCCCCTAAGTTGTGTCTTCCTCCTTGACTTTTTCCCCTGCTTTTGCAACATCTGTGAGCTTAGTTTTGGCACCTTTTTGTCCTTTGCAATGCAGCTGATTTCCTCACAGCCTATTTTTTGAAGAGACTAATATTCCCAATTTTCTGCTTTTTTCAATTGCATTTCATTTGAACCTATCTCCTTTCCAGAGTGTTTGTAAGCCTTTCTTTTGGGATCCGCAAGATTCCTTTTCCCTTCCCGAAAGGAAACTTCATTTCCTTTCGGGAAGGGAAAAGGAATCTTGCGATTTCAATGGGGAGAAATAGAGGAATCTTTGGTGCATGTCCCTGCACTTGATGGCAGGCCATGCCATTTGACGGCTTTGACTTTGGGAAAGATTTTTTTCTTTTTTTGGTTGTTTTCTGAAGTGTTCATGCCATGTCCCTCATATCTTGCCCCCTAAGTTGTGTCTTCCTCCTTGACTTTTTCCCCTGCTTTTGCAACATCTGTGAGCTTAGTTTTGGCATCTTTTGGTCCTTTGCACTGCATCTGATAAAACCCCATGCCATATTTTAGACTCACTAAATTTGCGAATTTTTCTTTTTTCTCCTCCAATTTCAATTCCCTTGATGTTATCTCACTTCCAGCGTGTTTGTAGGTCCTTCTTTTCTGTTTTGGCCTTCAGTGGGGATCAATTTTGGCAAGCTTTGCTGCATGTGCCTGCCCTTGGTGGCGTATGGCCTGCCTGCATTTTGATGGCTTTGACTTTGGGAAAGATTTTTTTCTTTTTTTGGTTGTTTTCTGAAGTGTTCATGCCATGTCCCTCATATCTTGCCCCCTAAGTTGTGTCTTCCTCCTTGACTTTTTCCCCTCCTTTTGCAACATCTGTGAGCTTAGTTTTGGCATCTTTTGGTCCTTTGCACTGCGCCTGCTAAAACCCAGGACATTTTTTAGTCTCACTAAATTTCCCAAATTTTTTTTTTCTCCTCCAATTTCAATTCCTTAGATATTATCCCACTTCCAGAATGTTTGTAGGTCCTTCTTTTCTGTTTTGGCCTTCAGTGGGGATCAATTTTGGCAAGCTTTGCTGCATGTGCCTGCCCTTGGCGGCGTATGGCCTGCCTGCATTTTGATGGCTTTGACTTTGGGAAAGATTTTTTCTTTTTTTGTTTTTTTGTTTGTTTTAAGTATTTATGCCATGTCCTTCATATTTTGCTCCCTAAGTTCTGTCTTCCTCCTTGACTTTTTCCCCTGCTTTTGCAACATCTGTGAGATTCGTTTTGGCATCTTTTGGTCCTTTGCACTGCACCTGATATAAAACCAGGCCATTTTCTTAGAGTCACTAAATTTCCAAAATTTTCTTATTTTCTCATCCAATTGCAATTCCTTTGATGTTGTCTCCATTCCAGCGTGTTTGTAAGTCCTTCTTTTCTGTTTTGGCCTTCAGTGGGGATCAATTTTGGCAAGCTTTGCTGCATGTGCCTGCCCTTGGTGGCGTATGGCCTGCCTGCAATTTGATGGCTTTGACTTTGGGAAAGATTTTTTCTATTTTTTTTTTTTTTTTTCTTTGAAGTATTCATGCCATGTCCCTCATATCTTGCCCCCTAAGTTGTGTCTTCCTCCTTGACTTTTTCCCCTGCTTTTGCAACATCTGTGAGCTTAGTTTTTGCATCTTTTGGTCCTTTGCACTGCACCTGATATAAACCCAGGCCATTTTCTTAGAGTCACTCAATTTCCAAAATTTTCTTTTTTTCTCCTCCAATTGCAATTCCTTTGATGTTGACACGTTTCCATCGTGTTTGTAGGTCCTTCTTTTCGGTTTTGGCCTTCAGTGGGGATCAATTTTGGCAAGCTTTGCTGCATGTGCCTGCCCTTGGTGGCGTATGGCCTGCCTGCATTTTGATGGCTTTGACTTTGGGAAAGATTTTTGCTATTTTATTTTTTTTTTTGTTTTAAGTATTCATGCCATGTCCCTCATATCTTGCCCCCTAAGTTGTGTCTTCCTCCTTGACTTTTTCCCCTGCTTTTGCAACATCTGTGAGCTTAGTTTTGGCATCTTTTGGTCCTTTGCACTGCACCTGATAAAACCCCAGGCCACATTTTAAGAGTCACTTAATTTCCCAAATTTTCTTTTTTTCTCCTCCAATTGCAATTCCTTTGAATTGACTCCTTTCCAGCGTGTTTGTAGGTCCTTCTTTTCTGTTTTGGCCTTCAGTGGGGATCAATTTTGGCAAGCTTTGCTGCATGTGCCTGCCCTTGGTGGCGTATGGCCTGCCTGCATTTTGATGGCTTTGACTTTGGGAAAGATATTTTCTATTTTTCTTTTTTATTTGTTTTAAGTATTCATGCCATGTCCCTCATATCTTGTCCCCTAAGTTGTGTCTTCCTCCTTGACTTTTTCCCCTGCTTTTGCAACATCTGTGAGCTTAGTTTTGGCATTTTTAGTCCTTTGCAATGCACCTGCTAAAACCCCAGGCCACTTTGTAAGAGTCACTTAATTTCCCAAATTTTCATTTTTCTCCTCCAATTGCAATTCTTTGATGGTGTCTCCATTCCTGTGTGTTTGTACGTCCTTCTTTTCTGTTTTGGCCTTCAGTGGGGATCAATTTTGGCAAGCTTTGCTGCATGTGCCTGCCCTTGGTGGCGTATGGCCTGCCTGCATTTTGATGGGTTTGACTTTGGGAAAGATTTTTTCTATTTTTTTTTTTTTTTTATTTTAAGTATTCATGCCATGTCCTTCATATCTTGCCCCCTAAGTTGTGTCTTCCTCCTTGACTTTTTCCCCTGCTTTTGCAACATCTGTGAGCTTAGTTTTGGCACCTTTTGGTCCTTTGCACTGCACCTGATATAAACCCCAGGCCACTTTCTAAGAGTCATTAAATTACCCAAACTTTCTTTTTTTCTCGTCCAATTGCAAATCCTTTGATGTTGTCTCCATTCCAGCGTGTTTGTAAGTCCTTATTTCTGTTTTGACCTTCAGTGGGGATCAATTTTGGCAAGCTTTGCTGCATGTGCCTGCACTTGCTGGCGTATGGCCTGCCTGCATTTTGATGTCTTTGACTTTGGGAAAGATTTTTTCTTTTTTTTTTTTTTTTTTCTTTTCATTATTCATGCCATGTCCCTCATATCTTGCCCCCTAAGTTGTGTCTTCCTCCTTGACTTTTTCCCCTGCTTTTGCAACATCTGTGAGCTTAGTTTTGGCACCTTTTTGTCCTTTGCAATGCAGCTGATTTCCTCACAGCCTATTTTTTGAAGAGACTAAAATTCCCGATTTTCTGCTTTTTTCAATTGCATTTCATTTGAACCTATCTCCTTTCCAGAGTGTTTGTAAGCCTTTCTTTTGGGATCCGCAAGATTCCTTTTCCCTTCCCGAAAGGAAACTTCATTTCCTTTCGGGAAGGGAAAAGGAATCTTGCGATTTCAATGGGGACCAAGAGAGGAATCTTTGGTGCATGTCCCTGCACTTGATGGCAGGCCATGCCATTTGACGGCTTTGACTTTGGGAAAGATTTTTTTCTTTTTTTGGTTGTTTTCTGAAGTGTTCATGCCATGTCCCTCATATCTTGCCCCCTAAGTTGTGTCTTCCTCCTTGACTTTTTCCCCTGCTTTTGCAACATCTGTGAGCTTAGTTTTGGCATCTTTTGGTCCTTTGCACTGCATCTGATAAAACCCCATGCCATATTTTAGACTCACTAAATTTGCGAATTTTTCTTTTTTCTCCTCCAATTTCAATTCCCTTGATGTTATCTCATTTCCAGCGTGTTTGTAGGTCCTTCTTTTCTGTTTTGGCCTTCAGTGGGGATCAATTTTGGCAAGCTTTGCTGCATGTGCCTGCCCTTGGTGGCGTATGGCCTGCCTGCATTTTGATGGCTTTGACTTTGGGAAAGATTTTTTTCTTTTTTTGGTTGTTTTCTGAAGTGTTCATGCCATGTCCCTCATATCTTGCCCCCTAAGTTGTGTCTTCCTCCTTGACTTTTTCCCCTGCTTTTGCAACATCTGTGAGCTTAGTTTTGGCATCTTTTGGTCCTTTGCACTGCGCCTGCTAAAACCCAGGACATTTTTTAGTCTCACTAAATTTCCCAAATTTTTTTTTTCTCCTCCAATTTCAATTCCTTAGATATTATCCCACTTCCAGAATGTTTGTAGGTCCTTCTTTTCTGTTTTGGCCTTCAGTGGGGATCAATTTTGGCAAGCTTTGCTGCATGTGCCTGCCCTTGGCGGCGTATGGCCTGCCTGCATTTTGATGGCTTTGACTTTGGGAAAGATTTTTTCTTTTTTTGTTTTTTTGATTGTTTTAAGTATTTATGCCATGTCCTTCATATTTTGCTCCCTAAGTTCTGTCTTCCTCCTTGACTTTTTCCCCTGCTTTTGCAACATCTGTGAGATTCGTTTTGGCATCTTTTGGTCCTTTGCACTGCACCTGATATAAAACCAGGCCATTTTCTTAGAGTCACTAAATTTCCAAAATTTTCTTTTTTTCTCATCCAATTGCAATTCCTTTGATGTTGTCTCCATTCCAGCGTGTTTGTAAGTCCTTCTTTTCTGTTTTGGCCTTCAGTGGGGATCAATTTTGGCAAGCTTTGCTGCATGTGCCTGCCCTTGGTGGCGTATGGCCTGCCTGCATTTTGATGGCTTTGACTTTGGGAAAGATTTTTTCTATTTTTTTTTTTTTTTCTTTGAAGTATTCATGCCATGTCCCTCATATCTTGCCCCCTAAGTTGTGTCTTCCTCCTTGACTTTTTCCCCTGCTTTTGCAACATCTGTGAGCTTAGTTTTTGCATCTTTTGGTCCTTTGCACTGCACCTGATATAAACCCAGGCCATTTTCTTAGAGTCACTCAATTTCCAAAATTTTCTTTTTTTCTCCTCCAATTGCAATTCCTTTGATGTTGACACGTTTCCATCGTGTTTGTAGGTCCTTCTTTTCGGTTTTGGCCTTCAGTGGGGATCAATTTTGGCAAGCTTTGCTGCATGTGCCTGCCCTTGGTGCCGTATGGCCTGCCTGCATTTTGATGGCTTTGACTTTGGGAAAGATTTTTGCTATTTTATTTTTTTTTTTGTTTTAAGTATTCATGCCATGTCCCTCATATCTTGCCCCCTAAGTTGTGTCTTCCTCCTTGACTTTTTCCCCTGCTTTTGCAACATCTGTGAGCTTAGTTTTTGCATCTTTTGGTCCTTTGCACTGCACCTGATATAAACCCCAGGCCACTTTCTAAGAGTCATTAAATTACCCAAACTTTCTTTTTTTCTCGTCCAATTGCAAATCCTTTGATGTTGTCTCCATTCCAGCGTGTTTGTAAGTCCTTATTTCTGTTTTGACCTTCAGTGGGGATCAATTTTGGCAAGCTTTGCTGCATGTGCCTGCACTTGCTGGCGTATGGCCTGCCTGCATTTTGATGTCTTTGACTTTGGGAAAGATTTTTTCTTTTTTTTTTTTTTTTTCTTTTCATTTTTCATGCCATGTCCCTCATATCTTGCCCCCTAAGTTGTGTCTTCCTCCTTGACTTTTTCCCCTGCTTTTGCAACATCTGTGAGCTTAGTTTTGGCACCTTTTTGTCCTTTGCAATGCAGCTGATTTCCTCACAGCCTATTTTTTGAAGAGACTAAAATTCCCGATTTTCTGCTTTTTTCAATTGCATTTCATTTGAACCTATCTCCTTTCCAGAGTGTTTGTAAGCCTTTCTTTTGGGATCCGCAAGATTCCTTTTCCCTTCCCGAAAGGAAACTTCATTTCCTTTCGGGAAGGGAAAAGGAATCTTGCGATTTAAATGGGGAGAAATAGAGGAATCTTTGGTGCATGTCCCTGCACTTGATGGCAGGCCATGCCATTTGACGGCTTTGACTTTGGGAAAGATTTTTTTCTTTTTTTGGTTGTTTTCTGAAGTGTTCATGCCATGTCCCTCATATCTTGCCCCCTAAGTTGTGTCTTCCTCCTTGACTTTTTCCCCTGCTTTTGCAACATCTGTGAGCTTAGTTTTGGCATCTTTTGGTCCTTTGCACTGCATCTGATAAAACCCCATGCCATATTTTAGACTCACTAAATTTGCGAATTTTTCTTTTTTCTCCTCCAATTTCAATTCCCTTGATGTTATCTCACTTCCAGCGTGTTTGTAGGTCCTTCTTTTCTGTTTTGGCCTTCAGTGGGGATCAATTTTGGCAAGCTTTGCTGCATGTGCCTGCCCTTGGTGGCGTATGGCCTGCCTGCATTTTGATGGCTTTGACTTTGGGAAAGATTTTTTTCTTTTTTTGGTTGTTTTCTGAAATGTTCATGCCATGTCCCTCATATCTTGCCCCCTAAGTTGTGTCTTCCTCCTTGACTTTTTCCCCTGCTTTTGCAACATCTGTGAGCTTAGTTTTGGCATCTTTTGGTCCTTTGCACTGCGCCTGCTAAAACCCAGGACATTTTTTAGTCTCACTAAATTTCCCAAATTTTTTTTTTCTCCTCCAATTTCAATTCCTTAGATATTATCCCACTTCCAGAATGTTTGTAGGTCCTTCTTTTCTGTTTTGGCCTTCAGTGGGGATCAATTTTGGCAAGCTTTGCTGCATGTGCCTGCCCTTGGCGGCGTATGGCCTGCCTGCATTTTGATGGCTTTGACTTTGGGAAAGATTTTTTCTTTTTTTGTTTTTTTGTTTGTTTTAAGTATTTATGCCATGTCCTTCATATTTTGCTCCCTAAGTTCTGTCTTCCTCCTTGACTTTTTCCCCTGCTTTTGCAACATCTGTGAGATTCGTTTTGGCATCTTTTGGTCCTTTGCACTGCACCTGATATAAAACCAGGCCATTTTCTTAGAGTCACTAAATTTCCAAAATTTTCTTTTTTTCTCATCCAATTGCAATTCCTTTGATGTTGTCTCCATTCCAGCGTGTTTGTAAGTCCTTCTTTTCTGTTTTGGCCTTCAGTGGGGATCAATTTTGGCAAGCTTTGCTGCATGTGCCTGCCCTTGGTGGCGTATGGCCTGCCTGCAATTTGATGGCTTTGACTTTGGGAAAGATTTTTTCTATTTTTTTTTTTTTTTTCTTTGAAGTATTCATGCCATGTCCCTCATATCTTGCCCCCTAAGTTGTGTCTTCCTCCTTGACTTTTTCCCCTGCTTTTGCAACATCTGTGAGCTTAGTTTTTGCATCTTTTGGTCCTTTGCACTGCACCTGATATAAACCCAGGCCATTTTCTTAGAGTCACTCAATTTCCAAAATTTTCTTTTTTTCTCCTCCAATTGCAATTCCTTTGATGTTGACACGTTTCCATCGTGTTTGTAGGTCCTTCTTTTCGGTTTTGGCCTTCAGTGGGGATCAATTTTGGCAAGCTTTGCTGCATGTGCCTGCCCTTGGTGCCGTATGGCCTGCCTGCATTTTGATGGCTTTGACTTTGGGAAAGATTTTTGCTATTTTATTTTTTTTTTTGTTTTAAGTATTCATGCCATGTCCCTCATATCTTGCCCCCTAAGTTGTGTCTTCCTCCTTGACTTTTTCCCCTGCTTTTGCAACATCTGTGAGCTTAGTTTTGGCACCTTTTGGTCCTTTGCAATGCAGCTGATTTCCTCACAGCCTATTTTTTTAAGAGACTAAAATTCCCAATTTTCTGCTTTTTTCAATTGCATTTCATTTGAACCTATCTCCTTTCCAGAGTGTTTGTAAGCCTTTCTTTTGGGATTCGCAAGATTCCTTTTCCCTTCCCGAAAGGAAATTTCATTTCCTTTCGGGAAGGGAAAAGGAATCTTGCGATTTCAATGGGGACCAATAGAGGAATCTTTGCTGCATGTCCCTGCACTTGATGGCAGGCCATGCCTTTTGATGGCTTTGACTTTGGGAAAGATTTTATTCTTTTTTTGGTTGTTTTCTGAAGTGTTCATGCAATGTCCCTCATATCTTGACCCCTAAATTGTGTCTTCCTCCTTAACTTTTTCCCCTGCTTTTGCAACATCTGTGAGCTTAGTTTTGGCACCTTTTGGTCCTTTGCAGTGCACCTGATAAAACCACAGGTCATTTTCTTAGAGTCAATAAATTTCCCAAATTTTCATTTTTTCTCCTAGAGTTGCAATTCCTTTGATGTTGACTCCTTTCCAGCGTGTTTGTAGGTCCTTCTTTTCTGTTTTGGCCTTCAGTGGGGATCAATTTGGGCAAGCTTTGCTGCATGTGCGTGCACTTGCTGGCGTATGGCCTGCCTGCATTTTGATGGCTTTGACTTTGGGAAAGATTTTTGCTATATTTTTTTTTGTTTTGTTTTAAGTATTCATGCCATGTCCCTCATATCTTGCCCCCTAAGTTGTGTCTTCCTCCTTGACTTTTTCCCCTGCTTTTGTAACATCTGTGTGCTTAGTTTTGGCACCTTTTGGTCCTTTGCATTGCAGCTGATTTCCTCACAGCCTATTTTTTGAAGAGTCGATAAGTCCCGATTTTCTGCTTTTTTCAATTGCATTTCATTTGAACCTATCTCCTTTCCAGAGTGTTTCTAAGCCTTTCTTTTGGGATTCGCAAGATTCCTTTTCCTTTCCCGAAAGGAAATTTCATTTCCTTTCGGGAAGGGAAAAGGAATCTTGCGATTTCAATGGAGACCAATAGAGGAATCTTTGGTGCATGTCGCTGCACTTGATGGCAGGCCATGCCATTTGATGACTTTGACTTTGGGAAAGATTTTTTACTTTTTTTTTGGTTGTTTTCTGAAGTGTTCATGCCATGTCCCTCATATCTTGCCCCCTAAGTTGTGTCTTCCTCCTTGACTTTTTCCCCTGCTTTTGCAACATCTGTGAGCTTAGTTTTGGCACCTTTTGTTCCTTTGCACTGCACCTGATAAAACCCCAGGCCATTTTCTTAGAATCACTAACTTACCCAAATTTTCTTTTTTTCTCATAGAAATTGAATTCCTTTCATGTTGTCTCCATTCCAGCGTGTTTGTAAGTCCTTCTTTTCTGTTTTGGCCTTCAGTGGGGATCAATTTTGGCAAGCTTTGCTGCATGTGCGTGCACTTGCTGGCGTATGGCCTGCCTGCATTTTGATGGCTTTGACTTTGGGAATGATTTTTTCTTTTTTTTTTTTTTAATATTTTAAGTATTCATGCCATGTCCCTCATATCTTGCTCCCTATGTTGTGTCTTCCTCCTTGACTTTTTCCCCTGCTTTTGCAACAGCTGTGAGCTAGGTTTTGGCACCTTTTGGTCCTTTGCAATGCAGCTGATTTCCTCACAGCCTATTTTTTGAAGAGACTAAAATTCCCCATTTTCTACTTTTTTCAATTGCATTTCATTTGAACCTATCTCCTTTCCAGAGTGTTTGTAAGCCTTTCTTTTGGCATTCACAAGATTCCTTTTCCCTTCCTTAAAGGAAATTTCATTTCCTTTCGGGAAGGGAAAAGGAATCTTGCGATTTCAATGGGGACCAATAGAGGAATCTTTGGTGCATGTCCCTGCACTTGATGGCAGGCCATGCCTTTTGATGGCTTTGACATTGGGAAAGATATTTTTCTTTTTTTCGTTGTTTTCTGAAGTGTTCATGCCATGTCCCTCATATCTTGCCCCCTAAGTTCTGTCTTCCTCCTTGACTTTTTCCCCTGCTTTTGCAACATCTGTGAGCTTAGTTTTGGCATCTTTTGGTCCTTTGCACTGCACCTGATATAAAAACAGGCCAGTTTCTTAGAGTCACTAAATTTCCCAAATTTTCTTTTTTTCTCCTCCAATTGCAATTCCTTTGATGTTGTCTCCATTCCACCGTGTTTGTAGGTCCTTCTTTTCTGTTTTGGCCTTCAGTGGGGATCAACTTTGGCAAGCTTTGCTGCATGTGCCTGCCCTTGGTGCCGTATGGCCTGCCTGCATTTTGATGGCTTTGACTTTGGGAAAGATTTTTTTCTTTTTTTGGTTGTTTTCTGAAGTGTTCATGCCATGTCCCTCATATCTTGCCCCCTAAGTTGTGTCTTCCTCCTTGACTTTTTCCCCTGCTTTTGCAACATCTGTGAGCTTAGTTTTGGCATCTTTTGGTCCTTTCGACTGCACCTGATATAAAACCAGGCCATTTATTAGACTCTCTAAATTTGCCAAATTTTCTTTTTTCTCCTCCAATTTCAATTCCTTTGATGTTGACTCCTTTCCAGCGTGTTTGTAGGTCCTTCTTTTCTGTTTTGGCCTTCAGTGGGGATGAATTTTGGCAAGCTTTGCTGCATGTGCCTGCCCTTGGTGGCGTATGGCCTGCCTGCATTTTGATGGCTTTGACTTTGGGAAAGATTTTTTCCTTTTTTTTTTTTTTTTTATTTTAAGTATTCATGCCATGTCCCTCATATCTTGCCCCCTAAGTTGTGTCTTCCTCCTTGACTTTTTCCCCTGCTTTTGCAACATCTGTGAGCTTAGTTTTGGCATCTTTTGGTCCTTTGCACTGCACCTGCTAAAACCCCAGGCCACTTTCTAAGAGTCATTAAATTTCCCAAATTTACTTTTTTTCTCCTCCAATTGCAATTCCTTTGATGTTGACTCCTTTCCAGCGTGTTTGTAGGTCCTTCTTTTATGTTTTGGTCTTCAGTGGGGATCAATTTTGGCAAGCTTTGCTGCATGTGCCTGCCCTTGGTGGCGTATGGCCTGCCTGCATTTTGATGGCTTTGACTTTGGGAAAGATATTTTCTATTTTTTTTTTTTTTTTATTTTAAGTATTCATGCCATGTCCCTCATATCTTGCCCCCTAAGTTGTGTCTTCCTCCTTGACTTTTTCCCCTGATTTTGCAACATCTGTGAGCTTAGTTTTGGCACCTTTTGGTCCTTTGCACTGCACCTGATATGAACCCCAGGCCACTTTCTAAGAGTCATTAAATTTCCCAAATTTTCTTTTTTTCTCCTCCAATATCAAATCCTTTGATGTTGTCTCCATTCCAGCGTGTTTGTAGGTCCTTCTTTTCTGTTTTGGCCTTCAGTGGGGATCAATTTTGGCAAGCTTTGCTGCATGTGCCTGCCCTTGGTGGCGTATGGCCTGCCTGCATTTTGATGGCTTTGACTTTGGGAAAGATTTTTTCTTTTCTTTTTTTTTATTATTTTAAGTATTCATGCCATGTCCTTCATATCTTGCCCCCTAAGTTGTGTCTTCCTCCTTGACTTTTTCTACTGCTTTTGCAACATCTGTGAGCTTAGTTTTGGCATCTTTTGGTCCTTTGCACTGCACCTGATAAAACCCCAGGCCATTTTCTTAGAATCACTAACTTACCCAAAATTTCTTTTTTTCTCATAGAAATTGAATTCCTTTCATGTTGTCTCCATTCCAGCGTGTTTGTAAGTCCTTTTTTCTGTTTTGGCCTTCAGTGGGGATCAATTTTGGCAAGCTTTGCTGCATGTGCCTGCCCTTGGTGGCGTATGGCCTGCCTGCATTTTGATGGCTTTGACTTTGGGAAAGATATTTTGTTATTTTTTTTTTATTATTGTAAGTATTCGTGCCATGTCCCTCATATCTTGCCCCCTAAGTTGTGTCTTCCTCCTTGACTTTTTCCCCTGCTTTTGCAACATCTGTGAGCTTAGTTTTGGCATCTTTTGGTCCTTTGCACTTCACCTGATATAAACCCAGGCCAGTTTCTTAGAGTCACTAAATTTCCCAAATTTTCTTTTTTTCTCCTCCAATTGCAATTCCTTTGATGTTGTCTCCATTCCACCGTGTTTGTAGGTCCTTCTTTTCTGTTTTGGCCTTCAGTGGGGATCAATTTTGGCAAGCTTTGCTGCATGTGCCTGCCCTTGGTGGCGTATGGCCTGCCTGCATTTTGATGGCTTTGACTTTGGGAAAGATTTTTTTCTTTTTTTGGTTGTTTTCCGAAGTGTTCGTGCCATGTCCCTCATATCTTGCCCCCTAAGTTGTGTCTTCCTCCTTGACTTTTTCCCCTGCTTTTGCAACATCTGTGAGCTTAGTTTTGGCATCTTTTGGTCCTTTCGACTGCACCTGATATAAAACCAGGCCATTTTTTAGACTCACTAAATTTGCCAAATTTTCTTTTTTCTCCTCCAATTTCAATTCCATTTATGTTGACTCCTTTCCAGCGTGTTTGTAGGTCCTTCTTTTCTGTTTTGGCCTTCAGTGGGGATCAATTTTGGCAAGCTTTGCTGCATGTGCCTTCCCTTGGTGGCGTATGGCCTGCCTGCATTTTGATGGCTTTGACTTTGGGAAAGATTTTTTCTATTTTTTTTTTTTTTTTTTTTTTGTTTTCAGTATTCATGCCATGTCCTTCATATCTTGCCCCCTAAGTTGTGTCTTCCTCCTTGACTTTTTCCCCTGCTTTTGCAACATCTGTGAGCTTAGTTTTGGCACCTTTTGGTCCTTTGCACTGCACCTGATATGAACCCCAGGCCACTTTCTAAGAGTCATTAAATTTCCCAAATTTTCTTTTTTTCTCCTCCAATTGCAAATCCTTTGATGTTGTCTCCATTCCAGCATGTTTGTAGGTCCTTCTTTTCTGTTTTGGCCTTCAGTGGGGATCAATTTTGGCAAGCTTTGCTGCATGTGCCTGCCCTTGGTGGCGTATGGCCTGCCTGCATTTTGATGGCTTTGACTTTGGGAAAGATATTTTCTTTTTTTTTTTTATTATTTTAAGTATTCATGCCATGTCCCACATATCTTGCCCCCTAAGTTGTGTCTTCCTCCTTGACTTTTTCCCCTGCTTTTGCAACATCTGTGAGCTTAGTTTTGGCATCTTTTGGTCCTTTGCACTGCACCTGATAAAACCCCAGGCCATTTTCTTAGAATCACTAACTTACCCAAATTTTCTTTTTTTCTCAGAGAAATTGAATTCCTTTCATGTTGTCTCCATTCCAGCGTGTTTGTAAGTCCTTCTTTTCTGTTTTGGCCTTCAGTGGGGATCAATTTTGGCAAGCTTTGCTGCATGTGCCTGCACTTGGTGGCGTATGGCCTGCCTGCATTTTGATGGCTTTGACTTTGGGAATGATTTTTTCTTTTTTTTTTTTTTTTATTTTTTTAAGTATTCATATCATGTCCCTCATATCTTGCCCCCTAAGTTGTGTCTTCCTCCTTGACTTTTTCCCCTGCTTTTGCAACATCTGTGAGCTAGGTTTTGGCACCTTTTGGTCCTTTGCAATGCAGCTGATTTCCTCACAGCCTATTTTTTGAAGAGACTAAAATTCCCGATTTTCTGCTTTTTTTAATTGCATTTCATTTGAACCTATCTCCTTTCCAGAGTGTTTGTAAGCCTTTCTTTTGGCATTCACAAGATTCCTTTTCCCTTCCCGAAAGGAAATTTCATTTCCTTTCGAGAAGGGAAAAGGAATCTTGCGATTTCAATGGGGACCAATAGAGGAATCTTTGGTGCATGTCCCTGCACTTGATGGCAGGCCATGCCTTTTGATGGCTTTGACATTGGGAAAGATATTTTTCTTTTTTTGGTTGTTTTCTGAAGTGTTCATGCCATGTCCCTCATATCTTGCCCCCTAAGTTGCGTCTTCCTCCTTCACTTTTTCCCCTGCTTTTGCACCATCTGTGAGCTTAGTTTTGGCATCTTTTGGTCCTTTGCACTGCACCTGATATAAAAACAGGCCAGTTTCTTAGAGTCACTAAATTTCCCAAATTTATTTTTTTCTCCTCCAATTGCAATTCCTTTGATGTTGTCTCCATTCCAGCGTGTTTGTAGGTCCTTCTTTTCTGTTTTGGCCTTCAGTGGGGATCAATTTTGGCAAGCTTTGCTGCATGTGCCTGCCCTTGGTGGCGTATGGCCTGCCTGCATTTTCATGGCTTTGACTTTGGGAAAGATTTTTTGTTATTTTTTTTTTATTATTGTAAGTATTCGTGCCATGTCCCTCATATCTTGCCCCCTAAGTTGTGTCTTCCTCCTTGACTTTTTCCCCTGCTTTTGCAACATCTGTGAGCTTAGTTTTGGCATCTTTTGGTCCTTTGCACTTCACCTGATATAAACCCAGGCCAGTTTCTTAGAGTCACTAAATTTCCCAAATTTTCTTTTTTTCTCCTCCAATTGCAATTCCTTTGATGTTGTCTCCATTCCAGCGTGTTTGTAGGTCCTTCTTTTCTGTTTTGGCCTTCAGTGGGGATCAATTTTGGCAAGCTTTGCTGCATGTGCCTGCCCTTGGTGGCGTATGGCCTGCCTGCATTTTGATGGCTTTGACTTTGGGAAAGATTTTTTTCTTTTTTTGGTTTTTTTCCGAAGTGTTCGTGCCATGTCCCTCATATCTTGCCCCCTAAGTTGTGTCTTCCTCCTTGACTTTTTCCCCTGCTTTTGCAACATCTGTGAGCTTAGTTTTGGCATCTTTTGGTCCTTTCGACTGCACCTGATATAAAACCAGGCCATTTTTTAGACTCACTAAATTTGCCAAATTTTCTTTTTTCTCCTCCAATTTCAATTCCATTTATGTTGACCTCCTTTCCAGCGTGTTTGTAGGTCCTTCTTTTCTGTTTTGGCCTTCAGTGGGGATCAATTTTGGCAAGCTTTGCTGCATGTGCCTTCCCTTGCTGGCTTATGGCCTGCCTGCATTTTGATGGCTTTGACTTTGGGAAAGATTTTTTCTATTTTTTTTTTTTTTTTTTTGTTTTCAGTATTCATGCCATGTCCCTCATATCTTGCCCCCTAAGTTGTGTCTTCCTCCTTGACTTTTTCCCCTGCTTTTGCAACATCTGTGAGCTTAGTTTTGGCATCTTTTGGTCCTTTGCACTGCACCTGCTAAAACCCCAGGCCACTTTCTAAGAGTCATTAAATTTCCCAAATTTACTTTTTTTCTCCTCCAATTGCAATTCCTTTGATGTTGACTCCTTTCCAGCGTGTTTGTAGGTCCTTCTTTTATGTTTTGGTCTTCAGTGGGGATCAATTTTGGCAAGCTTTGCTGCATGTGCCTGCCCTTGGTGGCGTATGGCCTGCCTGCATTTTGATGGCTTTGACTTTGGGAAAGATATTTTCTATTTTTTTTTTTTTTTTATTTTAAGTATTCATGCCATGTCCCTCATATCTTGCCCCCTAAGTTGTGTCTTCCTCCTTGACTTTTTCCCCTGATTTTGCAACATCTGTGAGCTTAGTTTTGGCACCTTTTGGTCCTTTGCACTGCACCTGATATGAACCCCAGGCCACTTTCTAAGAGTCATTAAATTTCCCAAATTTTCTTTTTTTCTCCTCCAATATCAAATCCTTTGATGTTGTCTCCATTCCAGCGTGTTTGTAGGTCCTTCTTTTCTGTTTTGGCCTTCAGTGGGGATCAATTTTGGCAAGCTTTGCTGCATGTGCCTGCCCTTGGTGGCGTATGGCCTGCCTGCATTTTGATGGCTTTGACTTTGGGAAAGATTTTTTCTTTTTTTTTTTTTATTATTTTAAGTATTCATGCCATGTCCTTCATATCTTGCCCCCTAAGTTGTGTCTTCCTCCTTGACTTTTTCTACTGCTTTTGCAACATCTGTGAGCTTACTTTTGGCATCTTTTGGTCCTTTGCACTGCACCTGATAAAACCCCAGGCCATTTTCTTAGAATCACTAACTTACCCAAAATTTCTTTTTTTCTCATAGAAATTGAATTCCTTTCATGTTGTCTCCATTCCAGCGTGTTTGTAAGTCCTTTTTTCTGTTTTGGCCTTCAGTGGGGATCAATTTTGGCAAGCTTTGCTGCATGTGCCTGCCCTTGGTGGCGTATGGCCTGCCTGCATTTTGATGGCTTTGACTTTGGGAAAGATATTTTCTATTTTTTTTTTTTTTCTATTTTAAGTATTCATGCCATGTCCTTCATATCTTGCCCCCTAAGTTGTGTCTTCCTCCTTGACTTTTTCCCCTGCTTTTGCAACATCTGTGAGCTTAGTTTTGGCACCTTTTGGTCCTTTGCACTGCACCTGATATAAAAACAGGCCAGTTTCTTAGAGTCACTAAATTTCCCAAATTTACTTTTTTTCTCCTCCAATTGCAATTCCTTTGATGTTGTCTCCATTCCACCGTGTTTGTAGGTCCTTCTTTTCTGTTTTGGCCTTCAGTGGGGATCAATTTTGGCAAGCTTTGCTGCATGTGCCTGCCCTTGGTGGCGTATGGCCTGCCTGCATTTTGATGGCTTTGACTTTGGGAAAGATTTTTTGTTATTTTTTTTTTATTATTGTAAGTATTCATGCCATGTCCCTCATATCTTGCCCCCTAAGTTGTGTCTTCCTCCTTGACTTTTTCCCCTGCTTTTGCAACATCTGTGAGCTTAGTTTTGGCATCTTTTGGTCCTTTGCACTGCACCTGCTAAAACCCCAGGCCACTTTCTAAGAGTCATTAAATTTCCCAAATTTACTTTTTTTCTCCTCCAATTGCAATTCCTTTGATGTTGTCTCCATTCCAGCGTGTTTGTAGGTGCTTCTTTTCTCTTTTGGCCTTCAGTGGGGATCAATTCTGGCAAGCTTTGCTGCATGTGCCTGCCCTTGGTGGCGTATGGCCTGCCTGCATTTTGATGGCTTTGACTTTGGGAAAGATATTTTCTATTTTTTTTTTTTTTCTATTTTAAGTATTCATGCCATGTCCTTCATATCTTGCCCCCTAAGTTGTGTCTTCCTCCTTGACTTTTTCCCCTGCTTTTGCAACATCTGTGAGCTTAGTTTTGGCACCTTTTGGTCCTTTGCACTGCACCTGATATAAAACCCAGGCCACTTTCTAAGAGTCATTAAATTTCCCAAATTTTCTTTTTTTCTCCTCCAATTGCAATTCCTTTGATGTTGTCTCCATTCCACCGTGTTTGTAGGTCCTTCTTTTCTGTTTTGGCCTTCAGTGGGGATCAATTTTGGCAAGCTTTGCTGCATGTGCCTGCCCTTGGTGGCGTATGGCCTGCCTGCATTTTGATGGCTTTGACTTTGGGAAAGATTTTTTGTTATTTTTTTTTTATTATTGTAAGTATTCGTGCCATGTCCCTCATATCTTGCCCCCTAAGTTGTGTCTTCCTCCTTGACTTTTTCCCCTGCTTTTGCAACATCTGTGAGCTTAGTTTTGGCATCTTTTGGTCCTTTGCACTTCACCTGATATAAACCCAGGCCAGTTTCTTAGAGTCACTAAATTTCCCAAATTTTCTTTTTTTCTCCTCCAATTGCAATTCCTTTGATGTTGTCTCCATTCCACCGTGTTTGTAGGTCCTTCTTTTCTGTTTTGGCCTTCAGTGGGGATCAATTTTGGCAAGCTTTGCTGCATGTGCCTGCCCTTGGTGGCGTATGGCCTGCCTGCATTTTGATGGCTTTGACTTTGGGAAAGATTTTTTTCTTTTTTTGGTTGTTTTCCGAAGTGTTCGTGCCATGTCCCTCATATCTTGCCCCCTAAGTTGTGTCTTCCTCCTTGACTTTTTCCCCTGCTTTTGCAACATCTGTGAGCTTAGTTTTGGCATCTTTTGGTCCTTTCGACTGCACCTGATATAAAACCAGGCCATTTTTTAGACTCACTAAATTTGCCAAATTTTCTTTTTTCTCCTCCAATTTCAATTCCATTTATGTTGACTCCTTTCCAGCGTGTTTGTAGGTCCTTCTTTTCTGTTTTGGCCTTCAGTGGGGATCAATTTTGGCAAGCTTTGCTGCATGTGCCTTCCCTTGCTGGCGTATGGCCTGCCTGCATTTTGATGGCTTTGACTTTGGGAAAGATTTTTTCTATTTTTTTTTTTTTTTTTTTTGTTTTCAGTATTCATGCCATGTCCTTCATATCTTGCCCCCTAAGTTGTGTCTTCCTCCTTGACTTTTTCCCCTGCTTTTGCAACATCTGTGAGCTTAGTTTTGGCACCTTTTGGTCCTTTGCACTGCACCTGATATGAACCCCAGGCCACTTTCTAAGAGTCATTAAATTTCCCAAATTTTCTTTTTTTCTCCTCCAATTGCAAATCCTTTGATGTTGTCTCCATTCCAGCATGTTTGTAGGTCCTTCTTTTCTGTTTTGGCCTTCAGTGGGGATCAATTTTGGCAAGCTTTGCTGCATGTGCCTGCCCTTGGTGGCGTATGGCCTGCCTGCATTTTGATGGCTTTGACTTTGGGAAAGATATTTTCTTTTTTTTTTTTTATTATTTTAAGTATTCATGCCATGTCCCACATATCTTGCCCCCTAAGTTGTGTCTTCCTCCTTGACTTTTTCCCCTGCTTTTGCAACATCTGTGAGCTTAGTTTTGGCATCTTTTGGTCCTTTGCACTGCACCTGATAAAACCCCAGGCCATTTTCTTAGAATCACTAACTTACCCAAATTTTCTTTTTTTCTCAGAGAAATTGAATTCCTTTCATGTTGTCTCCATTCCAGCGTGTTTGTAAGTCCTTCTTTTCTGTTTTGGCCTTCAGTGGGGATCAATTTTGGCAAGCTTTGCTGCATGTGCCTGCACTTGGTGGCGTATGGCCTGCCTGCATTTTGATGGCTTTGACTTTGGGAATGATTTTTTCTTTTTTTTTTTTTTTTATTTTTTTAAGTATTCATATCATGTCCCTCATATCTTGCCCCCTAAGTTGTGTCTTCCTCCTTGACTTTTTCCCCTGCTTTTGCAACATCTGTGAGCTAGGTTTTGGCACCTTTTGGTCCTTTGCAATGCAGCTGATTTCCTCACAGCCTATTTTTTGAAGAGACTAAAATTCCCGATTTTCTGCTTTTTTTAATTGCATTTCATTTGAACCTATCTCCTTTCCAGAGTGTTTGTAAGCCTTTCTTTTGGCATTCACAAGATTCCTTTTCCCTTCCCGAAAGGAAATTTCATTTCCTTTCGAGAAGGGAAAAGGAATCTTGCGATTTCAATGGGGACCAATAGAGGAATCTTTGGTGCATGTCCCTGCACTTGATGGCAGGCCATGCCTTTTGATGGCTTTGACATTGGGAAAGATATTTTTCTTTTTTTGGTTGTTTTCTGAAGTGTTCATGCCATGTCCCTCATATCTTGCCCCCTAAGTTGCGTCTTCCTCCTTCACTTTTTCCCCTGCTTTTGCACCATCTGTGAGCTTAGTTTTGGCATCTTTTGGTCCTTTGCACTGCACCTGATATAAAAACAGGCCAGTTTCTTAGAGTCACTAAATTTCCCAAATTTATTTTTTTCTCCTCCAATTGCAATTCCTTTGATGTTGTCTCCATTCCAGCGTGTTTGTAGGTCCTTCTTTTCTGTTTTGGCCTTCAGTGGGGATCAATTTTGGCAAGCTTTGCTGCATGTGCCTGCCCTTGGTGGCGTATGGCCTGCCTGCATTTTCATGGCTTTGACTTTGGGAAAGATTTTTTGTTATTTTTTTTTTATTATTGTAAGTATTCGTGCCATGTCCCTCATATCTTGCCCCCTAAGTTGTGTCTTCCTCCTTGACTTTTTCCCCTGCTTTTGCAACATCTGTGAGCTTAGTTTTGGCATCTTTTGGTCCTTTGCACTTCACCTGATATAAACCCAGGCCAGTTTCTTAGAGTCACTAAATTTCCCAAATTTTCTTTTTTTCTCCTCCAATTGCAATTCCTTTGATGTTGTCTCCATTCCACCGTGTTTGTAGGTCCTTCTTTTCTGTTTTGGCCTTCAGTGGGGATCAATTTTGGCAAGCTTTGCTGCATGTGCCTGCCCTTGGTGGCGTATGGCCTGCCTGCATTTTGATGGCTTTGACTTTGGGAAAGATTTTTTTCTTTTTTTGGTTTTTTTCCGAAGTGTTCGTGCCATGTCCCTCATATCTTGCCCCCTAAGTTGTGTCTTCCTCCTTGACTTTTTCCCCTGCTTTTGCAACATCTGTGAGCTTAGTTTTGGCATCTTTTGGTCCTTTCGACTGCACCTGATATAAAACCAGGCCATTTTTTAGACTCACTAAATTTGCCAAATTTTCTTTTTTCTCCTCCAATTTCAATTCCATTTATGTTGACTCCTTTCCAGCGTGTTTGTAGGTCCTTCTTTTCTGTTTTGGCCTTCAGTGGGGATCAATTTTGGCAAGCTTTGCTGCATGTGCCTTCCCTTGCTGGCTTATGGCCTGCCTGCATTTTGATGGCTTTGACTTTGGGAAAGATTTTTTCTATTTTTTTTTTTTTTTTTTTGTTTTCAGTATTCATGCCATGTCCTTCATATCTTGCCCCCTAAGTTGTGTCTTCCTCCTTGACTTTTTCCCCTGCTTTTGCAACATCTGTAAGCTTAGTTTTGGCACCTTTTGGTCCTTTGCACTGCACCTGATATGAAACCCAGGCCACTTTCTAAGAGTCATTAAATTTCCCAAATTTTCTTTTTTTCTCCTCCAATTGCAAATCCTTTGATGTTGTCTCCATTCCAGCATGTTTGTAGGTCCTTCTTTTCTGTTTTGGCCTTCAGTGGGGATCAATTTTGGCAAGCTTTGCTGCATGTGCCTGCCCTTGGTGGCGTATGGCCTGCCTGCATTTTGATGGCTTTGACTTTGGGAAAGATTTTTTCTTTTTTTTTTTATTATTTTAAGTATTCATGCCATGTCCCACATATCTTGCCCCCTAAGTTGTGTCTTCCTCCTTGACTTTTTCCCCTGCTTTTGCAACATCTGTGAGCTTAGTTTTGGCATCTTTTGGTCCTTTGCACTGCACCTGATAAAACCCCAGGCCATTTTCTTAGAATCACTAACTTACCCAAATTTTCTTTTTTTCTCAGAGAAATTGAATTCCTTTCATGTTGTCTCCATTCCAGCGTGTTTGTAGGTCCTTCTTTTCTGTTTTGGCCTTCAGTGGGGATCAATTCTGGCAAGCTTTGCTGCATGTGCCTGCCCTTGGTGGCGTATGGCCTGCCTGCATTTTGATGGCTTTGACTTTGGGAAAGATATTTTCTATTTTTTTTTTTTTTTTATTTTAAGTATTCATGCCATGTCCTTCATATCTTGCCCCCTAAGTTGTGTCTTCCTCCTTGACTTTTTCCCCTGCTTTTGCAACATCTGTGAGCTTAGTTTTGGCACCTTTTGGTCCTTTGCCCTGCACCTGATAAAACCCCAGGCCACTTTCTAAGAGTCATTAAATTTCGAAAATTTTCTTTTTTTCTCGTCCAATTGCAAATCCTTTGATGTTGTCTCCATTCCAGCGTGTTTGTAAGTCCTTCTTTTCTGTTTTGGCCTTCAGTGGGGATCAATTTTGGCAAGCTTTGCTGCATGTGCCTGCCCTTGGTGGCGTATGGCCTGCCTGGATTTTGATGGCTTTGACTTTGGGAAAGATTTTCTCTTTTTTTTTTTTTATTATTTTAAGTATTCATGCCATGTCCTTCATATCTTGCCCCCTAAGTTGTGTCTTCCTCCTTCACTTTTTCCCCTGCTTTTGCAACATCTGTGAGCTTAGTTTTGGTACCTCTTGGTCCTTTGCACTGCACCTGATAAAACCCCAGGCCATTTTCTTAGAATCACTAACTTACCCAAATTTTCTTTTTTTCTCATAGAAATTGAATTCCTTTCATGTTGTCTCCATTCCAGCGTGTTTGTAAGTCCTTCTTTTCTGTTTTGGCCTTCAGTGGGGATCAATTTTGGCAAGCTTTGCTGCATGTGCCTGCACTTGGTGGCGTATGGCCTGCCTGCATTTTGATGGCTTTGACTTTGGGAATGATTTTTTCTTTTTTTTTTTTTTTTATTTTTTTAAGTATTTATGCCATGTCCCTCATATATTGCTCCCTATGTTGTGTCTTCCTCCTTTACTTTTTCCCCTGCTTTTGCAACATCTGTGAGCTAGGTTTTGGCACCTTTTGGTCCTTTGCAATGCAGCTGATTTCCTCACAGCCTATTTTTTGAAGAGACTAAAATTCCCGATTTTCTGCTTTTTTCAATTGCATTTCATTTGAACCTATCTCCTTTCCAGAGTGTTTGTAAGCCTTTCTTTTGGCATTCACAAGTTTCCTTTTCCCTTCCCGAAAGGAAATTTCATTTCCTTTCGAGAAGGGAAACCTTGCGATTTCAATGGGGACCAATAGAGGAATCTTTGGTGCATGTAGCTGCACTTGAAGGCAGGCCATGCCTTTTGATGGCTTTGACATTGGGAAAGATATTTTTCTTTTTTTCGTTGTTATCTGAAGTGTTCATGCCATGTCCCTCATATCTTGTCCCCTAAGTTGTGTCTTCCTCCTTGACTTTTTCCCCTGCTTTTGCAACATCTGTGAGCTTAGTTTTGGCATCTTTTGGTCCTTTGCACTGCACCTGATATAAAAACAGGCCAGTTTCTTAGAGTCACTAAATTTCCCAAATTTACTTTTTTTCTCCTCCAATTGCAATTCCTTTGATGTTGTCTCCATTCCAGCGTGTTTGTAGGTCCTTCTTTTCTGTTTTGGCCTTCAGTGGGGATCAATTTTGGCAAGCTTTAGCTGCATGTGCCTGCCCTTGGTGGCGTATGGCCTGCCTGCATTTTGATGGCTTTGACTTTGGGAAAGATTTTTTGTAATTTATTTTATTATTGTAAGTATTCATGCCATCTCCCTCATATCTTGCCCCCTAAGTTGTGTCTTCCTCCTTGACTTTTTCCCCTGCTTTTGCAACATCTGTGAGCTTAGTTTTGGCATCTTTTGGTCCTTTGCACTGCACCTGCTAAAACCCCAGGCCACTTTCTAAGAGTCATTAAATTTCCCAAATTTACTTTTTTTCTCCTCCAATTGCAATTCCTTTGATGTGTACTCCTTTCCAGTGTGTTTGTAGGTCCTTCTTTTATGTTTTGGCCTTCAGTGGGGATCAATTTTGGCAAGCTTTGCTGCATGTGCCTGCCCTTGGTGGCGTATGGCCTGCCTGCATTTTGATGGCTTTGACTTTGGGAAAGATATTTTCTATTTTTTTTTTTTTTTTATTTTAAGTATTCATGCCATGTCCTTCATATCTTGCCCCCTAAGTTGTGTCTTCCTCCTTGACTTTTTCCCCTGCTTTTGCAACATCTGTGAGCTTAGTTTTGGCACCTTTTGGTCCTTTGCACTGCACCTGATGTAAAACCCAGGCCACTTTTTAAGAGTCATTAAATTACCCAAACTTTCTTTTTTTCTCGTCCAATTGCAAATCATTTGATGTTGTCTCCATTCCAGCGTGTTTGTAAGTCCTTCTTTTCTGTTTTAACCTTCAGTGGGGATCAATTTTGGCAAGCTTTGCTGCATGTGCCTGCCCTTGCTGGCGTATGGCCTGCCTGCATTTTGATGGCTTTGACTTTGGGAAAGATTTTTTTTTTTTTTTTTTTTTTTCTTTTAAGTATTCATGCCATGTCCCTCATATCTTGCCCCCTAAGTTGTGTCTTCCTCCTTGACTTTTTCCCCTGCTTTTGCACCATCTGTGAGCTTAGTTTTGGCATCTTTTGGTCCTTTGCACTGCACCTGATATAAAAACAGGCCAGTTTCTTAGAGTCACTAAATTTCCCAAATTTTCTTTTTTTCTCCTCCAATTGCAATTCCTTTGATGTTGTCTCCATTCCAGCGTGTTTGTAGGTCCTTCTTTTCTGTTTTGGCCTTCAGTGGGGATCAATTTTGGCAAGCTTTGCTGCATGTGCCTGCCCTTGGTGGCGTATGGCCTGCCTGCATTTTGATGGCTTTGACTTTGGGAAAGATTTTTTGTTATTTTTTTTTTATTATTGTAAGTATTCGTGCCATGTCCCTCATATCTTGCCCCCTAAGTTGTGTCTTCCTCCTTGACTTTTTCCCCTGCTTTTGCAACATCTGTGAGCTTAGTTTTGGCATCTTTTGGTCCTTTGCACTTCACCTGATATAAAAACAGGCCAGTTTCTTAGAGTCACTAAATTTCCCAAATTTTCTTTTTTTCTCCTCCAATTGCAATTCCTTTGATGTTGTCTCCATTCCACCGTGTTTGTAGGTCCTTCTTTTCTGTTTTTGGCCTTCAGTGGGGATCAATTTTGGCAAGCTTTGCTGCATGTGCCTGCCCTTGGTGGCGTATGGCCTGCCTGCATTTTGATGGCTTTGACTTTGGGAAAGATTTTTTTCTTTTTTTTGGTTGTTTTCCGACGTGTTCGTGCCATGTCCCTCATATCTTGCCCCCTAAGTTGTGTCTTCCTCCTTGACTTTTTCCCCTGCTTTTGCAACATCTGTGAGCTTAGTTTTGGCATCTTTTGGTCCTTTCGACTGCACCTGATATAAAACCAGGCCATTTTTTAGACTCACTAAATTTGCCAAATTTTCTTTTTTCTCCTCCAATTTCAATTCCATTTATGTTGACTCCTTTCCAGCGTGTTTGTAGGTCCTTCTTTTCTGTTTTGGCCTTCAGTGGGGATCAATTTTGGCAAGCTTTGCTGCATGTGCCTTCCCTTGCTGGCGTATGGCCTGCCTGCATTTTGATGGCTTTGACTTTGGGAAAGATTTTTTCTATTTTTTTTTTTTTTTTTTTTGTTTTCAGTATTCATGCCATGTCCTTCATATCTTGCCCCCTAAGTTGTGTCTTCCTCCTTGACTTTTTCCCCTGCTTTTGCAACATCTGTGAGCTTAGTTTTGGCACCTTTTGGTCCTTTGCACTGCACCTGATATGAACCCCAGGCCACTTTCTAAGAGTCATTAAATTTCCCAAATTTTTCTTTTTTTCTCCTCCAATTGCAAATCCTTTGATGTTGTCTCCATTCCAGCATGTTTGTAGGTCCTTCTTTTCTGTTTTGGCCTTCAGTGGGGATCAATTTTGGCAAGCTTTGCTGCATGTGCCTGCCCTTGGTGGCGTATGGCCTGCCTGCATTTTGATGGCTTTGACTTTGGGAAAGATATTTTCTTTTTTTTTTTTTATTATTTTAAGTATTCATGCCATGTCCCACATATCTTGCCCCCTAAGTTGTGTCTTCCTCCTTGACTTTTTCCCCCTGCTTTTGCAACATCTGTGAGCTTAGTTTTGGCATCTTTTGGTCCTTTGCACTGCACCTGATAAAACCCCAGGCCATTTTCTTAGAATCACTAACTTACCCAAATTTTCTTTTTTTCTCAGAGAAATTGAATTCCTTTCATGTTGTCTCCATTCCAGCGTGTTTGTAAGTCCTTCTTTTCTGTTTTGGCCTTCAGTGGGGATCAATTTTGGCAAGCTTTGCTGCATGTGCCTGCACTTGGTGGCGTATGGCCTGCCTGCATTTTGATGGCTTTGACTTTGGGAATGATTTTTTCTTTTTTTTTTTTTTTTATTTTTTTAAGTATTCATATCATGTCCCTCATATCTTGCCCCCTAAGTTGTGTCTTCCTCCTTGACTTTTTCCCCTGCTTTTGCAACATCTGTGAGCTAGGTTTTGGCACCTTTTGGTCCTTTGCAATGCAGCTGATTTCCTCACAGCCTATTTTTTGAAGAGACTAAAATTCCCGATTTTCTGCTTTTTTTAATTGCATTTCATTTGAACCTATCTCCTTTCCAGAGTGTTTGTAAGCCTTTCTTTTGGCATTCACAAGATTCCTTTTCCCTTCCCGAAAGGAAATTTCATTTCCTTTCGAGAAGGGAAAAGGAATCTTGCGATTTCAATGGGGACCAATAGAGGAATCTTTGGTGCATGTCCCTGCACTTGATGGCAGGCCATGCCTTTTGATGGCTTTGACATTGGGAAAGATATTTTTCTTTTTTTGGTTGTTTTCTGAAGTGTTCATGCCATGTCCCTCATATCTTGCCCCCTAAGTTGCGTCTTCCTCCTTCACTTTTTTCCCCTGCTTTTGCACCATCTGTGAGCTTAGTTTTGGCATCTTTTGGTCCTTTGCACTGCACCTGATATAAAAACAGGCCAGTTTCTTAGAGTCACTAAATTTCCCAAATTTATTTTTTTCTCCTCCAATTGCAATTCCTTTGATGTTGTCTCCATTCCAGCGTGTTTGTAGGTCCTTCTTTTCTGTTTTGGCCTTCAGTGGGGATCAATTTTGGCAAGCTTTGCTGCATGTGCCTGCCCTTGGTGGCGTATGGCCTGCCTGCATTTTCATGGCTTTGACTTTGGGAAAGATTTTTTGTTATTTTTTTTTTATTATTGTAAGTATTCGTGCCATGTCCCTCATATCTTGCCCCCCTAAGTTGTGTCTTCCTCCTTGACTTTTTCCCCTGCTTTTGCAACATCTGTGAGCTTAGTTTTGGCATCTTTTGGTCCTTTGCACTTCACCTGATATAAACCCAGGCCAGTTTCTTAGAGTCACTTAATTTCTAAAATTTTCATTTTTTCTCCTCCAATTGCAATTCCTTTGATGTTGTCTCCATTCCACCGTGTTTGTAGGTCCTTCTTTTCTGTTTTGGCCTTCAGTGGGGATCAATTTTGGCAAGCTTTGCTGCATGTGCCTGCCCTTGGTGGCGTATGGCCTGCCTGCATTTTGATGGCTTTGACTTTGGGAAAGATTTTTTTCTTTTTTTGGTTTTTTTCCGAAGTGTTCGTGCCATGTCCCTCATATCTTGCCCCCTAAGTTGTGTCTTCCTCCTTGACTTTTTCCCCTGCTTTTGCAACATCTGTGAGCTTAGTTTTGGCATCTTTTGGTCCTTTCGACTGCACCTGATATAAAACCAGGCCATTTTTTAGACTCACTAAATTTGCCAAATTTTCTTTTTTCTCCTCCAATTTCAATTCCATTTATGTTGACTCCTTTCCAGCGTGTTTGTAGGTCCTTCTTTTCTGTTTTGGCCTTCAGTGGGGATCAATTTTGGCAAGCTTTGCTGCATGTGCCTTCCCTTGCTGGCTTATGGCCTGCCTGCATTTTGATGGCTTTGACTTTGGGAAAGATTTTTTCTATTTTTTTTTTTTTTTTTTGTTTTCAGTATTCATGCCATGTCCTTCATATCTTGCCCCCTAAGTTGTGTCTTCCTCCTTGACTTTTTCCCCTGCTTTTGCAACATCTGTGAGCTTAGTTTTGGCACCTTTTGGTCCTTTGCACTGCACCTGATATGAACCCCAGGCCACTTTCTAAGAGTCATTAAATTTCCCAAATTTTCTTTTTTTCTCCTCCAATTGCAAATCCTTTGATGTTGTCCTCCATTCCAGCATGTTTGTAGGTCCTTCTTTTCTGTTTTGGCCTTCAGTGGGGATCAATTTTGGCAAGCTTTGCTGCATGTGCCTGCCCTTGGTGGCGTATGGCCTGCCTGCATTTTGATGGCTTTGACTTTGGGAAAGATTTTTTCTTTTTTTTTTTTTTATTATTTTAAGTATTCATGCCATGTCCCACATATCTTGCCCCCTAAGTTGTGTCTTCCTCCTTGACTTTTTCCCCTGCTTTTGCAACATCTGTGAGCTTAGTTTTGGCATCTTTTGGTCCTTTGCACTGCACCTGATAAAACCCCAGGCCATTTTCTTAGAATCACTAACTTACCCAAATTTTCTTTTTTTCTCAGAGAAATTGAATTCCTTTCATGTTGTCTCCATTCCAGCGTGTTTGTAGGTCCTTCTTTTCTGTTTTGGCCTTCAGTGGGGATCAATTCTGGCAAGCTTTGCTGCATGTGCCTGCCCTTGGTGGCGTATGGCCTGCCTGCATTTTGATGGCTTTGACTTTGGGAAAGATATTTTCTATTTTTTTTTTTTTTTTTATTTTAAGTATTCATGCCATGTCCTTCATATCTTGCCCCCTAAGTTGTGTCTTCCTCCTTGACTTTTTCCCCTGCTTTTGCAACATCTGTGAGCTTAGTTTTGGCACCTTTTGGTCCTTTGCACTGCACCTGATAAAACCCCAGGCCACTTTCTAAGAGTCATTAAATTTCGAAAATTTTCTTTTTTTCTCGTCCAATTGCAAATCCTTTGATGTTGTCTCCATTCCAGCGTGTTTGTAAGTCCTTCTTTTCTGTTTTGGCCTTCAGTGGGGATCAATTTTGGCAAGCTTTGCTGCATGTGCCTGCCCTTGGTGGCGTATGGCCTGCCTGGATTTTGATGGCTTTGACTTTGGGAAAGATTTTCTCTTTTTTTTTTTTTATTATTTTAAGTATTCATGCCATGTCCTTCATATCTTGCCCCCTAAGTTGTGTCTTCCTCCTTCACTTTTTCCCCTGCTTTTGCAACATCTGTGAGCTTAGTTTTGGTACCTCTTGGTCCTTTGCACTGCACCTGATAAAACCCCAGGCCATTTCCTTAGAATCACTAACTTACCCAAATTTTCTTTTTTTCTCATAGAAATTGAATTCCTTTCATGTTGTCTCCATCCCAGCGTGTTTGTAAGTCCTTCTTTTCTGTTTTGGCCTTCAGTGGGGATCAATTTTGGCAAGCTTTGCTGCATGTGCCTGCACTTGGTGGCGTATGGCCTGCCTGCATTTTGATGGCTTTGACTTTGGGAATGATTTTTTCTTTTTTTTTTTTTTTTATTTTTTTAAGTATTCATGCCATGTCCCTCATATATTGCTCCCTATGTTGTGTCTTCCTCCTTTACTTTTTCCCCTGCTTTTGCAACATCTGTGAGCTAGGTTTTGGCACCTTTTGGTCCTTTGCAATGCAGCTGATTTCCTCACAGCCTATTTTTTGAAGAGACTAAAATTCCCGATTTTCTGCTTTTTTCAATTGCATTTCATTTGAACCTATCTCCTTTCCAGAGTGTTTGTAAGCCTTTCTTTTGGCATTCACAAGTTTCCTTTTCCCTTCCCGAAAGGAAATTTCATTTCCTTTCGAGAAGGGAAAAGGAATCTTGCGATTTCAATGGGGACCAATAGAGGAATCTTTGGTGCATGTAGCTGCACTTGAAGGCAGGCCATGCCTTTTGATGGCTTTGACATTGGGAAAGATATTTTTCTTTTTTTCGTTGTTATCTGAAGTGTTCATGCCATGTCCCTCATATCTTGCCCCCTAAGTTGTGTCTTCCTCCTTGACTTTTTCCCCTGCTTTTGCAACATCTGTGAGCTTAGTTTTGGCATCTTTTGGTCCTTTGCACTGCACCTGATATAAAAACAGGCCAGTTTCTTAGAGTCACTAAATTTCCCAAATTTACTTTTTTTCTCCTCCAATTGCAATTCCTTTGATGTTGTCTCCATTCCACCGTGTTTGTAGGTCCTTCTTTTCTGTTTTGGCCTTCAGTGGGGATCAATTTTGGCAAGCTTTGCTGCATGTGCCTGCCCTTGGTGGCGTATGGCCTGCCTGCATTTTGATGGCTTTGACTTTGGGAAAGATTTTTTGTTATTTTTTTTTTATTATTGTAAGTATTCATGCCATGTCCCTCATATCTTGCCCCCTAAGTTGTGTCTTCCTCCTTGACTTTTTCCCCTGCTTTTGCAACATCTGTGAGCTTAGTTTTGGCATCTTTTGGTCCTTTGCACTGCACCTGCTAAAACCCCAGGCCACTTTCTAAGAGTCATTAAATTTCCCAAATTTACTTTTTTTCTCCTCCAATTGCAATTCCTTTGATGTGTACTCCTTTCCAGTGTGTTTGTAGGTCCTTCTTTTATGTTTTGGCCTTCAGTGGGGATCAATTTTGGCAAGCTTTGCTGCATGTGCCTGCCCGTTGGTGGCGTATGGCCTGCCTGCATTTTGATGGCTTTGACTTTGGGAAAGATATTTTCTATTTTTTTTTTTTTTTTATTTTAAGTATTCATGCCATGTCCTTCATATCTTGCCCCCTAAGTTGTGTCTTCCTCCTTGACTTTTTCCCCTGCTTTTGCAACATCTGTGAGCTTAGTTTTGGCACCTTTTGGTCCTTTGCACTGCACCTGATGTAAAACCCAGGCCACTTTTTAAGAGTCATTAAATTACCCAAACTTTCTTTTTTTCTCGTCCAATTGCAAATCATTTGATGTTGTCTCCATTCCAGCGTGTTTGTAAGTCCTTCTTTTCTGTTTTAACCTTCAGTGGGGATCAATTTTGGCAAGCTTTGCTGCATGTGCCTGCCCTTGGTGGCGTATGGCCTGCCTGCATTTTGATGGCTTTGACTTTGGGAAAGAATTTTTCTTTTTTTTTTTTTTTTTTTCTTTTAAGTATTCATGCCATGTCCCTCATATCTTGC
This sequence comes from Artemisiospiza belli, assembly GCA_021963965.1. Taxonomy (NCBI): domain Eukaryota; kingdom Metazoa; phylum Chordata; class Aves; order Passeriformes; family Passerellidae; genus Artemisiospiza; species Artemisiospiza belli. The sequence continues at coordinate 64,217 of JAKDEW010000861.1, forward strand.
CCCCTAAGTTGTGTCTTCCTCCTTGACTTTTTCCCCTGCTTTTGCAACATCTGTGAGCTTAGTTTTGGCACCTTTTGGTCCTTTGCAATGCAGCTGATTTCCTCACAGCCTATTTTTTGAAGAGACTAAAATTCCCAATTTTCTGCTTTTTTCAATTGCATTTCATTTGAACCTATCTCCTTTCCAGAGTGTTTGTAAGCCTTTCTTTTGGCATTCACAAGTTTCCTTTTCCCTTCCCGAAAGGAAATTTCATTTCCTTTCGAGAAGGGAAAAGGAATCTTGCGATTTCAATGGGGACCAATAGAGGAATCTTTGGTGCATGTCCCTGCACTTGATGGCAGGCCATGCCTTTTGATGGCTTTGACATTGGGAAAGATATTTTTCTTTTTTTGGTTGTTTTCTGAAGTGTTCATGCCATGTCCCTCATATCTTGCCCCCTAAGTTGTGTCTTCCTCCTTGACTTTTTCCCCTGCTTTTGCAACATCTGTGAGCTTAGTTTTGGCATCTTTTGGTCCTTTGCACTGCACCTGATATAAAAACAGGCCAGTTTCTTAGAGTCACTAAATTTCCAAAATTTTCTTTTTTTCTCCTCCAATTGCAATTCCTTTGATGTTGTCTCCATTCCAGCGTGTTTGTAGGTCCTTCTTTTCTGTTTTGGCCTTCAGTGGGGATCAATTTTGGCAAGCTTTGCTGCATGTGCCTGCCCTTGGTGGCGTATGGCCTGCCTGCATTTTGATGGCTTTGACTTTGGGAAAGATATTTTCTATTTTTTTTTTTTTTTATTTTAAGTATTCATGCCATGTCCTTCATATCTTGCCCCCTAAGTTGTGTCTTCCTCCTTGACTTTTTCCCCTGCTTTTGCAACATCTGTGAGCTTAGTTTTGGCACCTTTTGGTCCTTTGCACTGCACCTGATAAAACCCCAGGCCACTTTCTAAGAGTCATTAAATTTCGAAAATTTTCTTTTTTTCTCGTCCAATTGCAAATCCTTTGATGTTGTCTCCATTCCAGCGTGTTTGTAAGTCCTTCTTTTCTGTTTTGGCCTTCAGTGGGGATCAATTTTGGCAAGCTTTGCTGCATGTGCCTGCCCTTGGTGGCGTATGGCCTGCCTGGATTTTGATGGCTTTGACTTTGGGAAAGATTTTTTCTTTTTTTTTTTTTATTATTTTAAGTATTCATGCCATGTCCTTCATATCTTGCCCCCTAAGTTGTGTCTTCCTCCTTCACTTTTTCCCCTGCTTTTGCAACATCTGTGAGCTTAGTTTTGGTACCTCTTGGTCCTTTGCACTGCACCTGATAAAACCCCAGGCCATTTCCTTAGAATCACTAACTTACCCAAATTTTCTTTTTTTCTCATAGAAATTGAATTCCTTTCATGTTGTCTCCATTCCAGCGTGTTTGTAAGTCCTTCTTTTCTGTTTTGGCCTTCAGTGGGGATCAATTTTGGCAAGCTTTGCTGCATGTGCCTGCACTTGGTGGCGTATGGCCTGCCTGCATTTTGATGGCTTTGACTTTGGGAATGATTTTTTCTTTTTTTTTTTTTTTTATTTTTTTAAGTATTCATGCCATGTCCCTCATATATTGCTCCCTATGTTGTGTCTTCCTCCTTTACTTTTTCCCCTGCTTTTGCAACATCTGTGAGCTAGGTTTTGGCACCTTTTGGTCCTTTGCAATGCAGCTGATTTCCTCACAGCCTATTTTTTGAAGAGACTAAAATTCCCGATTTTCTGCTTTTTTCAATTGCATTTCATTTGAACCTATCTCCTTTCCAGAGTGTTTGTAAGCCTTTCTTTTGGCATTCACAAGTTTCCTTTTCCCTTCCCGAAAGGAAATTTCATTTCCTTTCGGGAAGGGAGAAGGAATCTTGCGATTTCAATGGGGACCAATAGAGGAATCTTTGGTGCATGTAGCTGCACTTGAAGGCAGGCCATGCCTTTTGATGGCTTTGACATTGGGAAAGATATTTTTCTTTTTTTCGTTGTTATCTGAAGTGTTCATGCCATGTCCCTCATATCTTGCCCCCTAAGTTGTGTCTTCCTCCTTGACTTTTTCCCCTGCTTTTGCAACATCTGTGAGCTTAGTTTTGGCATCTTTTGGTCCTTTGCACTGCACCTGATATAAAAACAGGCCAGTTTCTTAGAGTCACTAAATTTCCCAAATTTACTTTTTTTCTCCTCCAATTGCAATTCCTTTGATGTTGTCTCCATTCCAGCGTGTTTGTAGGTCCTTCTTTTCTGTTTTGGCCTTCAGTGGGGATCAATTTTGGCAAGCTTTGCTGCATGTGCCTGCCCTTGGTGGCATATGGCCTGCCTGCATTTTGATGGCTTTGACTTTGGGAAAGATTTTTTGTTATTTTTTTTTTATTATTGTAAGTATTCATGCCATGTCCCTCATATCTTGCCCCCTAAGTTGTGTCTTCCTCCTTGACTTTTTCCCCTGCTTTTGCAACATCTGTGAGCTTAGTTTTGGCATCTTTTGGTCCTTTGCACTGCACCTGCTAAAACCCCAGGCCACTTTCTAAGAGTCATTAAATTTCCCAAATTTACTTTTTTTCTCCTCCAATTGCAATTCCTTTGATGTGTACTCCTTTCCAGTGTGTTTGTAGGTCCTTCTTTTATGTTTTGGCCTTCAGTGGGGATCAATTTTGGCAAGCTTTGCTGCATGTGCCTGCCCTTGGTGGCGTATGGCCTGCCTGCATTTTGATGGCTTTGACTTTGGGAAAGATATTTTCTATTTTTTTTTTTTTTTTATTTTAAGTATTCATGCCATGTCCTTCATATCTTGCCCCCTAAGTTGTGTCTTCCTCCTTGACTTTTTCCCCTGCTTTTGCAACATCTGTGAGCTTAGTTTTGGCACCTTTTGGTCCTTTGCACTGCACCTGATGTAAAACCCAGGCCACTTTTTAAGAGTCATTAAATTACCCAAACTTTCTTTTTTTCTCGTCCAATTGCAAATCATTTGATGTTGTCTCCATTCCAGCGTGTTTGTAAGTCCTTCTTTTCTGTTTTAACCTTCAGTGGGGATCAATTTTGGCAAGCTTTGCTGCATGTGCCTGCCCTTGGTGGCGTATGGCCTGCCTGCATTTTGATGGCTTTGACTTTGGGAAAGATTTTTTCTTTTTTTTTTTTTTTTTCTTTTAAGTATTCATGCCATGTCCCTCATATCTTGCCCCCTAAGTTGTGTCTTCCTCCTTGACTTTTTCCCCTGCTTTTGCAACATCTGTGAGCTTAGTTTTGGCACCTTTTGGTCCTTTGCAATGCAGCTGATTTCCTCACAGCCTATTTTTTGAAGAGACTAAAATTCCCAATTTTCTGCTTTTTTCAATTGCATTTCATTTGAACCTATCTCCTTTCCAGAGTGTTTGTAAGCCTTTCTTTTGGCATTCACAAGTTTCCTTTTCCCTTCCCGAAAGGAAATTTCATTTCCTTTCGAGAAGGGAAAAGGAATCTTGCGATTTCAATGGGGACCAATAGAGGAATCTTTGGTGCATGTCCCTGCACTTGATGGCAGGCCATGCCTTTTGATGGCTTTGACATTGGGAAAGATATTTTTCTTTTTTTGGTTGTTTTCTGAAGTGTTCATGCCATGTCCCTCATATCTTGCCCCCTAAGTTGTGTCTTCCTCCTTGACTTTTTCCCCTGCTTTTGCACCATCTGTGAGCTTAGTTTTGGCATCTTTTGGTCCTTTGCACTGCACCTGATATAAAAACAGGCCAGTTTCTTAGAGTCACTAAATTTCCCAAATTTACTTTTTTTCTCCTCCAATTGCAATTCCTTTGATGTTGTCTCCATTCCACCGTGTTTGTAGGTCCTTCTTTTCTGTTTTGGCCTTCAGTGGGGATCAATTTTGGCAAGCTTTGCTGCATGTGCCTGCCCTTGGTGGCGTATGGCCTGCCTGCATTTTGATGGCTTTGACTTTGGGAAAGATTTTTGCTATTTTTTTTTTTTTTTTGTTTTAAGTATTCATGCCATGTCCCTCATATCTTGCCCCCTAAGTTGTGTCTTCCTCCTTGACTTTTTCCCCTGCTTTTGCAACATCTGTGAGCTTAGTTTTGGCACCTTTTGGTCCATTGCAATGCACCTGATAAAACCCCAGGCCATTTTCTTAGAGTCACTAAATTTCCCAAATTTTTTTTTTTCTCCTCCAATTGCAATTCCTTTCATGTTGTCTCCATTCCAGCTTATTTGTAGGTCCTTCTTTTCTGTTTTGGCCTTCAGTGGGGATCAATTTTGGCAAGCTTTGCTGCATGTGCCTGCCCTTGGTGGCATATGGCCTGCCTGCATTTTGATGGCTTTGACTTTCCGAAAGATTTTTTGTTATTTTTTTTTTATTATTGTAAGTATTCATGCCATGTCCCTCATATCTTGCCCCCTAAGTTGTGTCTTCCTCCTTGACTTTTTCCCCTGCTTTTGCAACATCTGTGAGCTTAGTTTTGGCATCTTTTGGTCCTTTGCACTTCACCTGATATAAACCCAGGCCAGTTTCTTAGAGTCACTTAATTTCTAAAATTTTCATTTTTTCTCCTCCAATTGCAATTCCTTTGATGTTGTCTCCATTCCACCGTGTTTGTAGGTCCTTCTTTTCTGTTTTGGCCTTCAGTGGGGATCAATTTTGGCAAGCTTTGCTGCATGTGCCTGCCCTTGGTGGCGTATGGCCTGCCTGCATTTTGATGGCTTTAACTTTGGGAAAGATTTTTTTCTTTTTTTGGTTGTTTTCCGAAGTGTTCGTGCCATGTCCCTCATATCTTGCCCCCTAAGTTGTGTCTTCCTCCTTGACTTTTTCCCCTGCTTTTGCAACATCTGTGAGCTTAGTTTTGGCATCTTTTGGTCCTTTCGACTGCACCTGATATAAAACCAGGCCATTTTTTAGACTCACTAAATTTGCCAAATTTTCTTTTTTCTCCTCCAATTGCAATTCCTTTGATGTTGACTCCTTTCAAGCGTGTTTGTAGGTCCTTCTTTTCTGTTTTGGCCTTCAGTGGGGATCAATTTTGGCAAGCTTTGCTGCATGTGCCTGCCCTTGGTGGCGTATGGCCTGCCTGCATTTTGATGGCTTTGTCTTTGGGAAAGATTTTTTCTTTTTTTTTTTTTTTTATTTTAAGTATTCATTCCATTTCCCTCATATCTTGCCCCCTAAGTTGTGTCTTCCTCCTTGACTTTTTCCCCTGCTTTTGCAACATCTGTGAGCTTAGTTTTGGCATCTTTTGGTCCTTTGCACTGCACCTGCTAAAACCCCAGGCCACTTTCTAAGAGTCATTAAATTTCCCAAATTTCCTTTTTTTCTCCTCCAATTGCAATTCCTTTGATGTTATCTCACTTCCAGCGTGTTTGTAGGTCCTTCTTTTCTGTTTTGGCCTTCAGTGGGGATTAATTTTGGCAAGCTTTGCTGCATGTGCCTGCCCTTGGTGGCGTATGGCCTGCCTGCATTTTGATGGCTTTGTCTTTGGGAAAGATTTTTTCTTTTTTTTTTTTTTTAATATTTTAAGTATTCATGCCATGTCCCTCATATCTTGCCCCCTCAGTTGTGTCTTCCACCTTGACTTTTTCCCCTGCTTTTGCAACATCTGTGAGCTTAGTTTTGGCATCTTTTGGTCCTTTGCACTGCACCTGCTAAAACCCCAGGCCACTTTCTAAGAGTCATTAAATTTCCCAAATATCCTTTTTTTCTCCTCCAATTGCAATTCCTTTGATGTTGACTCCTTTCCAGCGTGTTTGTAGGTCCTTCTTTTCTGTTTTGGCCTTCAGTGGGGATCAATTTTGGCAAGCTTTGCTGCATGTGCCTGCCCTTGCTCGGCGTATGGCCTGCCTGCATTTTGATGGCTTTGACTTTGGGAAAGATTTTTTCTATTTTTTTTTTTTTTTGTTTTAAGTATTCATGCCACGTCCTTCATATCTTGCCCCCTAAGTTGTGTCTTCCTCCTTGACTTTTTCCCCTGCTTTTGCAACATCTGTGAGCTTAGTTTTGGCACCTTTTGGTCCTTTGCCCTGCTCCTGATATGAACCCCAGGCCACTTTCTAAGAGTCATTAAATTTCCCAAATTTTCTTTTTTTCTCCTCCAATTGCAAATCATTTGATGTTGTCTCCATTCCAGCTTGTTTGTAGGTCCTTCTTTTCTGTTTTGGCCTTCAGTGGGGATCAATTTTGGCAAGCTTTGCAGCATATTCCTGCCCTTGGTGGCGTATGGCCTGCCTGCATTTTGATGGCTTTGACTTTGGGAAAGATTTTTTCTTTTTTTTTTTTTATTATTTTAAGTATTCATGCCATGTCCTTCATATCTTGCCCCCTAAGTTGTGTCTTCCTCCTTGACTTTTTCCCCTGCTTTTGCAACATCTGTGAGCTTAGTTTTGGCACCTTTTGGTCCTTTGCAATGCAGCTGATTTCCTCACAGCGTATTTTTTGAAGAGACTAAAATTCCCAATTTTCTGCTTTTCTCAATTGCATTTCATTTGAACCTATCTCCTTTCCAGAGTGTTTGTAAGCCTTTCTTTTGGGATCCGCAAGATTCCTTTTCCCTTCCCGAGAGGAAACTTCATTTCCTTTCGGGAAGGGAAAAGGAATCTTGCGATTTCAATGGGGACCAATAGAGGAATCTTTGGTGCATGTCCCTGCACTTGATGGCAGGCCATGCCTTTTGACGGCTTTGACTTTGGGAAAGATTTTTTTCTTTTTTTGGTTGTTTTCTGAAGTGTTCATGCCATGTCCCTCATATCTTGCCCCCTAAGTTGTGTCTTCCTCCTTCACTTTTTCCCCTGCTTTTGCAACATCTGTGAGCTTAGTTTTGGCATCTTTTGGTCCTTTGAACTACACCTGACAAAACCCCAGGCCATATTTTAGACTCACTAAATTTGCGAAATTTTCTTTTTTCTCCTCCAATTTCAATTCCTTTGATGTTATCTCACTTCCAGCGTGTTTGTAGGTCCTTCTTTTCTGTTTTGGCCTTCAGTGGGGATCAATTTTGGCAAGCTTTGCTGCATGTGCCTGCACTTGCTGGCGTATGGCCTGCCTGCATTTTGATGGCTTTGACTTTGGGAAAGATTTTTTTCTTTTTTTGGTTGTTTTCTGAAGTGTTCATGCCATGTCCCTCATATCTTGCCCCCTAAGTTCTGTCTTCCTCCTTCACTTTTTCCCCTGCTTTTGCAACATCTGTGAGCTTAGTTTTGGCATCTTTTGGTCCTTTGCACTGCACCTGATAAAACCCCAGGCCACTTTTTAAAAGTCACTTAATTTCCCAAATTTTCTTTTTTTCTCCTCCAATTGCAATTCCTTTGAATTGACTCCTTTCCAGCGTGTTTGTAGGTCCTTCTTTTCTGTTTTGGCCTTCAGTGGGGATCAATTTTGGCAAGCTTTGCTGCATGTGCCTGCCCTTGGTGGCGTATGGCCTGCCTGCATTTTGATGGCTTTGTCTTTGGGAAAGATTTTTTCTTTTTTTTTTTTTTAATATTTTAAGTATTCATGCCATGTCCCTCATATCTTGCCCCCTCAGTTGTGTCTTCCACCTTGACTTTTTCCCCTGCTTTTGCAACATCTGTGAGCTTAGTTTTGGCATCTTTTGGTCCTTTGCACTGCACCTGCTAAAACCCCAGGCCACTTTCTAAGAGTCATTAAATTTCCCAAATATCCTTTTTTTCTCCTCCAATTGCAATTCCTTTGATGTTGACTCCTTTCCAGCGTGTTTGTAGGTCCTTCTTTTCTGTTTTGGCCTTCAGTGGGGATCAATTTTGGCAAGCTTTGCTGCATGTGCCTGCCCTTGCTTGGCGTATGGCCTGCCTGCATTTTGATGGCTTTGACTTTGGGAAAGATTTTTTCTATTTTTTTTTTTTTTTGTTTTAAGTATTCATGCCACGTCCTTCATATCTTGCCCCCTAAGTTGTGTCTTCCTCCTTGACTTTTTCCCCTGCTTTTGCAACATCTGTGAGCTTAGTTTTGGCACCTTTTGGTCCTTTGCCCTGCTCCTGATATGAACCCCAGGCCACTTTCTAAGAGTCATTAAATTTCCCAAATTTTCTTTTTTTCTCGTCCAATTGCAAATCATTTGATGTTGTCTCCATTCCAGCTTGTTTGTAGGTCCTTCTTTTCTGTTTTGGCCTTCAGTGGGGATCAATTTTGGCAAGCTTTGCAGCATATTCCTGCCCTTGGTGGCGTATGGCCTGCCTGCATTTTGATGGCTTTGACTTTGGGAAAGATTTTTTCTTTTTTTTTTTTTATTATTTTAAGTATTCATGCCATGTCCTTCATATCTTGCCCCCTAAGTTGTGTCTTCCTCCTTGACTTTTTCCCCTGCTTTTGCAACATCTGTGAGCTTAGTTTTGGCACCTTTTGGTCCTTTGCAATGCAGCTGATTTCCTCACAGCGTATTTTTTGAAGAGACTAAAATTCCCAATTTTCTGCTTTTCTCAATTGCATTTCATTTGAACCTATCTCCTTTCCAGAGTGTTTGTAAGCCTTTCTTTTGGGATCCGCAAGATTCCTTTTCCCTTCCCGAGAGGAAACTTCATTTCCTTTCGGGAAGGGAAAAGGAATCTTGCGATTTCAATGGGGACCAATAGAGGAATCTTTGGTGCATGTCCCTGCACTTGATGGCAGGCCATGCCTTTTGACGGCTTTGACTTTGGGAAAGATTTTTTTCTTTTTTTGGTTGTTTTCTGAAGTGTTCATGCCATGTCCCTCATATCTTGCCCCCTAAGTTCTGTCTTCCTCCTTGACTTTTTCCCCTGCTTTTGCAACATCTGTGAGCTTAGTTTTGGCATCTTTTGGTCCTTTGAACTGCACCTGACAAAACCCCAGGCCATATTTTAGACTCACTAAATTTGCGAAATTTTCTTTTTTCTCCTCCAATTTCAATTCCTTTGATGTTATCTCACTTCCAGCGTGTTTGTAGGTCCTTCTTTTCTGTTTTGGCCTTCAGTGGGGATCAATTTTGGCAAGCTTTGCTGCATGTGCCTGCCCTTGGTGGAGTATGGCCTGCCTGCATTTTGATGGCTTTGACTTTGGGAAAGATTTTTTTCTTTTTTTGGTTGTTTTCTGAAGTGTTCATGCCATGTCCCTCATATCTTGCCCCCTAAGTTCTGTCTTCCTCCTTCACTTTTTCCCCTGCTTTTGCACCATCTGTGAGCTTAGTTTTGGCATCTTTTGGTCCTTTGCACTGCACCTGATAAAACCCCAGGCCACTTTTTAAAAGTCACTTAATTTCCCAAATTTTCTTTTTTTCTCCTCCAATTGCAATTCCTTTGAATTGACTCCTTTCCAGCGTGTTTGTAGGTCCTTCTTTTCTGTTTTGGCCTTCAGTGGGGATCAATTTTGGCAAGCTTTGCTGCATGTGCCTGCCCTTGGTGGCGTATGGCCTGCCTGCATTTTGATGGCTTTGACTTTGGGAAAGATATTTTCTATTTTTCTTTTAAATTTGTTTTCAGTATTCATGGCATGTCCCTCATATCTTGTCCCCTAAGTTGTGTCTTCCTCCTTGACTTTTTCCCCTGCTTTTGCAACATCTGTGAGCTTTAGTTTTTGCATCTTTGGTCCTTTGCAATGCACCTGCTAAAACCCCAGGCCACTTTCTAAGAGTCATTAAATTTCCCAAATATCCTTTTTTTCTCCTCCAATTGCAATTCCTTTGATGTTGAGTCCTTTCCAGCGTGTTTGTAGGTCCTTCTTTTATGTTTTGGCCTTCAGTGGGGATCAATTTTGGCAAGCTTTGCTGCATGTGCCTGCCCTTGGTGGCGTATGGCCTGCCTGCATTTTTATGGCTTTGACTTTGGGAAAGATATTTTCTATTTTTTTTTTTTTTTTATTTTAAGTATTCATGCCATGTCCTTCATATCTTGCCCCCCTAAGTTGTGTCTTCCTCCTTGACTTTTTCCCCTGCTTTTGCAACATCTGTGAGCTTAGTTTTGGCACCTTTTGGTCCTTTGCACTGCACCTGATATAAACCCCAGGCCACTTTCTAAGAGTCATTAAATTACCCAAAATTTCTTTTTTTCTCGTCCAATTGCAAATCCTTTGATGTTGTCTCCATTCCAGCTTGTTTGTAGGTCCTTATTTCTGTTTTGACCTTCAGTGGGGATCAATTTTGGCAAGCTTTGCTGCATGTGCCTGCCCTTGGTGGCGTATGGCCTGCCTGCATTTTGATGGCTTTGACTTTGGGAAAGATTTTTTCTTTTTTTTTTTTTTTTTCTTTTAAGTATTCATGCCATGTCCCTCATATCTTGCCCCCTAAGTTGTGTCTTCCTCCTTGACTTTTTCCCCTGCTTTTGCAACATCTGTGAGCTTAGTTTTGCCACCTTTTGGTCCTTTGCAATGCAGCTGATTTCCTCACAGCCTATTTTTTGAAGAGACTAAAATTCCCAATTTTCTGCTTTTTTCAATTGCATTTCATTTGAACCTATCTCCTTTCCAGAGTGTTTGTAAGCCTTTCTTTTGGGATCCGCAAGATTCCTTTTCCCTTCCCGAAAGGAAACTTCATTTCCTTTCGGGAAGGGAAAAGGAATCTTGCGATTTCAATGGGGACCAATAGAGGAATCTTTGGTGCATGTCCCTGCACTTGATGGCAGGCCATGCCTTTTGACGGCTTTGACTTTGGGAAAGATTTTTTTCTTTTTTTGGTTGTTTTCTGAAGTGTTCATGCCATGTCCCTCATATCTTGCCCCCTAAGTTGTGTCTTCCTCCTTGACTTTTTCCCCTGCTTTTGCAACATCTGTGAGCTTAGTTTTGGCATCTTTTGGTCCTTTGCACTGCATCTGATAAAACCCCATGCCATATTTTAGACTCACTCAATTTGCGAATTTTTCTTTTTTCTCCTCCAATTTCAATTCCCTTGATGTTATCTCACTTCCAGCGTGTTTGTAGGTCCTTCTTTTCTGTTTTGGCCTTCAGTGGGGATCAATTTTGGCAAGCTTTGCTGCATGTGCCTGCCCTTGGTGGCGTATGGCCTGCCTGCATTTTGATGGCTTTGACTTTGGGAAAGATATTTTCTATTTTTCTTTTTTGTTTGTTTTAAGTATTCATGCCATGTCCCTCATATCTTGTCCCCTAAGTTGTGTCTTCCTCCTTGACTTTTTCCCCTGCTTTTGCAACATCTGTGAGCTTTAGTTTTTGATTTTTGGTCCTTTGCACTGCACCTGGTAAAACCCCAGGCCATTTTCTTAGAGTCACTAAATTTCCCAAATTTTCTTTTTTTCTCCTCCAATTGCAATTCCTTTGATGTTGACTCCTTTCCAGCGTGTTTGTAGGTCCTTCTTTTCTGTTTTGGCCTTCAGTGGGGATCAATTTTGGCAAGCTTTGCTGCATGTGCCTGCCCTTGCTGGCGTATGGCCTGCCTGCATTTTGATGGCTTTGACTTTGGGAAAGATATTTTCTATTTTTCTTTTTTATTTGTTTTAAGTATTCATGCCATGTCCCTCATATCTTGTCCCCTAAGTTGTGTCTTCCTCCTTGACTTTTTCCCCTGCTTTTGCAACATCTGTGAGCTTAGTTTTGGCATTTTTAGTCCTTTGCAATGCACCTGCTAAAACCCCAGGCCACTTTGTAAGAGTCACTTAATTTCCCAAATTTTATTTTTCTCCTCCAATTGCAATTCTTTGATGGTGTCTCCATTCCAGTGTGTTTGTACGTCCTTCTTTTCTGTTTTGGCCTTCAGTGGGGATCAATTTTGGCAAGCTTTGCTGCATGTGCCTGCCCTTGGTGGCGTATGGCCTGCCTGCATTTTGATGGCTTTGACTTTGGGAAAGATTTTTTTCTTTTTTTTTTCTTCTTTGTTTTAAGTATTCATGCCATGTCCCTCATATCTTAATCCCTAAGTTGTCTTCCTCCTTGACTTTTTCCAGTGCTTTTGCAACATCTGTGAGCTTAGTTTTGGCATCTTTTGGTCCTTTGCACTGCACGTGCTAAAACCCCAGGCCACTTGCTAAGAGTCATTAAATTTCCCAAATTTACTTTTGTTCTCCTCCAATTGCAATTCCTTTGATGTTGACTTCTTTTCCAGTGTGTTTGTATGTCCTTCTTTTCTGTTTTGGCCTTCAGTGGGGATCATTTTTGTCAAGCTTTGCTGCATGTGCCTGCCATTGGTGGCGTATGGCCTGCCTGCATTTTGATGGCTTTGACTTTGGGAAAGATTTTTTCTATTTTTTTTTTTTTTTTTGTTTTAAGTATTCATGCCATGTCCTTCATATCTTGCCCCTTAAGTTGTGTCTTCCTCCTTGACTTTTTCCCCTGCTTTTGCAACATCTGTGAGCTTAGTTTTGGCATCTTTTGGTCCTTTGCACTGCATCTTTTAAAACCCCAGGCCATTTTCTTAGAGTCGCTAAATTTCCCAAATTTTATTTTTTTCTCCTCCAATTGCAATTCCTTTGATGTTGACTCCATTCCAGCGTGTTTGCAAGTCCTTCTTTTCTGTTTTGGCCTTCAGTGGGGATCAATTTTGGCAAGATTTGCTGCATGTGCCTGCACTTGCTGGCGTATGTCCCGCCTGCATTTTGATGGCTTTGAATTTGAGAGATATTTTTTCTTTTTTTTTTTTTTTTTTGTATTAAGTATTCATGCCATGTCCCTCATATCTTGCCCCCTAAGTTGTGTCTTCCTCCTTGACTTTTTCCCCTGCTTTTGCAACATCTGTGAGCTTAGTTTTGGCATCTTTTGGTCCTTTGCAATGCACCTGATAAAAACCCTGGCCATATTTTAGACTCACTAAATTTGCGAAATTTTCTTTTTTCTCCTCCAATTTCAATTCCTTTGATGTTATCTCACTTCCAGCGTGTTTGTAGGTCCTTCTTTTCTGTTTTGGCCTTCAGTGGGTATCAATTTTGGCAAGCTTTGCTGCATGTGCCTGCCCTTGCTTGGCGTATGGCCTGCCTGCATTTTGATGGCTTTGACTTTGGGAAAGATTTTTTGTTTTTTTTTTTTTATTATTTTAAGTATTCGTGCCATGTCCCTCATATCTTGTCCCCTAAGTTGTGTCTTCCTCCTTGACTTTTTCCCCTGCTTTTGCAACATCTGTGAGCTTAGTTTTGGCACCTTTTGGTCCTTTGCAATGCACCTGGTAAAACCCCAGGCCATTTTCTTAGAGTCACTAACTTTCCCAAATTTTCTTTTTTTCTCCTCCAATTGCAATTCCTTTGATGTTGACTCCTTTCCAGCGTGTTTGTAGGTCCTTCTTTTCTGTTTTGGCCTTCAGTGGGGATCAATTTTGGCAAGCTTTGCTGCATGTGCCTGCCCTTGGTGGCGTATGGCCTGCCTGCATTTTGATGGCTTTGACTTTGGGAAAGATATTTTCTATTTTTCTTTTTTATTTGTTTTAAGTATTCATGCCATGTCCTTCATATCTTGTCCCCTAAGTTGTGTCTTCCTCCTTGACTTTTTCCCCTGCTTTTGCAACATCTGTGAGCTTAGTTTTGGCATTTTTAGTCCTTTGCAATGCACCTGCTAAAACCCCAGGCCACTTTGTAAGAGTCACTTAATTTACCAGATTTTCATTTTTCTCCTCCAATTGCAATTCTTTGATGGTGTCTCCATTCCAGTGTGTTTGTACGTCCTTCTTTTCTGTTTTGGCCTTCAGTGGGGATCAATTTTGGCAAGCTTTGCTGCATGTGCCTGCCCTTGGTGGCGTATGGCCTGCCTGCATTTTGATGGCTTTGACTTTGGGAAAGATTTTTTTCTTTTTTTTTTCTTCTTTGTTTTAAGTATTCATGCCATGTCCCTCATATCTTAATCCCTAAGTTGTCTTCCTCCTTGACTTTTTCCCCTGCTTTTGCAACATCTGTGAGCTTAGTTTTGGCATCTTTTGGTCCTTTGCACTGCACGTGCTAAAACCCCAGGCCGCTTGCTAAGAGTCATTAAATTTCCCAAATTTACTTTTTTTCTCCTCCAATTGCAATTCCTTTGATGTTGACTCCTTTCCAGTGTGTTTGTATGTCCTTCTTTTCTGTTTTGGCCTTCAGTGGGGATCATTTTTGCCAAGCTTTGCTGCATGTGCCTGCCCTTGGTGGCGTATGGCCTGCCTGCATTTTGATGGCTTTGACTTTGGGAAAGATTTTTTCTATTTTTTTTTTTTTTTTGTTTTAAGTATTCATGCCATGTCCTTCATATCTTGCCCCTTAAGTTGTGTCTTCCTCCTTGACTTTTTCCCCTGCTTTTGCAACATCTGTGAGCTTAGTTTTGGCATCTTTTGGTCCTTTGCACTGCACCTTTTAAAACCCCAGGCCATTTTCTTAGAGTCGCTAAATTTCCCAAATTTTCTTTTTTTCTCCTCCAATTGCAATTCCTTTGATGTTGACTCCATTCCAGCGTGTTTGCAAGTCCTTCTTTTCTGTTTTGGCCTTCAGTGGGGATCAATTTTGGCAAGATTTGCTGCATGTGCCTGCCCTTGGTGGCGTATGTCCTGCCTGCATTTTGATGGCTTTGAATTTGAGAGATATTTTTTCTTTTTTTTTTTTTTTTTTTGTATTAATTATTCATGCCATGTCCCTCATATCTTGCCCCCTAAGTTGTGTCTTCCTCCTTGACGTTTTCCCCTGCTTTTGCAACATCTGTGAGCTTAGTTTTGGCATCTTTTGGTCCTTTGTACTGCGCCTGATATAAACCCAGGCCATTTATTCGACTCACTAAATTTCAAAAATTTTCTTTTTTCTCCTCCAATTTCAATTCCTTAGATATTATCCCACTTCCAGAGTGTTTGTAGGTCCTTCTTTTCTGTTTTGGCCTTCGGTGGGGATCAATTTTGGCAAGCTTTGCTGCATGTGCCTGCCCTTGGTGGCGTATGGCCTGCCTGCATTTTGATGGCTTTGACTTTGGGAAAGATTTTTTTCCTTTTTTTTTTTTTTTGTTTTAAGTATCCATGCCATGTCCCTCATATCTTAATCCCTAAGTTGTCTTCCTCCATGATTTTTTCCCCTGTTTTGCAACATCTGTGAGCTTAGTTTTGGCATTTTTGGTCCTTTGCAATGCACCTGGTAAAACCCCAGGCCATTTTCTTAGAGTCACTAACTTTCCCAAATTTTCTTTTTTTCTCCTCCAATTGCAATTCCTTTGATGTTGACTCCTTTCCAGCGTGTTTGTAGGTCCTTCTTTTCTGTTTTGGCCTTCAGTGGGGATCAATTTTGGCAAGCTTTGCTGCATGTGCCTGCCCTTGCTGGCGTATGGCCTGCCTGCATTTTGATGGCTTTGACTTTGGGAAAGATATTTTCTATTTTTCTTTTTTATTTGTTTTAAGTATTCATGCCATGTCCCTCATATCTTGTCCCCTAAGTTGTGTCTTCCTCCTTGACTTTTTCCCCTGCTTTTGCAACATCTGTGAGCTTAGTTTTGGCACCTTTTGGTCCTTTGCAATGCACCTGGTAAAACCCCAGGCCACTTTGTAAGAGTCACTTAATTTCCCAAATTTTCATTTTTCTCCTCCAATTGCAATTCTTTGATGGTGTCTCCATTCCAGCGTGTTTGTACGTCCTTCTTTTCTGTTTTGGCCTTCAGTGGGGATCAATTTTGGCAAGCTTTGCTGCATGTGCCTGCCCTTGGTGGCGTATGGCCTGCCTGCATTTTGATGGCTTTGACTTTGGGAAAGATTTTTTTCTTTTTTTTTTCTTCTTTGTTTTAAGTATTCATGCCATGTCCCTCATATCTTAATCCCTAAGTTGTCTTCCTCCTTGACTTTTTCCCCTGCTTTTGCAACATCTGTGAGCTTAGTTTTGGCATCTTTTGGTCCTTTGCACTGCACGTGCTAAAACCCCAGGCCACTTGCTAAGAGTCATTAAATTTCCCAAATTTACTTTTGTTCTCCTCCAATTGCAATTCCTTTGATGTTGACTCCTTTCCAGTGTGTTTGTATGTCCTTCTTTTCTGTTTTGGCCTTCAGTGGGGATCATTTTTGTCAAGCTTTGCTGCATGTGCCTGCCATTGGTGGCGTATGGCCTGCCTGCATTTTGATGGCTTTGACTTTGGGAAAGATTTTTTCTATTTTTTTTTTTTTTTTGTTTTAAGTATTCATGCCATGTCCTTCATATCTTGCCCCTTAAGTTGTGTCTTCCTCCTTGACTTTTTCCCCTGCTTTTGCAACATCTGTGAGCTTAGTTTTGGCATCTTTTGGTCCTTTGCACTGCACCTTTTAAAACCCCAGGCCATTTTCTTAGAGTCGCTAAATTTCCCAAATTTTATTTTTTTCTCCTCCAATTGCAATTCCTTTGATGTTGACTCCATTCCAGCGTGTTTGCAAGTCCTTCTTTTCTGTTTTGGCCTTCAGTGGGGATCAATTTTGGCAAGATTTGCTGCATGTGCCTGCACTTGCTGGCGTATGTCCTGCCTGCATTTTGATGGCTTTGAATTTGAGAGATATTTTTTCTTTTTTTTTTTTTTTTTTGTATTAAGTATTCATGCCATGTCCCTCATATCTTGCCCCCTAAGTTGTGTCTTCCTCCTTGACTTTTTCCCCTGCTTTTGCAACATCTGTGAGCTTAGTTTTGGCATCTTTTGGTCCTTTGCAGTGCACCTGATAAAAACCCTGGCCATGTTTTAGACTCACTAAATTTGCGAAATTTTCTTTTTTCTCCTCCAATTTCAATTCCTTTGATGTTATCTCACTTCCAGCGTGTTTGTAGGTCCTTCTTTTCTGTTTTGGCCTTCAGTGGGTATCAATTTTGGCAAGCTTTGCTGCATGTGCCTGCCCTTGCTTGGCGTATGGCCTGCCTGCATTTTGATGGCTTTGACTTTGGGAAAGATTTTTTGTTTTTTTTTTTTTATTATTTTAAGTATTCGTGCCATGTCCCTCATATCTTGTCCCCTAAGTTGTGTCTTCCTCCTTGACTTTTTCCCCTGCTTTTGCAACATCTGTGAGCTTAGTTTTTGCATCTTTTGGTCCTTTGCAATGCACCTGGTAAAACCCCAGGCCATTTTCTTAGAGTCACTAACTTTCCCAAATTTTCTTTTTTTCTCCTCCAATTGCAATTCCTTTGATGTTGACTCCTTTCCAGCGTGTTTGTAGGTCCTTCTTTTCTGTTTTGGCCTTCAGTGGGGATCAATTTTGGCAAGCTTTGCTGCATGTGCCTGCCCTTGCTGGCGTATGGCCTGCCTGCATTTTGATGGCTTTGACTTTGGGAAAGATATTTTCTATTTTTCTTTTTTATTTGTTTTAAGTATTCATGACATGTCCTTCATATCTTGTCCCCTAAGTTGTGTCTTCCTCCTTGACTTTTTCCCCTGCTTTTGCAACATCTGTGAGCTTAGTTTTGGCATTTTTAGTCCTTTGCAATGCACCTGCTAAAACCCCAGGCCACTTTGTAAGAGTCACTTAATTTCCCAAATTTTCATTTTTCTCCTCCAATTGCAATTCTTTGATGGTGTCTCCATTCCAGTGTGTTTGTATGTCCTTCTTTTCTGTTTTGGCCTTCAGTGGGGATCAATTTTGGCAAGCTTTGCTGCATGTGCCTGCCCTTGGTGGCGTATGGCCTGCCTGCATTTTGATGGCTTTGACTTTGGGAAAGATTTTTTCTATTTTTTTTTCTTCTTTGTTTTAAGTATTCATGCCATGTCCCTCACATCTTAATCCCTAAGTTGTCTTCCTCCTTGACTTTTTCCCCTGCTTTTGCAACATCTGTGAGCTTAGTTTTGGCATCTTTTGGTCCTTTGCACTGCACGTGCTAAAACCCCAGGCCACTTGCTAAGAGTCATTAAATTTTCCAAATTTTCTTTTTTTCTCCTCCAATTGCAATTCCTTTGATGTTGACTCCTTTCCAGCGTGTTTGTAGGTCCTTCTTTTCTGTTTTGGCCTTCAGTGGGGATCAATGTTGGCAAGCTTTGCTGCATGTGCCTGCCCTTGGTGGCATATGGCCTGCCTGCATTTTGGTGGCTTTTACTTTGGGAAAGATTTTTTCTTTTTTTTTTCTTTTTTGTTTTAAGTATTCATTCCATGTCCCTCATATCTTGCCCCCTAAGTTGTGTCTTCCTCCTTGACTTTTTCCCCTGCTTTTGCAACATCTGTGAGCTTAGTTTTGGCATCTTTTGGTCCTTTGTACTGCGCCTGATATAAACCCAGGCCATTTTTTCGACTCACTAAATTTCAAAAATTTTCTTTTTTCTCCTCCAATTTCAATTCCTTAGATATTATCCCACTTCCAGAGTGTTTGTAGGTCCTTCTTTTCTGTTTTGGCCTTCGGTGGGGATCAATTTTGGCAAGCTTTGCTGCATGTGCCTGCCCTTGGTGGCGTATGGCCTGCCTGCATTTTGATGGCTTTGACTTTGGGAAAGAT
The DNA here is from genome assembly GCA_021963965.1 of Artemisiospiza belli. Classification (NCBI taxonomy): domain Eukaryota; kingdom Metazoa; phylum Chordata; class Aves; order Passeriformes; family Passerellidae; genus Artemisiospiza; species Artemisiospiza belli. The sequence goes on from JAKDEW010000861.1 coordinate 82,440, forward strand.
TTTTTTCCTTTTTTTTTTTTTTTGTTTTAAGTATCCACGCCATGTCCCTCATATCTTAATCCCTAAGTTGTCTTCCTCCATGATTTTTTCCCCTGTTTTGCAACATCTGTGAGCTTAGTTTTGGCATTTTTGGTCCTTTGCAATGCACCTGCTAAAACTCCAGGCCACTTTCTAAGAGTCATTAAATTTCCGAAATTTACATTTTTCTCCTCTAATTGGAATTCCTTTGATGGTGTCTCCATTCCAGTGTGTTTGTATGTCCTTCTTTTCTGTTTTGGCCTTCAGTGGGGATCAATGTTGGCAAGCTTTGCTGCATGTGCCTGCCCTTGGTGGCGTATGACCTTCCTGCAATTTGATGGCTTTGACTTTGGGAAAGATTTTTTCTTTTTTTTTTTTTTATTATTTTAAGTATTCATGCCATGTCCCTCATATCTTGCCCCCTAAGTTGTGTCTTCCTCCTTGACTTTTTCCCCTGCTTTTGCACCATCTGTGTGCTTAGTTTTGGCACCTTTTGGTCCATTGCAATGCAGCTGATTTCCTCACAGCCAAGTTTTTGAAGAGACTAAAATTCCCGATTTTCTGCTTTTTTCAATTGCATTTCATTTGAACCTACCTCCTTTCCAGAGTGTTTGTAAGCCATTCTTTTGGGATTCGCAACATTCCTTTTCCCTTCCCGAAAGGAAATTTCATTTCCTTTCGGGAAGGGAAAAGGAATCTTGCGATTTCAATGGGGACCAATAGAGAAATCTTTGGTGCATGTCCCTGCACTTGATGGCAGGCCATTCCTTTTGATGGCTTTGACTTTGGGAAAGATTTTTTTCTTTTTTTGGTTGTTTTCTGAAGTGTTCATGCCATGTCCCTCATATCTTGCCCCCTAAGTTGTGTCTTCCTCCTTGACTTTTTCCCCTGCTTTTGCAACATCTGTGAGCTTAGTTTTGGCACCTTTTGGTCCTTTGCACTGCACCCGCTAAAACCCCAGGCCATTTTCTTAGCGTCACTAAATTTCCCAAATTTTCTTTTTTTCTCCTCCAATTGCAATTCCTTTGACATTGACTCCTTCCAGTGTGTTTGTAGGTCCTTCTTTTCTCTTTTGGCCTTCAGTGAAGATCAATTTTGGCAAGCTTTGCTGCATGTGCCTGCCCTTGGTGGCGTATGGCCTGCCTGCATTTTGATGGCTTTGACTTTGGGAAAGATTTTTTCTTTTTTTTTTTTTTATTATTTTAAGTATTCATGCCATGTCCCTCATATCTTGCCCCCTAAGTTGTGTCTTCCTCCTTGACTTTTTCCCCTGCTTTTGCAACATCTGTGAGCTTAGTTTTGGCACCTTTTGGTCCATTGCAATGCAGCTGATTTCCTCACAGCCAATTTTGTGAAGAGACTAAAATTCCCGATTTTCTGCTTTTTTCAATTGCATTTCATTTGAACCTACCTCCTTTCCAGAGTGTTTGTAAGCCATTCTTTTGGGATTCGCAACATTCCTTTTCCCTTCCCGAAAGGAAATTTCATTTCCTTTCGGGAAGGGAAAAGGAATCTTGCGATTTCAATGGGGACCAATAGAGAAATCTTTGGTGCATGTCCCTGCACTTGATGGCAAGCCATGCCTTTTGATGGCTTTGACTTTGGGAAAGATTTTTTCTTTTTTTTTTATTTGTTTTAAGTATTCATGCCATGTCCCTCATATCTTGTCCCCTAAGTGGTGTCTTCCTCCTTGACTTTTTCCCCTTCTTTTGCAACATCTGTGAGCTTAGTTTTTGCATCTTTTGGTCCTTTGCACTGCACCTGATAAAACCCCAGGCCATTTTCTTAGAGTCACTAAATTTCCCAAATTTTCTTTCTTTCTCCTCCAATTGCAATTCCTTTGATGTTGTCTCCATTCCAGCGTGTTTGTAGGTCTTCTTTTCTATTTTGGCCTTTAGTGGGGATCAATTCTGGCAAGCTTTGCTGCATGTGCCTGCCCTTGGTGGCGTATGGCCTGCCTGCATTTTGATGGCGTTGACTTTGGGAAAGATTTTTTTCTTTTTTTTTTTTTTTTTTTATTTTAAGTATTCATGCCATGTCCCTCATATCTTGCCCCCTAAGTTGTGTCTTCCTCCTTGACTTTTTCCCCTGCTTTTGCAACATCTGTGAGCTTAGTTTTGGCACCTTTTGGTCCTTTGCAATGCAGCTGATTTCCTCACAGCCTATTTTTTGAAGAGACTATAATTCCCAATTTTCTGCTTTTTTCAATTTCATTTCATTTGAACCTATCTCCTTTCCAGAGTGTTTGTAAGCCTTTCTTTTGGGATCCGCAAGATTCCTTTTCCCTTCCCGAAAGGAAATTTCATTTCCTTTCGGGAAGGGAAAAGGAATCTTGCGATTTCAATGGGGACGAATAGAGGAATCTTTGGTGCATGTCGCTGCACTTGATGGCAGGCCATGCCTTTTGATGGCTTTGACTTTGGGAAAGATTTTTTTCTTTTTTTGGTTGTTTTCTGAAGTGTTCATGCCATGTCCCTCATATCTTGCCCCCTAAGTTGTGTCTTCCTCCTTGACTTTTTCCCCTGCTTTTGCAACATCTGTGAGCTTAGTTTTGGCATCTTTTGGTCCTTTGCACTGCACCTGATAAAATCCCAGGCCACTTTCTAAGAGTCACTAAATTTCCAAAATTTTCTTTTTTTCTCCTCCAATTGCAATTCCTTTGATGGTGTCTCCATTCCAGCGTGTTTGTAGGCCCTTCTTTCTGTTTTGGCCTTCAGTGGGGATCAATTTTGGCAAGCTTTGCTGCATGTGCCTGCCCTTGGTGGCGTATGGCCTGCCTGCATTTTGATGGCTTTGACTTTGGGAAAGATTTTTTCCTTTTATTTTTTTTATTATTTTAAGTATTCGTGCCATGTCCCTCATATCTTGCTCCCTAAGTTGTGTCTTCCTCATTGACTTTTTCCCCTGCTTTTGCAACATCTGTGAGCTTAGTTTTGGCATCTTTTGGTCCTTTGCACGGCACCTGCTAAAACCCCAGGCCACTTTCTAAGAGTCATTAAATTTCCCAAATTTTCTTTTTTTCTCCTCCAATTGCAATTGCTTTGATGTTGTCTCCATTCCAGCGTGTTTGTAGGTCCTTCTTTTCGGTTTTGGCCTTCAGTGGGGATCAATTTTGGCAAGCTTTGCTGCATGTGCCTGCCCTTGGTGGCGTATGGCCTGCCTGCATTTTGATGGATTTGACTTTGAGAGATATTTTTTCTTTTTTTTTTTTTTTTTTGTTTTAAGTATTCATGCCATGTGCCTCATATCTTGCCCCCCAAGTTGTGTCTTCCTCCTTGACTTTTTCCCCTGCTTTTGCAACATCAGTGAGCTTAGTTTTGGCATCTTTTGGTCCTTTGCACTGCACCTGATAAAACCCCTGGCCATATTTTAGACTCACTAAATTTGCCAAATTAGATTTTTTCTCCTCCAATTGCTATTCCTTTCATGGTGTCTCCATTCCAGCGTGTTTGTAGGTCCTTCTTTTCTGTTTTGGCCTTCAGTGGGGATCAATTTTGGCAAGCTTTGCTGCATGTGCCTGCCCTTGGTGGCGTATGGCCTGCCTGCATTTTGATGGCTTTGACTTTGGGAAAGATTTTTTCTTATTTTTTTTTTTATTATTTTAAGTATTCATGCCATGTCCCTCATATCTTGCCTTCTGAGTTGTGTCTTCCTCCTTGCCTTTTTCCCCTGCTTTTGCAACATCTGTGAGCTTAGTTTTTGCATATTTTGGTCCTTTGCACTGCACCTGATATAAACCCAGGCCATTTTCTTAGAGTCACTAAATTTCCCAAATTTTCTTTTTTTCTCCTCCAATTGCAATTCCTTTGATGTTGACTCCTTTCCAGCGTGTTTGTAGGTCCTTCTTTTCTGTTTTGGCCTTCAGTGGGGATCAATTTTGGCAAGCTTTGCTGCATGTGCCTGCCCTTGGTGGCGTATGGCCTGCCTGCATTTTGATGGCTTTGACTTTGGGAAAGATTTTTTTCTTTTTTTGGTTGTTTTCTGAAGTGTTCATGCCATATCGCTCATATCTTGCCCCCTAAGTTGTGTCTTCCTCCTTGACTTTTTCCCCTGCTTTTGCAACATCTGTGAGCTTAGTTTTTGCATCTTTTGGTCCTTTGCACTGCACCTGATAAAACCCCAGGCCACTTTTTAAGACTCACTGAATTTCCCAAATTTTCTTTTTTTCTCCTCCAATTGCAATTCCTTTGAATTGACTCCTTTCCAGCGTGTATGTAGGTCCTTCTTTTCTGTTTTGGCCTTCAGTGGGGATCAATTTTGGCAAGCTTTGCTGCATGTGCCTGCCCTTGCTGGCGAATGGCCTGCCTGCATTTTGATGGCGTTGACTTTGGGAAAGATTTTTTTCTTTTTTTTTTTTTTTTTTTATTTTAAGTATTCATGCCATGTCCCTCATATCTTGCCCCCTAAGTTGTGTCTTCCTCCTTGACTTTTTCCCCTGCTTTTGCAACATCTGTGAGCTTAGTTTTGGCACCTTTTGGTCCTTTGCAATGCAGCTGATTTCCTCACAGCCTATTTTTTGAAGAGACTATAATTCCCAATTTTCTGCTTTTTTCAATTGCATTTCATTTGAACCTATCTCCTTTCCAGAGTGTTTGTAAGCCTTTCTTTTGGGATCCGCAAGATTCCTTTTCCCTTCCCGAAAGGAAATTTCATTTCCTTTCGGGAAGGGAAAAGGAATCTTGCGATTTCAATGGGGACCAATAGAGGAATCTTTGGTGCATGTCGCTGCACTTGATGGCAGGCCATGCCTTTTGATGGCTTTGACTTTGGGAAAGATTTTTTTCTTTTTTTGGTTGTTTTCTCAAGTGTTCATGCCATGTCCCTCATATCTTGCCCCCTAAGTTGTGTCTTCCTCCTTGACTTTTTCCCCTGCTTTTGCAACATCTGTGAGCTTAGTTTTGGCATCTTTTGGTCCTTTGCACTGCACCTGATAAAATCCCAGGCCACTTTCTAAGAGTCACTAAATTTCCCAAATTTTCTTTTTTTCTCCTCCAATTGCAATTCCTTTCATGTTGTCTCCATTCCAGCGTGTTTGTAGGTCCTTCTTTTCTGTTTGGGCCTTCAGTGGGGATCAATTTTGGCAAGCTTTGCTGCATGTGCCTGCCCTTGGTGGCGTATGGCCTGCCTGCATTTTGATGGCTTTGACTTTGGGAAAGATTTTTTCTTTTTTTTTTTTTTTTTGATTGTTTTAATTATTCATGCCATGTCCTTCATATCTTGCCCCCTAAGTTGTGTCTTCCTCCTTCACTTTTTCCCCTGCTTTTGCAACATCTGTGAGCTTAGTTTTGGCACCTCTTGGTCCTTTGCACTGCACCTGATAAAACCCCAGGCCTTTTTCTTAGAGTCACTAAGTTTCCCAAATTTTCTTTTTTTGTCCTCCAATTGCAATTCCTTTGATGTTGTCTCCATTCCAGCGTGTTTGTAGGTCCTTCTTTTCTGTTTGGGCCTTCAGTGAGGATCAATTTTGGCAAGCTTTGCTGCATGTGCCTGCCCTTGGTGGCGTATGGCCTGCCTGCATTTTGATGGCTTTGACTTTGGGAAAGATTTTTTCTTTTTTTTTTTTTTTTCTGTTTTAGGTATTCATGCCATGTCCCTCATATCTTGCCCCCTAAGTTGTGTCTTCCTCCTTGACTTTTTCCCCTGCTTTTGCAACATCTGTGAGCTTAGTTTTGGCACCTTTTGGTGCTTTGCAATGCAGCTGATTTCCTCACAGCATATTTTTTGAAGAGACTAAAATTCCCGATTTTCTGCTTTTTTCAATTGCATTTCATTTGAACCTATCTCCTTTCCAGAGTGTTTGTAAGCCTTTCTTTTGGGATCCGCAAGATTCCTTTTCCCTTCCCGAAAGGAAATTTCATTTCCTTTCGGGAAGGGAAAAGGAATCTTGCGATTTCAATGGGGACCAAGAGAGGAATCTTTGGTGCATGTCCCTGCACTTGATGGCAGGCCATGCCTTTTGATGGCTTTGACTTTGGGAAAGATTTTTTTCTTTTTTTGGTTGTTTTCTGAAGTGTTCATGCCATGTCCCTCATATCTTGCCCCCTAAGTTGTGTCTTCCTCCTTGACTTTTTCCCCTGCTTTTGCAACATTTGTGAGCTTAGTTTTGGCATCTTTTGGTCCTTTGCACTGCACCTGATAAAACCCCAGGCCATTTTCTTAGAGTCACTAAATTTCCCAAATTTTCATTTTTTCTCCTCCAATTGCAATTCCTTTGATGTTGACTCCTTTTCAGTGAGTTTGTAGGTCCTTCTTTTCTGTTTTGGCCTTCAGTGGGGATCAATTCTGGCAAGCTTTGCTGCATGTGCCTGCCCTTGGTGGCGTATGGCCTGCCTGCATTTTGATGGCTTTGACTTTGGGAAAGATTTTTTCCTTATTTTTTTTTTATTATTTTAAGTATTCGTGCCATGTCCCTCATATCTTGCCCCCTAAGTTGTGTCTTCCTCCTTGCCTTTTTCCCCTGCTTTTGCAACATCTGTGAGCTTAGTTTTGGCATCTTTTGGTCCTTTGCACTGCACCTGATAAAACCCCAGGCCACTTTTTAAGAGTCACTGAATTTTCCAAATTTTCGTTTTTTCTCCTCCAATTGCAAATCCTTTGATGGTGTCTCCATTCCAGCGTGTTTGTAGGTCCTTCTTTTCTGTTTTGGCCTTCAGTGGGGATCAATTTTGGCAAGCTTTGCTGCATGTGCCTGCGTTTGCTGGCGTATGGCCTGCCTGCATTTTGATGGCTTTGACTCTGGGAAAGATTTTTTCTTATTTTTTTTTTATTATTTTAAGTATTCATGCCATGTCCCTCATATCTTGCCTTCTGAGTTGTGTCTTCCTCCTTGCCTTTTTCCTCTGCTTTTGCAACATCTGTGAGCTTAGTTTTTGCATATTTTGGTCCTTTGCACTGCACCTGATATAAAAAAAGGCCAGTTTCTTAGAGTCACTAAATTTCCCAAATTTTCTTTTTTTCTCCTCCAATTGCAATTCCTTTGATGTTGACTCCTTTCCAGCGTGTTTGTAGGTCCTTCTTTTCTGTTTTGGCCTTCAGTGGGGATCAATTTTGGCAAGCTTTGCTGCATGTGCCTGCCCTTGGTGGCGTATGGCCTGCCTGCATTTTGATGGCTTTGACTTTGGGAAAGATTTTTTTCTTTTTTTGGTTGTTTTCTGAAGTGTTCATGCCATGTCCCTCATATCTTGCCCCCTAAGTTGTGTCTTCCTCCTTGACTTTTTCCCCTGCTTTTGCAACATTTGTGAGCTTAGTTTTGGCACCATTTGGTCCTTTGCACTGCACCCGCTAAAACCCCAGGCCATTTTCTTAGCGTCACTAAATTTCCCAAAATTTCGTTTTTTCTCGTCCAATTGCAATTCCTTTGACGTTGACTCCTTCCCAGTGTGTTTGTAGGTCCTTCATTTCTGTTTTGGCCTTCAGTGGGGATCAATTTTGGCAAGCTTTGCTGCATGTGCCTGCACTTGCTGGCGTATGGCCTGCCTGCATTTTGATGGCTTTGACTTTGGGAAAGATTTTTTATTTTATTTTTTTTATTATTATAAGTATTCATGCCATGTCCTTCATATCTTGCTCCCTAAGTTGTGTCTTCCTCCTTGACTTTTTCCCCTGCTTTTGCAACATCTGTGAGCTTAGTTTTGGCACCTTTTGGTCCTTTGCACTGCACCTGATAAAACCCCAGGCCACTTTCTAAGAGTCACTAAATTTCCCAAATTTTCTTTTTTTCTCATCCAATTGCAATTCCTTTCATGTTGTCTCCATTCCAGCGTGTTTGTAGGCCCTTCTTTCTGTTTTGGCTTTCAGTGGGGATCAATTTTGGCAAGCTTTGCTGCATGTGCCTGCCCTTGGTGGCGTATGGCCTGCCTGCATTTTGATGGCTTTGACTTTGGGAAAGATTTTGTCTTTTTTTTTTTTTTATTATTTTAATATTCATGCCATGTCCCTCGTATCTTGCCCCCTAAGTTGTGTCTTCCTCCTTGACTTTTTCCCCTGCTTTTGTAACATCTGTGAGCTTAGTTTTGGCACCTTTTGGTCCTTTGCAATGCAGCTGATTTCCTCACAGCCTATTTTTTGAAGAGACTATAATTCCCAATTTTCTGCTTTTTTCAATTGCATTTCATTTGAACCTATCTCCTTTCCAGAGTGTTTGTAAGCCTTTCTTTTGGGATTCGCAAGATTCCTTTTCCCTTCCCGAAAGGAAATTTCATGTGCCTGCCCTTGGTGGTCTTTTTTTTTTTTTGATTGTTTTAATTATTCATGCCATGTCCCTCATATCTTGCCCCCTAAGTTGTGTCTTCCTCCTTCACTTTTTCCCCTGCTTTTGCAACATCTGTGAGCTTAGTTTTGGCACCTCTTGGTCCTTTGCACTGCACCTGATAAAACCCCAGGCCATTTTCTTAGAGTCACTAAATTTCCCAAATTTTCTTTTTTTGTCCTCCAATTGCAATTCCTTTGATGTTGTCTCCATTCCAGCGTGTTTGTAGGTCCTTCTTTTCTGTTTTGGCCTTCAGTGGGGATCAATTTTGGCAAGCTTTGCTGCATGTGCCTGCCCTTGGTGGCGTATGGCCTGCCTGCATTTTGATGGCTTTGACTTTGGGAAAGATTTTTTCTTTTTTTTTTTTTTTTCTGTTTTAGGTATTCATGCCATGTCCCTCATATCTTGCCCCCTAAGTTGTGTCTTCCTCCTTGACGTTTTGCCCTGCTTTTGCAACATCTGTGAGCTTAGTTTTGGAAACTTTTGGTCCTTTGCAATGCAGCTGATTTCCTCACAGCATATTTTTTGAAGAGACTAAAATTCCCGATTTTCTGCTTTTTTCAATTGCATTTCATTTGAACCTATCTCCTTTCCAGAGTGTTTGTAAGCCTTTCTTTTGGGATCCGCAAGATTCCTTTTCCCTTCCCGAAAGGAAATTTCATTTCCTTTCGGGAAGGGAAAAGGAATCTTGCGATTTCAATGGGAACCAATAGAGGAATCTTTGGTGCATGTCCCTGCACTTGATGGCAGGCCATGCCTTTTGATGGCTTTGACTTTGGGAAAGATTTTTTTCTTTTTTTGGTTGTTTTCTGAAGTGTTCATGCCATGTCCCTCATATCTTGCCCCCTAAGTTGTGTCTTCCTCCTTGACTTTTTCCCCTGCTTTTGCAACATCTGTGAGCTTAGTTTTGGCATCTTTTGGTCCTTTGCACTGCACCTGCTAAAACCCCAGGCCATTTTCTTAGAGTCACTAAATTTCCCAAATTTTCATTTTTTCTCCTCCAATTGCAATTCCTTTGATGTTGACTCCTTTTCAGTGAGTTTGTAGGTCCTTCTTTTCTGTTTTGGCCTTCAGTGGGGATCAATTTTGGCAAGCTTTGCTGCATGTGCCTGCCCTTGGTGGCGTATGGCCTGCCTGAATTTTGATGGCTTTGACTTTGGGAAAGATTTTTTCTTTTTATTTTTTTTATTATTTTAAGTATTCGTGCCATGTCCCTCATATCTTGCTCCCTAAGTTGTGTCTTCCTCATTGACTATTTCCCCTGCTTTTGCAACATCTGTGAGCTTAGTTTTGGCATCTTTTGGTCCTTTGCACGGCACCTGCTAAAACCCCAGGCCACTTTCTAAGAGTCATTAAATTTCCCAAATTTTCTTTTTTTCTCCTCCAATTGCAATTGCTTTGATGTTGTCTCCATTCCAGCGTGTTTGTAGGTCCTTCTTTTCGGTTTTGGCCTTCAGTGGGGATCAATTTTGGCAAGCTCTGCTGCATGTGCCTGCCCTTGGTGGCGTATGGCCTGCCTGCATTTTGATGGATTTGACTTTGAGAGATATTTTTTCTTTTTTTTTTTTTTTTTTGTTTTATGTATTCATGCCATGTGCCTCATATCTTGCCCCCTAAGTTGTGTCTTCCTCCTTGACTTTTTCCCCCGCTTTTGCAACATCTGTGAGCTTAGTTTTGGCATCTTTTGGTCCTTTGCAATGCACCTGATAAAACCCCTGGCCATATTTTAGACTCACTAAATTTGCCAAATTTGATTTTTTCTCCTCCAATTTCAATTCCTTTGATGTTATCTCACTTCCAGCGTGTTTGTAGGTCCTTCTTTTCTGTTTTGGCCTTCAGTGGGGATCAATTTTGGCAAGCTTTGCTGCATGTGCCTGCCCTTGGTGGCGTATGGCCTGCCTGCATTTTGATGGCTTTGACTTTGGGAAAGATTTTTTTCTTTTTTTGGTTGTTTTCTGAAGTCTTCATGCCATGTCCCTCATATCTTGCCCCCTAAGTTGTGTCTTCCTCCTTGACTTTTTCCCCTGCTTTTGCAACATCTGTGAGCTTAGTTTTGGCATCTTTTGGTCCTTTGCACTGCACCTGATAAAACCCCAGGCCACTTTCTAAGAGTCATTAAATTTCAAAAATTTTCGTTATTTCTCCTCCAATTGCAATTCCTTTGATGTTGTCTCCATTCCACCGTGTTTGTAGGTCCTTCTTTTCTGTTTGGGCCTTCAGTGGGGATCAGTTTTGGCAAGCTTTGCTGCATGTGCCTTCCCTTGGTGGTGTATGGCCTGCCTGCATTTTGATGGCTTTGACTTTGGGAAAGATTTTTTCTTTTTTTTTTATTTGTTTTAAGTATTCATGCCATGTCCCTCATATCTTGTCCCCTAAGTGGTGTCTTCCTCCTTGACTTTTTCCCCTGCTTTTGCAACATCTGTGAGCTTAGTTTTTGCATCTTTTGGTCCTTTGCACTGCACCTGATAAAACCCCAGGCCATTTTCTTAGAGTCACTAAATTTCCAAAATTTTCTTTCTTTCTCCTCCAATTGCAATTCCTTTGATGTTGTCTCCATTCCAGCGTGTTTGTAGGTCCTTCTTTTCTATTTTGGCCTTCAGTGGGGATCAATTCTGGCAAGCTTTGCTGCATGTGCCTGCCCTTGGTGGCGTATGGCCTGCCTGCATTTTGATGGCTTTGACTTTGGGAAAGATTTTTTTCTTTTTTTGGTTGTTTTCTGAAGTGTTCATGCCATGTCCCTCATATCTTGCCCCATAAGTTGTGTCTTCCTCCTTGACTTTTTCCCCTGCTTTTGCAACATCTGTGAGCTTAGTTTTTGCATCTTTTGGTCCTTTGCACTGCACCTGATATAAACCCAGGCCACTTTTTAAGACTCACTGAATTTCCCAAATTTTCTTTTTTTCTCCTCCAATAGCAATTCCTTTGAATTGACTCCTTTCCAGCGTGTTTGTAGGTCCTTCTTTTCTGTTTTGGCCTTCAGTGGGGATCAATTTTGGCAAGCTTTTCTGCATGTGCCTGCCCTTGCTGGCGAATGGCCTGCCTGCATTTTGATGGCGTTGACTTTGGGAAAGATTTTTTTTTTTTTTTTTTTTTTTTTTATTTTAAGTATTCATGCCATGTCCCTCATATCTTGCCCCCTATGTTGTGTCTTCCTCCTTGACTTTTTCCCCTGCTTTTGCAACATCTGTGAGCTTAGTTTTGGCACCTTTTGGTCCTTTGCAATGCAGCTGATTTCCTCACAGCCTATTTTTTGAAGAGACTAAAATTCCCAATTTTCTGCTTTTTTCAATTGCATTTCATTTGAACCTATCTCCTTTCCAGAGTGTTTGTAAGCCTTTCTTTTGGGATTCGCAAGATTCCTTTTCCCTTCCCGAAAGGAAATTTCATTTCCTTTCGGGAAGGGAAAAGGAATCTTGCGATTTCAATGGGGACCAATAGAGGAATCTTTGGTGCATGTCGCTGCACTTGATGGCAGGCCATGCCTTTTGATGGCTTTGACTTTGGGAAAGATTTTTTTCTTTTTTTGGTTGTTTTCTGAAGTGTTCATGCCATGTCCCTCATATCTTGCCCCCTAAGTTGTGTCTTCCTCCTTGACTTTTTCCCCTGCCTTTGCAACATCTGTGAGCTTAGTTTGGCATCTTTTGGTCCTTTGCACTGCACCTGATAAAACCCCAGGACACTTTCTAAGAGTCACTAAATTTCCCAAATTTACTTTTTTTCTCCTCCAATTGCAATTCCTTTCATGTTGTCTCCATTCCAGCGTGTTTGTAGGCCCTTCTTTCTGTTTTGGCCTTCAGTGGGGATGAATTTTGGCAAGCTTTGCTGCATGTGCCTGCCCTTGGTGGCGTATGGCCTGCCTGCATTTTGATGGCTTTGACTTTGGGAAAGATTTTTTCTTTTTTTTTTTTTTTTTGATTGTTTTAATTATTCATGCCATGTCCTTCATATCTTGCCCCCTAAGTTGTGTCTTCCTCCTTCACTTTTTCCCCTGCTTTTGCAACATCTGTGAGCTTAGTTTTGGTACCTCTTGGTCCTTTGCACTGCACCTGATAAAACCCCAGGCCATTTCTAAGAGTCACTAAATTTCCCAAATTTTCTTTTTTTGTCCTCCAATTGCAATTCCTTTGATGTTGTCTCCATTCCAGCGTGTTTGTAGGTCCTTCTTTTCTGTTTTGGCCTTCAGTGGGGATCAATTTTGGCAAGCTTTGCTACATGTGCCTGCCCTTGGTGGCGTATGGCCTGCCTGCATTTTGATGGCTTTGACTTTGGGAAAGATTTTTTCTTTTTTTTTTTTTTTTCTGTTTTAGGTATTCATGCCATGTCCTTCATATCTTGCCCCCTAAGTTGTGTCTTCCTCCTTGACGTTTTGCCCTGCTTTTGCAACATCTGTGAGCTTAGTTTTGGAAACTTTTGGTCCTTTGCAATGCAGCTGATTTCCTCACAGCATATTTTTTGAAGAGACTAAAATTCCCGATTTTCTGCTTTTTTCAATTGCATTTCATTTGAACCTATCTCCTTTCCAGAGTGTTTGTAAGCCTTTCTTTTGGGATCCGCAAGATTCCTTTTCCCTTCCCGAAAGGAAATTTCATTTCCTTTCGGGAAGGGAAAAGGAATCTTGCGATTTCAATGGGGACCAAGAGAGGAATCTTTGGTGCATGTCCCTGCACTTGATGGCAGGCCATGCCTTTTGATGGCTTTGACTTTGGGAAAGATTTTTTTCTTTTTTTGGTTGTTTTCTCAAGTGTTCATGCCATGTCCCTCATATCTTGCCCCCTAAGTTGTGTCTTCCTCCTTGACTTTTTCCCCTGCTTTTGCAACATTTGTGAGCTTAGTTTTGGCATCTTTTGGTGCTTTGCACTGCACCTGCTAAAACCCCAGGCCATTTTCTTAGAGTCACTAAATTTCCCAAATTTTCATTTTTTCTCCTCCAATTGCAATTCCTTTGATGTTGACTCCTTTTCAGTGAGTTTGTAGGTCCTTCTTTTCTGTTTTGGCCTTCAGTGGGGATCAATTTTGGCAAGCTTTGCTGCATGTGCCTGCCCTTGGTGGCGTATGGCCTGCCTGCATTTTGATGGCTTTGACTTTGGGAAAGATTTTTTCTTTTTATTTTTTTTATTATTTTAAGTATTCGTGCCATGTCCCTCATATCTTGCTCCCTACGTTGTGTCTTCCTCATTGACTATTTCCCCTGCTTTTGCAACATCTGTGAGCTTAGTTTTGGCATCTTTTGGTCCTTTGCACGGCACCTGCTAAAACCCCAGGCCACTTTCTAAGAGTCATTAAATTTCCCAAATTTTCTTTTTTTCTCCTCCAATTGCAATTGCTTTGATGTTGTCTCCATTCCAGCGTGTTTTTAGGTCCTTCTTTTCGGTTTTGGCCTTCAGTGGGGATCAATTTTGGCAAGCTTTGCTGCATGTGCCTGCCCTTGGTGGCGTATGGCCTGCCTGCATTTTGATGGATTTGACTTTGAGAGATATTTTTTCTTTTTTTTTTTTTTTTTTGTTTTATGTATTCATGCCATGTGCCTCATATCTTGCCCCCTAAGTTGTGTCTTCCTCCTTGACTTTTTCCCCCGCTTTTGCAACATCTGTGAGCTTAGTTTTGGCATCTTTTGGTCCTTTGCACTGCACCTGATAAAACCCCTGGCCATATTTTAGACTCACTAAATTTGCCAAATTTGATTTTTTCTCCTCCAATTTCAATTCCTTTGATGTTATCTCACTTCCAGCGTGTTTGTAGGTCCTTCTTTTATGTTTTGGCCTTCAGTGGGGATCAATTTTGGCAAGCTTTGCTGCATGTGCCTGCCCTTGGTGGCGTATGGCCTGCCTGCATTTTGATGGCTTTGACTTTGGGAAAGATTTTTTTCTTTTTTTGGTTGTTTTCTGAAGTGTTCATGCCATGTCCCTCATATCTTGCCCCCTAAGTTGTGTCTTCCTCCTTGACTTTTTCCCCTGCTTTTGCAACATCTGTGAGCTTAGTTTTGGCATCTTTTGGTCCTTTGCACTGCACCTGATAAAACCCCAGGCCACTTTCTAAGAGTCACTAAATTTCCCAAATTTTCTTTTTTTCTCCTCCAATTGCAATTCCTTTCATGTTGTCTCCATTCCAGCGTGTTTGTAGGCCCTTCTTTCTGTTTTGGCCTTCAGTGGGGATCAATTTCGGCAAGCTTTGCTGCATGTGCCTGCCCTTGGTGGCGTATGGCCTGCCTGCATTTTGATGGCTTTGACTTTGGGAAAGATTTTTTCTTTTTTTTTTTTTTTTTGATTGTTTTAAGTATTCATGCCATGTCCCTCATATCTTGCTCCCTAAGTTGTGTCTTCCTCATTGACTATTTCCCCTGCTTTTGCAACATCTGTGAGCTTAGTTTTGGCATCTTTTGGTCCTTTGCACGGCACCTGCTAAAACCCCAGGCCACTTTCTAAGAGTCATTAAATTTCCCAAATTTTCTTTTTTTCTCCTCCAATTGCAATTGCTTTGATGTTGTCTCCATTCCAGCGTGTTTGTAGGTCCTTCTTTTCTGTTTTGGCCTTCAGTGGGGCTCAATTTTTGCAAGCCTTGCTGCATGTGCCTGCCCTTGGTGGCGTATGGCCTGCCTGCATTTTGATGGATTTGACTTTGAGAGATATTTTTTCTTTTTTTTTTTTTTTTTTGTTTTATGTATTCATGCCATGTGCCTCATATCTTGCCCCCTAAGTTGTGTCTTCCTCCTTGACTTTTTCCCCCGCTTTTGCAACATCTGTGAGCTTAGTTTTGGCATCTTTTGGTCCTTTGCACTGCACCTGATAAAACCCCTGGCCATATTTTAGACTCACTAAATTTGCCAAATTTGATTTTTTCTCCTCCAATTTCAATTCCTTTGATGTTATCTCACTTCCAGCGTGTTTGTAGGTCCTTCTTTTCTGTTTTGGCCTTCAGTGGGGATCAATTTTGGCAAGCTTTGCTGCATGTGCCTGCCCTTGGTGGCGTATGGCCTGCCTGCATTTTGATGGCTTTGACTTTGGGAAAGATTTTTTTCATTTTTTGGTTTTTTTCTGAAGTGTTCATGCCATGTCCCTCATATCTTGCCCCCTAAGTTGTGTCTTCCTCCTTCACTTTTTCCCCTGCTTTTGCAACATCTGTGAGCTTAGTTTTGGCATCTTTTGGTCCTTTGCACTGCACCTGATAAAACCCCAGGCCACTTTCTAAGAGTCATTAAATTTCAAAAATTTTCGTTATTTCTCCTCCAATTGCAATTCCTTTGATGTTGTCTCCATTCCAGCGTGTTTGTAGGTCCTTCTTTTCTGTTTGGGCCTTCAGTGGGGATCAGTTTTGGCAAGCTTTGCTGCATGTGCCTGCCCTTGCTGGCGTATGGCCTGCCTGCATTTTGATGGCTTTGACTTTGGGAAAGATTTTTTCTTTTTTTTTTATTTGTTTTAAGTATTCATGCCATGTCCCTCATATCTTGTCCCCTAAGTGGTGTCTTCCTCCTTGACTTTTTCCCCTGCTTTTGCAACATCTGTGAGCTTAGTTTTTGCATCTTTTGGTCCTTTGCACTGCACCTGATAAAACCCCAGGCCATTTTCTTAGAGTCACTAAATTTCCAAAATTTTCTTTCTTTCTCCTCCAATTGCAATTCCTTTGATGTTGTCTCCATTCCACCGTGTTTGTAGGTCCTTCTTTTCTATTTTGGCCTTCAGTGGGGATCAATTCTGGCAAGCTTTGCTGCATGTGCCTGCCCTTGGTGGCGTATGGCCTGCCTGCATTTTGATGGCTTTGACTTTGGGAAAGATTTTTTTCTTTTTTTGGTTGTTTTCTGAAGTGTTCATGCCATGTCCCTCATATCTTGCCCCATAAGTTGTGTCTTCCTCCTTGACTTTTTCCCCTGCTTTTGCAACATCTGTGAGCTTAGTTTTTGCATCTTTTGGTCCTTTGCACTGCACCTGATATAAACCCAGGCCACTTTTTAAGACTCACTGAATTTCCCAAATTTTCTTTTTTTCTCCTCCAATAGCAATTCCTTTGAATTGACTCCTTTCCAGCGTGTTTGTAGGTCCTTCTTTTCTGTTTTGGCCTTCAGTGGGGATCAATTTTGGCAAGCTTTTCTGCATGTGCCTGCCCTTGCTGGCGAATGGCCTGCCTGCATTTTGATGGCGTTGACTTTGGGAAAGATTTTTTTTTTTTTTTTTTTTTTTTTTTATTTTAAGTATTCATGCCATGTCCCTCATATCTTGCCCCCTAAGTTGTGTCTTCCTCCTTGACTTTTTCCCCTGCTTTTGCAACATCTGTGAGCTTAGTTTTGGCACCTTTTGGTCCTTTGCAATGCAGCTGATTTCCTCACAGCCTATTTTTTGAAGAGACTATAATTCCCAATTTTCTGCTTTTTTCAATTGCATTTCATTTGAACCTATCTCCTTTCCAGAGTGTTTGTAAGCCTTTCTTTTGGGATTCGCAAGATTCCTTTTCCCTTCCCGAAAGGAAATTTCATTTCCTTTCGGGAAGGGAAAAGCAATCTTGCGATTTCAATGGGGACCAATAGAGGAATCTTTGGTGCATGTCGCTGCACTTGATGGCAGGCCATGCCTTTTGATGGCTTTGACTTTGGGAAAGATTTTTTTCTTTTTTTGGTTGTTTTCTGAAGTGTTCATGCCATGTCCCTCATATCTTGCCCCCTAAGTTGTGTCTTCCTCCTTGACTTTTTCCCCTGCTTTTGCAACATCTGTGAGCTTAGTTTTGGCATCTCTTGGTCCTTTGCACTGCACCTGATAAAACACTAGGGCCACTTTCTAAGAGTCACTAAATTTCCCAAATTTTCTTTTTTTCTCCTCCAATTGCAATTCCTTTCATGTTGTCTCCATTCCAGCGTGTTTGTAGGCCCTTCTTTCTGTTTTGGCCTTCAGTGGGGATCAATTTTGGCAAGTTTTGCTGCATGTGCCTTCCCTTGGTGGCGTATGGCCTGCCTGCATTTTGATGGCTTTGACTTTGGGAAAGATTTTTTCTTTTTTTTTTTTTTTTGATTGTTTTAATTATTCATGCCATGTCCTTCATATCTTGCCCCCTAAGTTGTGTCTTCCTCCTTCACTTTTTCCCCTGCTTTTGCAACATCTGTGAGCTTAGTTTTGGCACCTCTTGGTCCTTTGCACTGCACCTGATAAAACCCCAGGCCATTTTCTTAGAGTCACTAAATTTCCCAAATTTTCTTTTTTTGTCCTCCAATTGCAATTCCTTTGATGTTGTCTCCATTCCAGCGTGTTTGTAGGTCCTTCTTTTCTGTTTTGGCCTTCAGTGGGGATCAATTTTGGCAAGCTTTGCTGCATGTGCCTGCCCTTGGTGGCGTATGGCCTGCCTGCATTTTGATGGCTTTGACTTTGGGAAAGATTTTTTCTTTTTTTTTTTTTTTTCTGTTTTAGGTATTCATGCCATGTCCCTCATATCTTGCCCCCTAAGTTGTGTCTTCCTCCTTGACGTTTTGCCCTGCTTTTGCAACAGCTGTGAGCTTAGTTTTGGAAACTTTTGGTCCTTTGCAATGCAGCTGATTTCCTCACAGCATATTTTTTGAAGAGACTAAAATTCCCGATTTTCTGCTTTTTTCAATTGCATTTCATTTGAACCTATCTCCTTTCCAGAGTGTTTGTAAGCCTTTCTTTTGGGATCCGCAAGATTCCTTTTCCCTTCCCGAAAGGAAATTTCATTTCCTTTCGGGAAGGGAAAAGGAATCTTGCGATTTCAATGGGGACCAAGAGAGGAATCTTTGGTGCATGTCCCTGCACTTGATGGCAGGCCATGCCTTTTGATGGCTTTGACTTTGGGAAAGATTTTTTTCTTTTTTTGGTTGTTTTCTCAAGTGTTCATGCCATGTCCCTCATATCTTGCCCCCTAAGTTGTGTCTTCCTCCTTGACTTTTTCCCCTGCTTTTGCAACATTTGTGAGCTTAGTTTTGGCACCTTTTGGTCCTTTGCACTGCACCTGCTAAAACCCCAGGCCATTTTCTTAGAGTCACTAAATTTCCCAAATTTTCATTTTTTCTCCTCCAATTGCAATTCCTTTGATGTTGACTCCTTTTCAGTGAGTTTGTAGGTCCTTCTTTTCTGTTTTGGCCTTCAGTGGGGATCAATTTTGGCAAGCTTTGCTGCATGTGCCTGCCCTTGGTGGCGTATGGCCTGCCTGCATTTTGATGGCTTTGACTTTGGGAAAGATTTTTTCTTTTTATTTTTTTTATTATTTTAAGTATTCGTGCCATGTCCCTCATATCTTGCTCCCTAAGTTGTGTCTTCCTCCTTGACTATTTCCCCTGCTTTTGCAACATCTGTGAGCTTAGTTTTGGCATCTTTTGGTCCTTTGCACGGCACCTGCTAAAACCCCAGGCCACTTTCTAAGAGTCATTAAATTTCCCAAATTTTCTTTTTTTCTCCTCCAATTGCAATTGCTTTGATGTTGTCTCCATTCCAGCGTGTTTGTAGGTCCTTCTTTTCGGTTTTGGCCTTCAGTGGGGATCAATTTTGGCAAGCTTTGCTGCATGTGCCTGCCCTTGGTGGCGTATGGCCTGCCTGCATTTTGATGGATTTGACTTTGAGAGATATTTTTTCTTTTTTTTTTTTTTTTTTGTTTTATGTATTCATGCCATGTGCCTCATATCTTGCCCCCTAAGTTGTGTCTTCCTCCTTGACTTTTTCCCCCGCTTTTGCAACATCTGTGAGCTTAGTTTTGGCATCTTTTGGTCCTTTGCACTGCACCTGATAAAACCCCTGGCCATATTTTAGACTCACTAAATTTGCCAAATTTGATTTTTTCTCCTCCAATTTCAATTCCTTTGATGTTATCTCACTTCCAGCGTGTTTGTAGGTCCTTCTTTTCTGTTTTGGCCTTCAGTGGGGATCAGTTTTGGCAAGCTTTGCTGCATGTGCCTGCCCTTGGTGGCGTATGGCCTGCCTGCATTTTGATGGCTTTGACTTTGGGAAAGATTTTTTTCTTTTTTTGGTTGTTTTCTGAAGTGTTCATGCCATGTCCCTCATATCTTGCCCCCTAAGTTGTGTCTTCCTCCTTGACTTTTTCCCCTGCTTTTGCAACATCTGTGAGCTTAGTTTTGGCATCTTTTGGTCCTTTGCACTGCACCTGATAAAACCCCAGGCCAGTTTCTAAGAGTCACTAAATTTCCCAAATTTTCTTTTTTTCTCCTCCAATTGCAATTCCTTTCATGTTGTCTCCATTCCAGCGTGTTTGTAGGCCCTTCTTTCTGTTTTGGCCTTCAGTGGGGATCAATTTTGGCAAGCTTTGCTGCATGTGCCTGCCCTTGGTGGCGTATGGCCTGCCTGCATTTTGATGGCTTTGACTTTGGGAAAGATTTTTTCTTTTTTTTTTTTTTATTTGTTTTAAGTATTCATGCCATGTCCCTCATATCTTGCCCCCTAAGTTGTGTCTTCCTCCTTGACTATTTCCCCTGCTTTTGCAACATCTGTGAGCTTAGTTTTGGCATCTTTTGGTCCTTTGCACTGCACCTGATAAAACTCCAGGCCATTTTCTTAGAGTCACTAAATTTCCAAAATTTTCTTTCTTTCTCCTCCAATTGCAATTCCTTTGATGTTGTCTCCATTCCAGCGTGTTTGTAGGTCCTTCTTTTCTCTTTTGGCCTTCAGTGGGGATCAATTTTGGCAAGTTTTGCTGCATGTGCCTGCCCTTGGTGGCGTATGGCCTGCCTGCATTTTGATGGCTTTGACTTTGGGAAAGATTTTTTTCTTTTTTTGGTTGTTTTCTGAAGTGTTCATGCCATGTCCCTCATATCTTGCCCCATAAGTTGTGTCTTCCTCCTTGACTTTTTCCCCTGCTTTTGCAACATCTGTGAGCTTAGTTTTTGCATCTTTTGGTCCTTTGCACTGTACCTGATAAAACCCCAGGCCACTTTTTAAGACTCACTGAATTTCCCAAATTTACTTTTTTTCTCCTCCAATTGCAATTCCTTTGAATTGACTCCTTTCCAGCGTGTTTGTAGGTCCTTCTTTTCTGTTTTGGCCTTCAGTGGGGATCAATTTTGGCAAGCTTTGCTGCATGTGCCTGCCCTTGCTGGCGAATGGCCTGCCTGCATTTTGATGGCGTTGACTTTGGGAAAGATTTTTTTCTTTTTTTTTTTTTTTTTATTTTAAGTATTCATGCCATGTCCCTCATATCTTGCCCCCTAAGTTGTGTCTTCCTCCTTGACTTTTTCCCCTGCTTTTGCAACATCTGTGAGCTTAGTTTTGGCACCTTTTGGTCCTTTGCAATGCAGCTGATTTCCTCACAGCCTATTTTTTGAAGAGACTATAATTCCCAATTTTCTGCTTTTTTCAATTGCATTTCATTTGAACCTATCTCCTTTCCAGAGTGTTTGTAAGCCTTTCTTTTGGGATCCGCAAGATTCCTTTTCCCTTCCCGAAAGGAAATTTCATTTCCTTTCGGGAAGGGAAAAGGAATCCTGCTATTTCAATGGGGACCAATAGAGGAATCTTTGGTGCATGTCGCTGCACTTGATGGCAGGCCATGCCTTTTGATGGCTTTGACTTTGGGAAAGATTTTTTTCTTTGTTTGGTTGTTTTCTGAAGTGTTCATGCCATGTCCCTCATATCTTGCCCCCTAAGTTGTGTCTTCCTCCTTGACTTTTTCCCCTGCTTTTGCAACATCTGTGAGCTTAGTTTTGGCATTTTTG
>JAKDEW010000862.1:0-103324 GCA_021963965.1 Artemisiospiza belli
CCTTGTCTTTTTCCCCTGCTTTTGCAACATCTGTGAGCTTAGTTTTGGCACCTTTTGGTCCTTTGCACTGCACCTGATAAAACCCCAGGCCACTTTCTAAGAGTCATTGAATTCCCCAATTTTCTTTTTTTCTCCTCCAATTGCAATTCCTTTGATGTTGTCTCCATTCCAGCGTGTTTGTGAGTCCTTCTTTTCTGTTTTGGCCTTCAGTGGGGATCAATTTTGGCAAGCTTTGCTGCATGTGCCTGCACTTGCTGGCCTATGGCGTGCCTGCATTTTGATGGCTTTGACTTTGGGATAGATTTTTTCGTTTTTTTTTTTATTATTTTAAGTATTCATGCCATGTCCCTCATATCTTGCCCCCTAAGTTGTGTCTTCCTCCTTGACTTTTTCCCCTGCTTTTGCAACATCTGTGAGCTTAGTTTTGGCACCTTTTGGTCCTTTGCACTGCACCTGATATAAATCCAGGCCATTTTCTTAGAGTCACTAAATTTCCCAAATTTTCTTTTTTTCTCCTCCAATTGCAATTCCTTTGATGCTGTCTCCATTCCAGCGTGTTTGTAAGTCCTTCTTTTCTGTTTTGGCCTTCAGTGGGGATCAATTTTGGCAAGCTTTGCTGCATGTGCCTGCACTTGCTGGCGTATGGCCTGCCTGCATTTTGATGGCTTTGACTTTGGGAAAGATTTTTTCTTTTTTTTTTTTATTATTTTAAGTATTCATGCCATGTCCCTCATATCTTGCCCTCTAAGTTGTGTCTTCCTCCTTGACTTTTTCCCCTGCTTTTGCAACATCTGTGAGCTTAGTTTTGGCACCTTTTGGTCCTTTGCAATGCAGCTGATTTCCTCACAGCCTATTTTTTGAAGAGACTAAAATTCCCGATTTTCTGCTTTTTTCAATTGCATTTCATTTGAACCTATCTCCTTTCCAGGATGTTTGTAAGCCTTTCTTTTGGGATTCGCAAGATTCCTTTTCCCTTCCCGAAAGGAAATTTCATTTCCTTTCGGGAAGGGAAAAGGAATCTTGCGATTTCAATGGGGACCAATAGAGGAATCTTCGGGGCATGTCCCTGCACTTGATGGCAGGCCATGCCTTTTGATGGCTTTGACTTTGGGAAAGATTTTTTTCTTTTTTTGGTTGTTTTCTGAAGTGTTCATGCCATGTCCCTCACATCTTGCCCCGTAAGTTGTGTCTTCCTCCTTGTCTTTTTCCCCTGCTTTTGCAACATCTGTGAGCTTAGTTTTGGCACCTTTTGGTCCTTTGCACTGCACCTGATATAAAGCCAGGCCATTTTCTTAGAATCACTAACTTACCCAAATTTTATTTTTTTCTCATAGAAATTGAATTCCTTTCATGTTGTCTCCATTCCAGCGTGTTTGTAAGTCCTTCTTTTCTGTTCTGGCCTTCAGTGGGGATCAATTTTGGCAAGCTTTGCTGCATGTGCCTGCCCTTGGTGGTGTATGGCCTGCCTGCATTTTGATGGCTTTGACTTTGGGAAAGATTTTTTCTTTTTTTTTTTTTATTATTTTAAGTATTCATGCCATGTCCCTCATATCTTGCTCCCTAAGTTGTGTCTTCCTCCTTGACTTTTTCCCCTGCTTTTGCAACATCTGTGAGCTTAGTTTTGGCACCTTTTGGTCCTTTGCACTGCACCTGATATAAACCCAGGCCATTTTCTTAGAGTCACTAAATTTCCCAATTTTTTTTTTTCTCCTCCTATTGCAATTCCTTTGATGCTGTCTCCATTCCAGCGTGTTTGTAAGTCCTTCTTTTCTGTTTTGGCCTTCAGTGGGGATCAATTTTGGCAAGCTTTGCTGCATGTGCCTGCCCTTGGTGGTGTATGGCCTGCCTGCATTTTGATGGCTTTGACTTTGGGAAAGATTTTTTCTTTTTTTTTTTTTTTATTTTTTTAAGTATTCATGCCATGTCCCTCACATCTTGCCCCCTAAGTTGTGTCTTCCTCCTTGACTTTTTCCCCTGCTTTTGCAACATCTGTGAGCTTAGTTTTGGCACCTTTTGGTCCTTTGCACTGCACCTGATATAAACCCAGGCCATTTTCTTAGAGTCACTAAATTTCCCAATTTTTCTTTTTCTCCTCCAATTGCAATTCCTTTGATGCTGTCTCCATTCCAGCGTGTTTGTAAGTCCTTCTTTTCTGTTCTGGCCTTCGGTGGGGATCAATTTTGGCAAGCTTTGCTGCATGTGCCTGCCCTTGGTGGTGTATGGCCTGCCTGCATTTTGATGGCTTTGACTTTGAGAAAGATTTTTTCTTTTTTTTTTTTTATTATTTTAAGTATTCATGCCATGTCCCTCACATCTTGCCCCCTAAGTTGTGTCTTCCTCCTTCACTTTTTCCCCTGCTTTTGCAACATCTGTGAGCTTAGTTTTGGCATCTTTTGGTCCTTTGCACTGCACCTGATATAAACCCAGGCCATTTTCTTAGAGTCACTAAATTTCCCAAATTTTCTTTTTTTCTGCTCCAATTGCAATTCCTTTGATGTTGTCTCCATTCCAGCATGTTTGTAAGTCCTTCTTTTCTGTTTTGGCTTTCAGTGGGGATCAATTTTGGCAAGCTTTGCTGCATGTGCCTGCACTTGCTGGCCTCTAGCCTGCCTGCATTTTGATGGCTTTGACTTTGGGATAGATTTTTTCTTTTTTTTTTTTGTTTTAAGTATTCATGCCATGTCCCTCATATCTTTCTCCCTAAGTTGTGTCTTTCTCCTTCACTTTTTCCCCTGCTTTTGCAACATCTGTTAGCTTAGTTTTGGCACCTTTTGGTCCTTCAAAACGCAGCTGATTTCCTCACAGCCTATTTTTTGAAGAGACTAAAATTCCCGATTTTCTGCTTTTTTCAATTGCATTTCATTTGAACCTATCTCCTTTCCAGAGTGTTTGTAAGCCTTTCTTTTGGGATTCGCAAGATTCCTTTTCCCTTCCCGAAAGGAAATTTCATTTCCTTTCGGGAAGGGAAAAGGAATCTTGCGATTTCAATGGGGACAAATAGAGGAATCTTTGGTGCATGTCCCTGCACTTGATGGCAGGCCATGCCTTTTGATGGCTTTGACTTTGGGAAAGATTTTTTCTTTTTTTGGTTGTTTTCTGAAGTGTTCATGCCATGTCCCTCATATCTTGCCCCCTAAGTTCTGTCTTCCTCCTTGACTTTTTACCCTGCTTTTGCAACATCTGTGAGCTTAGTTTTGGCATCTTTTGGTCCTTTGCACTGCACCTGATAAAACCCCAGGCCACTTTCTAAGAGTCATTAAATTTCCCAGATTTTCTTTTTTTCTCCTCCAATTGCAATTCCTTTGATGGTGTCTCCATTCCAGCGTGTTTGTAGGTCCTTCTTTTCTGTTTTGGCCTTCAGTGGGGATCAATTTTGGCAAGCTTTGCTGCATGTGCCTGGACTTGCTGGCGTATGGCCTGCCTGCATTTTGATGGCTTTGACTTTGGGAAAGATTTTTTCTTTTTTTTTTTTTTTTTGTTTTAAGTATTCATGCCATGTCCCTCACATCTTGCCCCCTAAGTTGTGTCTTCCTCCTTGACTTTTTCCCCTGCTTTTGCAACATCTGTGAGCTTAGTTTTGGCACCTTTTGGTCCTTTGCAATGCAGCTGATTTCCTCACAGCCTATTTTTTGAAGAGACTAAAATTCCCGATTTTCTGCTTTTTTCAATTGCATTTCATTTGAACCTATCTCCTTTCCAGAGTGTTTGTAAGTCTTTCTTTTGGGATTCGCAAGATTCCTTTTCCCTTCCCAAAAGGAAATGAAATTTCCTTTGGGGAAGGGAAAAGGAATCTTGCGATTTCAATGGGGACCAATAGAGGAATCTTTGGTGCATGTCCCTGCACTTGATGGCAGGCCATGCCTTTTGATGGCTTTGACTTTGGGAAAGATTTTTTTCTTTTTTTGGTTGTTTTCTGAAGTGTTCATGCCATGTCCCTCACATCTTGCCCCGTAAGATGTGTCTTCCTCCTTGTCTTTTTCCCCTGCTTTTGCAATATCTGTGAGCTTAGTTTTGGCACCTTTTGGTCCTTTGCACTGCACCTGATATAAACCCAGGCCATTTTCTTAGAATCACTAACTTTCCCAAATTTTCTTTTTTTCTCATAGAAATTGAATTCCTTTCATGTTGTCTCCATTCCAGCGTGTTTGTAAGTCCTTCTTTTCTGTTTTGGCCTTCAGTGGGGATCAGTTTTGGCAAGCTTTGCTGCATGTGCCTGGCCTTGGTGGTGTATGGCCTGCCTGCATTTTGATGGCTTTGACTTTGGGAAAGATTTTTTCTTTTTTTTTTTTTATTATTTTAAGTATTCATGCCATGTCCCTCACATCTTGCTCCCTAAGTTGTGTCTTCCTCCTTGACTTTTTCCCCTGCTTTTGCAACATCTGTGAGCTTAGTTTTGGCACCTTTTGGTCCTTTGCACTGCACCTGATATAAACCCAGGCCATTTTCTTAGAGTCACTAAATTTCCCAATTTTTTTTTTTCTCCTCCAGTTGCAATTCCTTTGATGCTGTCTCCATTCCAGCGTGTGTGTAAGTCCTTCTTTTCTGTTTTGGCCTTCAGTGGGGATCAATTTTGGCAAGCTTTGCTGCATGTGCCTGCCCTTGGTGGTGTATGGCCTGCCTGCCTTTTGATGGCTTTGACTTTGGGAAAGATTTTTTTCTTTTTTTGGTTGTTTTCTGAAGTGTTCATGCCATGTCCCTCACATCTTGCCCCCTAAGTTGTGTCTTCCTCCTTGACTTTTTCCCCTGCTTTTGCAACATCTGTGAGCTTAGTTTTGGCACCTTTTGGTCCTTTGCAATGCAGCTGATTTCCTCAGAGCCTGTTTTTTGAAGAGACTAAAATTCCCGATTTTCTGCTTTTTTCAATTGCATTTCATTTGAACCTATCTCCTTTCCAGAGTGTTTGTAAGCCTTTCTTTTGGGATTCGCAAGATTCCTTTTCCCTTCCCGAAAGGAAATTTCATTTCCTTTCGGGAAGGGAAAAGGAATCTTGCGATTTCAATGGGGACCAATAGAGGAATCTTTGGTGCATGTCCCTGCACTTGATGGCAGGCCATGCCTTTTGATGGCTTTGACTTTGGGAAAGATTTTTTTCTTTTTTTGGTTGTTTTCTGAAGTGTTCATGCCATGTCCCTCACATCTTGCCCCGTAAGTTGTGTCTTCCTCCTTGTCTTTTTCCCCTGCTTTTGCAACATCTGTGAGCTTAGTTTTGGCACCTTTTGGTCGTTTGCACTGCACCTGATAAAACCCCAGGCCACTTTCTAAGAGTCATTGAATTTCCCAATTTTCTTTTTTTCTCCTCCAATTGCAATTCCTTTGATGTTGTCTCCATTCCAGCGTGTTTGTGAGTCCTTCTTTTCTGTTTTGGCCTTCAGTGGGGATCAATTTTGGCAAGCTTTGCTGCATGTGCTTGCACTTGCTGGCCTATGGCGTGCCTGCATTTTGATGGCTTTGACTTTGGGATAGATTTTTTCGTTTTTTTTTTTATTATTTTAAGTATTCATGCCATGTCCCTCATATCTTGCTCCCTAAGTCGTGTCTTCCTCCTTGACTTTTTCCCCTGCTTTTGCAACATCTGTGAGCTTAGTTTTGGCACCTTTTGGTCCTTTGCACTGCACCTGATATAAACCCAGGCCATTTTCTTAGAGTCACTAAATTTCCCAAATTTTCTTTTTTTCTCATAGAAATTGAATTCCTTTCATGTTGTCTCCATTCCAGCGTGTTTGTAAGTCCTTCTTTTCTGTTCTGGCCTTCAGTGGGGATCAATTTTGGCAAGCTTTGCTGCATGTGCCTGCCCTTGCTGGCGTATGGCCTGCCTGCATTTTGATGGCTTTCACTTTGGGAAAGATTTTTTCTTTTTTTTTTTTTTTTTTTTTGGTTTAGGTATTCAAGCCATGTCCCTCATATCTTGCTCCCTAAGTTGTGTCTTTCTCCTTCACTTTTTCCCCTGCTTTTGCAACATCTGTGAGCTTAGTTTTGGCATCTTTTGGTCCTTTGCACTGCACCTGATATAAACCCAGGCCATTTTCTTAGAGTCACTAAATTTCCCAAATTTTCTTTTTTTCTCCTCCAATTGCAATTCCTTTGATGGTGTCTCCATTCCAGCGTGTTTGTAAGTCCTTCTTTTCTGTTTTGGCCTTCAGTGGGGATCAATTTTGGCAAACTTTGCTGCATGTGCCTGCACTTGCTGGCGTATGGCCTGCCTGCATTTTGATGGCTTTGACTTTGGGAAAGATTTTTTCTTTTGTTTTTTTTTTTGTTTGTTTTTAGTACTCATGCCATGTCCCTCATATCTTGCCCCCTAAGTTGTGTCTTCCTCCTTGACTTTTTCCCCTGCTTTTGCAACATCTGTGAGCTTAGTTTTGGCACCTTTTGGTCCTTTGCACTGCACCTGATATAAATCCAGGCCATTTTCTTAGAGTCACTAAATTTCCCAAATTTTCTTTTTTTCTCCTCCAATTGCAATTCCTTTGATGCTGTCTCCATTCCAGCGTGTTTGTAAGTCCTTCTTTTCTGTTTTGGCCTTCAGTGGGGATCAATTTTGGCAAGCTTTGCTGCATGTGCCTGCACTTGCTGGCGTATGGCCTGCCTGCATTTTGATGGCTTTGACTTTGGGAAAGATTTTTTCTTTTTTTTTTTTATTATTTTAAGTATTCATGCCATGTCCCTCATATCTTGCCCTCTAAGTTGTGTCTTCCTCCTTGACTTTTTCCCCTGCTTTTGCAACATCTGTGAGCTTAGTTTTGGCACCTTTTGGTCCTTTGCAATGCAGCTGATTTCCTCACAGCCTATTTTTTGAAGAGACTAAAATTCCCGATTTTCTGCTTTTTTCAATTGCATTTCATTTGAACCTATCTCCTTTCCAGGATGTTTGTAAGCCTTTCTTTTGGGATTCGCAAGATTCCTTTTCCCTTCCCGAAAGGAAATTTCATTTCCTTTCGGGAAGGGAAAAGGAATCTTGCGATTTCAATGGGGACCAATAGAGGAATCTTCGGGGCATGTCCCTGCACTTGATGGCAGGCCATGCCTTTTGATGGCTTTGACTTTGGGAAAGATTTTTTTCTTTTTTTGGTTGTTTTCTGAAGTGTTCATGCCATGTCCCTCACATCTTGCCCCCTAAGTTGTGTCTTCCTCCTTGTCTTTTTCCCCTGCTTTTGCAACATCTGTGAGCTTAGTTTTGGCACCTTTTGGTCCTTTGCACTGCACCTGATAAAACCCCAGGCCACTTTCTAAGAGTCATTGAATTTCCCAATTTTCTTTTTTTCTCCTCCAATTGCAATTCCTTTGATGTTGTCTCCATTCCAGCGTGTTTGTGAGTCCTTCTTTTCTGTTTTGGCCTTCAGTGGGGATCAATTTTGGCAAGCTTTGCTGCATGTGCCTGCACTTGCTGGCCTATGGCGTGCCTGCATTTTGATGGCTTTGACTTTGGGATAGATTTTTTCGTTTTTTTTTTTATTATTTTAAGTATTCATGCCATGTCCCTCATATCTTGCTCCCTAAGTCGTGTCTTCCTCCTTGACTTTTTCCCCTGCTTTTGCAACATCTGTGAGCTTAGTTTTGGCACCTTTTGGTCCTTTGCACTGCACCTGATATAAACCCAGGCCATTTTCTTAGAGTCACTAAATTTCCCAAATTTTCTTTTTTTCTCATAGAAATTGAATTCCTTTCATGTTGTCTCCATTCCAGTGTGTTTGTAAGTCCTTCTTTTCTGTTCTGGCCTTCAGTGGGGATCAATTTTGGCAAGCTTTGCTGCATGTGCCTGCCCTTGGTGGTGTATGGCCTGTTTGCATTTTGATGGCTTTGACTTTGAGAAAGATTTTTTCTTTTTTTTTTTTTATTATTTTAAGTATTCATGCCATGTCCCTCACATCTTGCCCCCTAAGTTGTGTCTTCCTCCTTCACTTTTTCCCCTGCTTTTGCAACATCTGTGAGCTTAGTTTTGGCATCTTTTGGTCCTTTGCACTGCACCTGATATAAACCCAGGCCATTTTCTTAGAGTCACTAAATTTCCCAAATTTTCTTTTTTTCTGCTCCAATTGCAATTCCTTTGATGTTGTCTCCATTCCAGCATGTTTGTAAGTCCTTCTTTTCTGTTTTGGCCTTCAGTGGGGATCAATTTTGGCAAGCTTTGCTGCATGTGCCTGCACTTGCTGGCCTCTAGCCTGCCTGCATTTTGATGGCTTTGAGTTTGGGATAGATTTTTTCTTTTTTTTTTTTTTTTTTTTGTTTTAAGTATTCATGCCATGTCCCTCATATCTTGCTCCCTAAGTTGTGTCTTTCTCCTTCACTTTTTCCCCTGCTTTTGCAACATCTGTTAGCTTAGTTTTGGCACCTTTTGGTCCTTTGCAATGCAGCTGATTTCCTCACAGCATATTTTTTGAAGAGACTAAAATTCCCGATTTTCTGCTTTTTTCAATTGCATTTCATTTGAACCTATCTCCTTTCCAGAGTGTTTGTAAGCCTTTCTTTTGGGATTCGCAAGATTCCTTTTCCCTTCCCGAAAGGAAATTTCATTTCCTTTCGGGAAGGGAAAAGGAATCTTGCGATTTCAATGGGGACAAATAGAGGAATCTTTGGTGCATGTCCCTGCACTTGATGGCAGGCCATGCCTTTTGATGGCTTTGACTTTGGGAAAGATTTTTTCTTTTTTTGGTTGTTTTCTGAAGTGTTCATGCCATGTCCCTCATATCTTGCCCCCTAAGTTCTGTCTTCCTCCTTGACTTTTTCCCCTGCTTTTGCAACATCTGTGAGCTTAGATTTGGCATCTTTTGGTCCTTTGCACTGCACCTGATAAAACCCCAGGCCACTTTCTAAGAGTCATTAAATTTCCCAAATTTTCTTTTTTTCTCCTCCAATTGCAATTCCTTTGATGATGTCTCCATTCCAGCGTGTTTGTAGGTCCTTCTTTTCTGTTTTGGCCTTCAGTGGGGATCAATTTTGGCAAGCTTTGCTGCATGTGCCTGGACTTGCTGGCGTATGGCCTGCCTGCATTTTGATGGCTTTGACTTTGGGAAAGATTTTTTCTTTTTTTTTTTTTTTTTGTTTAAGTATTCATGCCATGTCCCTCACATCTTGCCCCCTAAGTTGTGTCTTCCTCCTTGACTTTTTCCCCTGCTTTTGCAACATCTGTGAGCTTAGTTTTGGCACCTTTTGGTCCTTTGCAATGCAGCTGATTTCCTCACAGCCTATTTTTTGAAGAGACTAAAATTCCCGATTTTCTGCTTTTTTCAATTGCATTTCATTTGAACCTATCTCCTTTCCAGAGTGTTTGTAAGTCTTTCTTTTGGGATTCGCAAGATTCCTTTTCCCTTCCCAAAAGGAAATGAAATTTCCTTTGGGGAAGGGAAAAGGAATCTTGCGATTTCAATGGGGACCAATAGAGGAATCTTTGGTGCATGTCCCTGCACTTGATGGCAGGCCATGCCTTTTGATGGCTTTGACTTTGGGAAAGATTTTTTTCTTTTTTTGGTTGTTTTCTGAAGTGTTCATGCCATGTCCCTCACATCTTGCCCCGTAAGATGTGTCTTCCTCCTTGTCTTTTTCCCCTGCTTTTGCAATATCTGTGAGCTTAGTTTTGGCACCTTTTGGTCCTTTGCACTGCACCTGATATAAACCCAGGCCATTTTCTTAGAATCACTAAATTTCCCAAATTTTCTTTTTTTCTCATAGAAATTGAATTCCTTTCATGTTGTCTCCATTCCAGCGTGTTTGTAAGTCCTTCTTTTCTGTTTTGGCCTTCAGTGGGGATCAGTTTTGGCAAGCTTTGCTGCATGTGCCTGGCCTTGGTGGTGTATGGCCTGCCTGCATTTTGATGGCTTTGACTTTGGGAAAGATTTTTTTCTTTTTTTGGTTGTTTTCTGAAGTGTTCATGCCATGTCCCTCACATCTTGCCCCCTAAGTTGTGTCTTCCTCCTTGACTTTTTCCCCTGCTTTTGCAACATCTGTGAGCTTAGTTTTGGCACCTTTTGGTCCTTTGCAATGCAGCTGATTTCCTCAGAGCCTGTTTTTTGAAGAGACTAAAATTCCCGATTTTCTGCTTTTTTCAATTGCATTTCATTTGAACCTATCTCCTTTCCAGAGTGTTTGTAAGCCTTTCTTTTGGGATTCGCAAGATTCCTTTTCCCTTCCCGAAAGGAAATTTCATTTCCTTTCGGGAAGGGAAAAGGAATCTTGCGATTTCAATGGGGACCAATAGAGGAATCTTTGGTGCATGTCCCTGCACTTGATGGCAGGCCATGCCTTTTGATGGCTTTGACTTTGGGAAAGATTTTTTTCTTTTTTTGGTTGTTTTCTGAAGTGTTCATGCCATGTCCCTCACATCTTGCCCCGTAAGTTGTGTCTTCCTCCTTGTCTTTTTCCCCTGCTTTTGCAACATCTGTGAGCTTAGTTTTGGCACCTTTTGGTCCTTTGCACTGCACCTGATAAAACCCCAGGCCACTTTCTAAGAGTCATTGAATTTCCCAATTTCTTTTTTTCTCCTCCAATTGCAATTCCTTTGATGTTGTCTCCATTCCAGCGTGTTTGTGAGTCCTTCTTTTCTGTTTTGGCCTTCAGTGGGGATCAATTTTGGCAAGCTTTGCTGCATGTGCTTGCACTTGCTGGCCTATGGCGTGCCTGCATTTTGATGGCTTTGACTTTGGGATAGATTTTTTCGTTTTTTTTTTTATTATTTTAAGTATTCATGCCATGTCCCCTCATATCTTGCTCCCTAAGTCGTGTCTTCCTCCTTGACTTTTTCCCTCCTGCTTTTGCAACATCTGTGAGCTTAGTTTTGGCACCTTTTGGTCCTTTGCACTGCACCTGATATAAACCCAGGCCATTTTCTTAGAGTCACTAAATTTCCCCAAATTTTCTTTTTTTCTCATAGAAATTGAATTCCTTTCATGTTGTCCTCCATTCCAGCGTGTTTGTAAGTCCTTCTTTTCTGTTCTGGCCTTCAGTGGGGATCAATTTTGGCAAGCTTTGCTGCATGTGCCTGCCCTTGCTGGCGTATGGCCTGCCCTGCATTTTGATGGCTTTCACTTTGGGGAAAGATTTTTTCTTTTTTTTTTTTTTTTTTTTTTTTGGTTTAGGTATTCAAGCCATGTCCCCTCATATCTTGCTCCCTAAGTTGTGTCTTTCTCCTTCACTTTTTCCCCTGCTTTTGCAACATCTGTGAGCTTAGTTTTGGCATCTTTTGGTCCTTTGCACTGCACCTGATATAAACCCAGGCCATTTTCTTAGAGTCACTAAATTTCCCAAATTTTCTTTTTTTCTCCTCCAATTGCAATTCCTTTGATGGTGTCTCCATTCCAGCGTGTTTGTAAGTCCTTCTTTTCTGTTTTGGCCTTCAGTGGGGATCAATTTTGGCAAACTTTGCTGCATGTGCCTGCACTTGCTGGCGTATGGCCTGCCTGCATTTTGATGGCTTTGACTTTGGGAAAGATTTTTTCTTTTGTTTTTTTTTTTGTTTGTTTTTAGTACTCATGCCATGTCCCTCATATCTTGCCCCCTAAGTTGTGTCTTCCTCCTTGACTTTTTCCCCTGCTTTTGCAACATCTGTGAGCTTAGTTTTGGCACCTTTTGGTCCTTTGCACTGCACCTGATATAAATCCAGGCCATTTTCTTAGAGTCACTAAATTTCCCAAATTTTCTTTTTTTCTCCTCCAATTGCAATTCCTTTGATGCTGTATCCATTCCAGCGTGTTTGTAAGTCCTTCTTTTCTGTTTTGGCCTTCAGTGGGGATCAATTTTGGCAAGCTTTGCTGCATGTGCCTGCACTTGCTGGCGTATGGCCTGCCTGCATTTTGATGGCTTTGACTTTGGGAAAGATTTTTTCTTTTTTTTTTTTATTATTTTAAGTATTCATGCCATGTCCCTCATATCTTGCCCTCTAAGTTGTGTCTTCCTCCTTGACTTTTTCCCCTGCTTTTGAAACATCTGTGAGCTTAGTTTTGGCACCTTTTGGTCCTTTGCAATGCAGCTGATTTCCTCACAGCCTATTTTTTGAAGAGACTAAAATTCCCGATTTTCTGCTTTTTTCAATTGCATTTCATTTGAACCTATCTCCTTTCCAGGATGTTTGTAAGCCTTTCTTTTGGGATTCGCAAGATTCCTTTTCCCTTCCCGAAAGGAAATTTCATTTCCTTTCGGGAAGGGAAAAGGAATCTTGCGATTTCAATGGGGACCAATAGAGGAATCTTCGGGGCATGTCCCTGCACTTGATGGCAGGCCATGCCTTTTGATGGCTTTGACTTTGGGAAAGATTTTTTTCTTTTTTTGGTTGTTTTCTGAAGTGTTCATGCCATGTCCCTCACATCTTGCCCCCTAAGTTGTGTCTTCCTCCTTGTCTTTTTCCCCTGCTTTTGCAACATCTGTGAGCTTAGTTTTGGCACCTTTTGGTCCTTTGCACTGCACCTGATAAAACCCCAGGCCACTTTCTAAGAGTCATTGAATTTCCCAATTTTCTTTTTTTCTCCTCCAATTGCAATTCCTTTGATGTTGTCTCCATTCCAGCGTGTTTGTGAGTCCTTCTTTTCTGTTTTGGCCTTCAGTGGGGATCAATTTTGGCAAGCTTTGCTGCATGTGCCTGCACTTGCTGGCCTATGGCGTGCCTGCATTTTGATGGCTTTGACTTTGGGATAGATTTTTTCGTTTTTTTTTTTATTATTTTAAGTATTCATGCCATGTCCCTCATATCTTGCTCCCTAAGTCGTGTCTTCCTCCTTGACTTTTTCCCCTGCTTTTGCAACATCTGTGAGCTTAGTTTTGGCACCTTTTGGTCCTTTGCACTGCACCTGATATAAACCCAGGCCATTTTCTTAGAGTCACTAAATTTCCCAAATTTTCTTTTTTTCTCATAGAAATTGAATTCCTTTCATGTTGTCTCCATTCCAGTGTGTTTGTAAGTCCTTCTTTTCTGTTCTGGCCTTCAGTGGGGATCAATTTTGGCAAGCTTTGCTGCATGTGCCTGCCCTTGGTGGTGTATGGCCTGTTTGCATTTTGATGGCTTTGACTTTGGGTAAGATTTTTTCTTTTTTTTTTTTTATTATTTTAAGTATTCATGCCATGTCCCTCACATCTTGCCCCCTAAGTTGTGTCTTCCTCCTTCACTTTTTCCCCTGCTTTTGCAACATCTGTGAGCTTAGTTTTGGCATCTTTTGGTCCTTTGCACTGCACCTGATATAAACCCAGGCCATTTTCTTAGAGTCACTAAATTTCCCAAATTTTCTTTTTTTCTGCTCCAATTGCAATTCCTTTGATGTTGTCTCCATTCCAGCATGTTTGTAAGTCCTTCTTTTCTGTTTTGGCCTTCAGTGGGGATCAATTTTGGCAAGCTTTGCTGCATGTGCCTGCACTTGCTGGCCTCTAGCCTGCCTGCATTTTGATGGCTTTGAGTTTGGGATAGATTTTTTCTTTTTTTTTTTTTTTTTTTTTGTTTTAAGTATTTATGCCATGTCCCTCATATCTTGCTCCCTAAGTTGTGTCTTTCTCCTTCACTTTTTCCCCTGCTTTTGCAACATCTGTTAGCTTAGTTTTGGCACCTTTTGGTCCTTTGCAATGCAGCTGATTTCCTCACAGCCTATTTTTTGAAGAGACTAAAATTCCCGATTTTCTGCTTTTTTCAATTGCATTTCATTTGAACCTATCTCCTTTCCAGAGTGTTTGTAAGCCTTTCTTTTGGGATTCGCAAGATTCCTTTTCCCTTCCCGAAAGGAAATTTCATTTCCTTTCGGGAAGGGAAAAGGAATCTTGCGATTTCAATGGGGACAAATAGAGGAATCTTTGGTGCATGTCCCTGCACTTGATGGCAGGCCATGCCTTTTGATGGCTTTGACTTTGGGAAAGATTTTTTCTTTTTTTGGTTGTTTTCTGAAGTGTTCATGCCATGTCCCTCATATCTTGCCCCCTAAGTTCTGTCTTCCTCCTTGACTTTTTCCCCTGCTTTTGCAACATCTGTGAGCTTAGATTTGGCATCTTTTGGTCCTTTGCACTGCACCTGATAAAACCCCAGGCCACTTTCTAAGAGTCATTAAATTTCCCAAATTTTCTTTTTTTCTCCTCCAATTGCAATTCCTTTGATGGTGTCTCCATTCCAGCGTGTTTGTAGGTCCTTCTTTTCTGTTTTGGCCTTCAGTGGGGATCAATTTTGGCAAGCTTTGCTGCATGTGCCTGGACTTGCTGGCGTATGGCCTGCCTGCATTTTGATGGCTTTGACTTTGGGAAAGATTTTTTCTTTTTTTTTTTTTTTTTGTTTAAGTATTCATGCCATGTCCCTCACATCTTGCCCCCTAAGTTGTGTCTTCCTCCTTGACTTTTTCCCCTGCTTTTGCAACATCTGTGAGCTTAGTTTTGGCACCTTTTGGTCCTTTGCAATGCAGCTGATTTCCTCACAGCCTATTTTTTGAAGAGACTAAAATTCCCGATTTTCTGCTTTTTTCAATTGCATTTCATTTGAACCTATCTCCTTTCCAGGATGTTTGTAAGCCTTTCTTTTGGGATTCGCAAGATTCCTTTTCCCTTCCCGAAAGGAAATTTCATTTCCTTTCGGGAAGGGAAAAGGAATCTTGCGATTTCAATGGGGACCAATAGAGGAATCTTCGGGGCATGTCCCTGCACTTGATGGCAGGCCATGCCTTTTGATGGCTTTGACTTTGGGAAAGATTTTTTTCTTTTTTTGGTTGTTTTCTGAAGTGTTCATGCCATGTCCCTCACATCTTGCCCCCTAAGTTGTGTCTTCCTCCTTGTCTTTTTCCCCTGCTTTTGCAACATCTGTGAGCTTAGTTTTGGCACCTTTTGGTCCTTTGCACTGCACCTGATATAAAGCCATGCCATTTTCTTAGAATCACTAACTTACCCAAATTTTCTTTTTTTCTCATAGAAATTGAATTCGTTTCATGTTGTCTCCATTCCAGCGTGTTTGTAAGTCCTTCTTTTCTGTTCTGGCCTTCAGTGGGGATCAATTTTGGCAAGCTTTGCTGCATGTGCCTGCCCTTGGTGGTGTATGGCCTGCCTGCATTTTGATGGCTTTGACTTTGGGAAAGATTTTTTCTTTTTTTTTTTTTTATTTTTTTAAGTATTCATGCCATGTCCCTCACATCTTGCCCCCTAAGTTGTGTCTTCCTCCTTGACTTTTTCCCCTGCTTTTGCAACATCTGTGAGCTTAGTTTTGGCACCTTTTGGTCCTTTGCACTGCACCTGATATAAACCCAGGCCATTTTCTTAGAGTCACTAAATTTCCCAATTTTTCTTTTTCTCCTCCAATTGCAATTCCTTTGATGCTGTCTCCATTCCAGCGTGTTTGTAAGTCCTTCTTTTCTGTTCTGGCCTTCAGTGGGGATCAATTTTGGCAAGCTTTGCTGCATGTGCCTGCCCTTGGTGGTGTATGGCCTGCCTGCATTTTGATGGCTTTGACTTTGAGAAAGATTTTTTCTTTTTTTTTTTTTATTATTTTAAGTATTCATGCCATGTCCCTCACATCTTGCCCCCTAAGTTGTGTCTTCCTCCTTCACTTTTTCCCCTGCTTTTGCAACATCTGTGAGCTTAGTTTTGGCATCTTTTGGTCCTTTGCACTGCACCTGATAAAACACCAGGCCACTTTCTTAGAGTCACTAAATTTCCCAAATTTTCTTTTTTTCTGCTCCAATTGCAATTCCTTTGATGTTGTCTCCATTCCAGCATGTTTGTAAGTCCTTCTTTTCTGTTTTGGCCTTCAGTGGGGATCAATTTTGGCAAGCTTTGCTGCATGTGCCTGCACTTGCTGGCGTATAGCCTGCCTGCATTTAGATGGCTTTGACTTTGGGATAGATTTTTTCTTTTTTTTTTTTTTTTTTTTGTTTTAAGTATTCATGCCATGTCCCTCATATCTTGCTCCCTAAGTTGTGTCTTTCTCCTTCACTTTTTCCCCTGCTTTTGCAACATCTGTTAGCTTAGTTTTGGCACCTTTTGGTCCTTTGAAATGCAGCTGATTTCCTCACAGCCTATTTTTTGAAGAGACTAAAATTCCCGATTTTCTGCTTTTTTCAATTGCATTTCATTTGAACCTATCTCCTTTCCAGAGTGTTTGTAAGCCTTTCTTTTGGGATTCGCAAGATTCCTTTTCCCTTCCCGAAAGGAAATTTCATTTCCTTTCGGGAAGGGAAAAGGAATCTTGCGATTTCAATGGGGACAAATAGAGGAATCTTTGGTGCATGTCCCTGCACTTGATGGCAGGCCATGCCTTTTGATGGCTTTGACTTTGGGAAAGATTTTTTCTTTTTTTGGTTGTTTTCTGAAGTGTTCATGCCATGTCCCTCATATCTTGCCCCCTAAGTTGTGTCTTCCTCCTTGACTTTTTACCCTGCTTTTGCAACATCTGTGAGCTTAGTTTTGGCATCTTTTGGTCCTTTGCACTGCACCTGATAAAACCCCAGGCCACTTTCTAAGAGTCATTAAATTTCCCAAATTTTCTTTTTTTCTCCTCCAATTGCAATTCCTTTGATGGTGTCTCCATTCCAGCGTGTTTGTAGGTCCTTCTTTTCTGTTTTGGCCTTCAGTGGGGATCAATTTTGGCAAGCTTTGCTGCATGTGCCTGGACTTGCTGGCGTATGGCCTGCCTGCATTTTGATGGCTTTGACTTTGGGAAATATTTTTTGTTTTTTTTTTTTTTTTTTGTTTTAAGTATTCATGCCATGTCCCTCACATCTTGTCCCCTAAGTTGTGTCTTCCTCCTTGACTTTTTCCCCTGCTTTTGCAACATCTGTGAGCTTAGTTTTGGCACCTTTTGGTCCTTTGCAATGCAGCTGATTTCCTCACAGCCTATTTTTTGAAGAGACTAAAATTCCCGATTTTCTGCTTTTTTCAATTGCATTTCATTTGAACCTATCTCCTTTCCAGAGTGTTTGTAAGTCTTTCTTTTGGGATTCGCAAGATTCCTTTTCCCTTCCCGAAAGGAAATTAAATTTCCTTTGGGGAAGGGAAAAGGAATCTTGCGATTTCAATGGGGACCAATAGAGGAATCTTCGGGGCATGTCCCTGCACTTGATGGCAGGCCATGCCTTTTGATGGCTTTGACTTTGGGAAAGATTTTTTTCTTTTTTTGGTTGTTTTCTGAAGTGTTCATGCCATGTCCCTCACATCTTGCCCCGTAAGATGTGCCTTCCTCCTTGTCTTTTTCCCCTGCTTTTGCAATATCTGTGAGCTTAGTTTTGGCACCTTTTGGTCCTTTGCACTGCACCTGATATAAACCCAGGCCATTTTCTTAGAATCACTAACTTTCCCAAATTTTCTTTTTTTCTCATAGAAATTGAATTCCTTTCATGTTGTCTCCATTCCAGCGTGTTTGTAAGTCCTTCTTTTCTGTTTTGGCCTTCAGTGGGGATCAATTTTGGCAAGCTTTGCTGCATGTGCCTGGCCTTGGTGGTGTATGGCCTGCCTGCATTTTGATGGCTTTGACTTTGGGAAAGATTTTTTCTTTTTTTTTTTTTATTATTTTAAGTATTCATGCCATGTCCCTCATATCTTGCTCCCTAAGTTGTGTCTTCCTCCTTGACTTTTTCCCCTGCTTTTGCAACATCTGTGAGCTTAGTTTTGGCACCTTTTGGTCCTTTGCACTGCACCTGATATAAACCCAGGCCATTT
The DNA here is from genome assembly GCA_021963965.1 of Artemisiospiza belli. NCBI lineage: Eukaryota > Metazoa > Chordata > Aves > Passeriformes > Passerellidae > Artemisiospiza > Artemisiospiza belli. The sequence goes on from JAKDEW010000862.1 coordinate 17,596, forward strand.
TCTTAGAGTCACTAAATTTCCCAATTTTTTTTTTTCTCCTCCAATTGCAATTCCTTTGATGCTGTCTCCATTCCAGCGTGTGTGTAAGTCCTTCTTTTCTGTTTTGGCCTTCAGTGGGGATCAATTTTGGCAAGCTTTGCTGCATGTGCCTGCCCTTGGTGGTGTATGGCCTGCCTGCCTTTTGATGGCTTTGACTTTGGGAAAGATTTTTTTCTTTTTTTGGTTGTTTTCTGAAGTGTTCATGCCATGTCCCTCACATCTTGCCCCCTAAGTTGTGTCTTCCCCCTTCACTTTTTCCCCTGCTTTTGCAACATCTGTGAGCTTAGTTTTGGCACCTTTTGGTCCTTTGCAATGCAGCTGATTTCCTCAGAGCCTGTTTTTTGAAGAGACTAAAATTCCCGATTTTCTGCTTTTTTCAATTGCATTTCATTTGAACCTATCTCCTTTCCAGAGTGTTTGTAAGCCTTTCTTTTGGGATTCGCAAGATTCCTTTTCCCTTCCCGAAAGGAAATTTCATTTCCTTTCGGGAAGGGAAAAGGAATCTTGCGATTTCAATGGGGACCAATAGAGGAATCTTTGGTGCATGTCCCTGCACTTGATGGCAGGCCATGCCTTTTGATGGCTTTGACTTTGGGAAAGATTTTTTTCTTTTTTTGGTTGTTTTCTGAAGTGTTCATGCCATGTCCCTCACATCTTGCCCCGTAAGTTGTGTCTTCCTCCTTGTCTTTTTCCCCTGCTTTTGCAACATCTGTGAGCTTAGTTTTGGCACCTTTTGGTCCTTTGCACTGCACCTGATAAAACCCCAGGCCACTTTCTAAGAGTCATTGAATTTCCCAATTTTCTTTTTTTCTCCTCCAATTGCAATTCCTTTGATGTTGTCTCCATTCCAGCGTGTTTGTGAGTCCTTCTTTTCTGTTTTGGCCTTCAGTGGGGATCAATTTTGGCAAGCTTTGCTGCATGTGCTTGCACTTGCTGGCCTATGGCGTGCCTGCATTTTGATGGCTTTGACTTTGGGATAGATTTTTTCGTTTTTTTTTTTATTATTTTAAGTATTCATGCCATGTCCCTCATATCTTGCTCCCTAAGTCGTGTCTTCCTCCTTGACTTTTTCCCCTGCTTTTGCAACATCTGTGAGCTTAGTTTTGGCACCTTTTGGTCCTTTGCACTGCACCTGATATAAACCCAGGCCATTTTCTTAGAGTCACTAAATTTCCCAAATTTTCTTTTTTTCTCATAGAAATTGAATTCCTTTCATGTTGTCTCCATTCCAGCGTGTTTGTAAGTCCTTCTTTTCTGTTCTGGCCTTCAGTGGGGATCAATTTTGGCAAGCTTTGCTGCATGTGCCTGCCCTTGCTGGCGTATGGCCTGCCTGCATTTTGATGGCTTTCACTTTGGGAAAGATTTTTTCTTTTTTTTTTTTTTTTTTTTGGTTTAGGTATTCAAGCCATGTCCCTCATATCTTGCTCCCTAAGTTGTGTCTTTCTCCTTCACTTTTTCCCCTGCTTTTGCAACATCTGTGAGCTTAGTTTTGGCATCTTTTGGTCCTTTGCACTGCACCTGATATAAACCCAGGCCATTTTCTTAGAGTCACTAAATTTCCCAAATTTTCTTTTTTTCTCCTCCAATTGCAATTCCTTTGATGGTGTCTCCATTCCAGCGTGTTTGTAAGTCCTTCTTTTCTGTTTTGGCCTTCAGTGGGGATCAATTTTGGCAAACTTTGCTGCATGTGCCTGCACTTGCTGGCGTATGGCCTGCCTGCATTTTGATGGCTTTGACTTTGGGAAAGATTTTTTCTTTTGTTTTTTTTTTTGTTTGTTTTTAGTACTCATGCCATGTCCCTCATATCTTGCCCCCTAAGTTGTGTCTTCCTCCTTGACTTTTTCCCCTGCTTTTGCAACATCTGTGAGCTTAGTTTTGGCACCTTTTGGTCCTTTGCACTGCACCTGATATAAATCCAGGCCATTTTCTTAGAGTCACTAAATTTCCCAAATTTTCTTTTTTTCTCCTCCAATTGCAATTCCTTTGATGCTGTCTCCATTCCAGCGTGTTTGTAAGTCCTTCTTTTCTGTTTTGGCCTTCAGTGGGGATCAATTTTGGCAAGCTTTGCTGCATGTGCCTGCACTTGCTGGCGTATGGCCTGCCTGCATTTTGATGGCTTTGACTTTGGGTAAGATTTTTTCTTTTTTTTTTTTATTATTTTAAGTATTCATGCCATGTCCCTCATATCTTGCCCTCTAAGTTGTGTCTTCCTCCTTGACTTTTTCCCCTGCTTTTGCAACATCTGTGAGCTTAGTTTTGGCACCTTTTGGTCCTTTGCAATGCAGCTGATTTCCTCACAGCCTATTTTTTGAAGAGACTAAAATTCCCGATTTTCTGCTTTTTTCAATTGCATTTCATTTGAACCTATCTCCTTTCCAGGATGTTTGTAAGCCTTTCTTTTGGGATTCGCAAGATTCCTTTTCCCTTCCCGAAAGGAAATTTCATTTCCTTTCGGGAAGGGAAAAGGAATCTTGCGATTTCAATGGGGACCAATAGAGGAATCTTCGGGGCATGTCCCTGCACTTGATGGCAGGCCATGCCTTTTGATGGCTTTGACTTTGGGAAAGATTTTTTTCTTTTTTTGGTTGTTTTCTGAAGTGTTCATGCCATGTCCCTCACATCTTGCCCCCTAAGTTGTGTCTTCCTCCTTGTCTTTTTCCCCTGCTTTTGCAACATCTGTGAGCTTAGTTTTGGCACCTTTTGGTCCTTTGCACTGCACCTGATAAAACCCCAGGCCACTTTCTAAGAGTCATTGAATTTCCCAATTTTCTTTTTTTCTCCTCCAATTGCAATTCCTTTGATGTTGTCTCCATTCCAGCGTGTTTGTGAGTCCTTCTTTTCTGTTTTGGCCTTCAGTGGGGATCAATTTTGGCAAGCTTTGCTGCATGTGCCTGCACTTGCTGGCCTATGGCGTGCCTGCATTTTGATGGCTTTGACTTTGGGATAGATTTTTTCGTTTTTTTTTTTATTATTTTAAGTATTCATGCCATGTCCCTCATATCTTGCTCCCTAAGTCGTGTCTTCCTCCTTGACTTTTTCCCCTGCTTTTGCAACATCTGTGAGCTTAGTTTTGGCACCTTTTGGTCCTTTGCACTGCACCTGATATAAACCCAGGCCATTTTCTTAGAGTCACTAAATTTCCCAAATTTTCTTTTTTTCTCATAGAAATTGAATTCCTTTCATGTTGTCTCCATTCCAGTGTGTTTGTAAGTCCTTCTTTTCTGTTCTGGCCTTCAGTGGGGATCAATTTTGGCAAGCTTTGCTGCATGTGCCTGCCCTTGGTGGTGTATGGCCTGTTTGCATTTTGATGGCTTTGACTTTGAGAAAGATTTTTTCTTTTTTTTTTTTTATTATTTTAAGTATTCATGCCATGTCCCTCACATCTTGCCCCCTAAGTTGTGTCTTCCTCCTTCACTTTTTCCCCTGCTTTTGCAACATCTGTGAGCTTAGTTTTGGCATCTTTTGGTCCTTTGCACTGCACCTGATATAAACCCAGGCCATTTTCTTAGAGTCACTAAATTTCCCAAATTTTCTTTTTTTCTGCTCCAATTGCAATTCCTTTGATGTTGTCTCCATTCCAGCATGTTTGTAAGTCCTTCTTTTCTGTTTTGGCCTTCAGTGGGGATCAATTTTGGCAAGCTTTGCTGCATGTGCCTGCACTTGCTGGCCTCTAGCCTGCCTGCATTTTGATGGCTTTGAGTTTGGGATAGATTTTTTCTTTTTTTTTTTTTTTTTTTTGTTTTAAGTATTTATGCCATGTCCCTCATATCTTGCTCCCTAAGTTGTGTCTTTCTCCTTCACTTTTTCCCCTGCTTTTGCAACATCTGTGAGCTTAGTTTTGGCACCTTTTGGTCCTTTGCAATGCAGCTGATTTCCTCAGAGCCTGTTTTTTGAAGAGACTAAAATTCCCGATTTTCTGCTTTTTTGAATTGCATTTCATTTGAACCTATCTCCTTTCCAGAGTGTTTGTAAGCCTTTCTTTTGGGATTCGCAAGATTCCTTTTCCCTTCCCGAAAGGAAATTTCATTTCCTTTCGGGAAGGGAAAAGGAATCTTGCGATTTCAATGGGGACCAATAGAGGAATCTTTGGTGCATGTCCCTGCACTTGATGGCAGGCCATGCCTTTTGATGGCTTTGACTTTGGGAAAGATTTTTTTCTTTTTTTGGTTGTTTTCTGAAGTGTTCATGCCATGTCCCTCACATCTTGCCCCCTAAGTTGTGTCTTCCCCCTTCACTTTTTCCCCTGCTTTTGCAACATCTGTGAGCTTTGTTTTGGCACCTTTTGGTCCTTTGCAATGCAGCTGATTTCCTCAGAGCCTGTTTTTTGAAGAGACTAAAATTCCCGATTTTCTGCTTTTTTGAATTGCATTTCATTTGAACCTATCTCCTTTCCAGAGTGTTTGTAAGCCTTTCTTTTGGGATTCGCAAGATTCCTTTTCCCTTCCCGAAAGGAAATTTCATTTCCTTTCGGGAAGGGAAAAGGAATCTTGCGATTTCAATGGGGACCAATAGAGGAATCTTTGGTGCATGTCCCTGCACTTGATGGCAGGCCATGCCTTTTGATGGCTTTGACTTTGGGAAAGATTTTTTTCTTTTTTTGGTTGTTTTCTGAAGTGTTCATGCCATGTCCCTCACATCTTGCCCCGTAAGTTGTGTCTTCCTCCTTGTCTTTTTCCCCTGCTTTTGCAACATCTGTGAGCTTAGTTTTGGCACCTTTTGGTCCTTTGCACTGCACCTGATATAAACCCAGGCCATTTTCTTAGAATCACTAACTTTCCCAAATTTTCTTTTTTTCTCATAGAAATTGAATTCCTTTCATGTTGTCTCCATTCCAGCGTGTTTGTAGGTCCTTCTTTTCTGTTTTGGCCTTCAGTGGGGATCAATTTTGGCAAGCTTTGCTGCATGTGCCTGGACTTGCTGGCGTATGGCCTGCCTGCATTTTGATGGCTTTGACTTTGGGAAAGATTTTTTCTTTTTTTTTTTTTTTTTGTTTTAAGTATTCATGCCATGTTCCTCATATCTTGCTCCCTAAGTTGTGTCTTCCTCCTTGACTTTTTCCCCTGCTTTTGCAACATCTGTGAGCTTAGTTTTGGCACCTTTTGGTCCTTTGCACTGCACCTGATATAAACCCAGGCCATTTTCTTAGAGTCACTAAATTTCCCAATTTTTTTTTTTCTCCTCCAATTGCAATTCCTTTGATGCTGTCTCCATTCCAGCGTGTTTGTAAGTCCTTCTTTTCTGTTTTGGCCTTCAGTGGGGATCAATTTTGGCAAGCTTTGCTGCATGTGCCTGCCCTTGCTGGCGTATGGCCTGCCTGCATTTTGATGGCTTTGACTTTGGGAAAGATTTTTTCTTTTTTTTTTAATTATTTTAAGAATTCATGCCATGTCCCTCATATCTTGCTCCCTAAGTTGTGTCTTCCTCCTTGACTTTTTCCCCTGCTTTTGCAACATCTGTGAGCTTAGTTTTGGCATCTTTTGGTCCTTGGCAATGCACCTGATAAAACCCCAGGCCACTTTCTAAGAGTCATTAAATTTCCCAAATTTTCTTTTTTTCTCCTCCAATTGCAATTTCTTTGATGTTGTCTCCATTCCAGCGTGTTTGTAAGTCCTTCTTTTCTGTTTTGGCCTTCAGTGGGGATCAATTTTGGCAAGCTTTGCTGCATGTGCCTGCACTTGCTGGCGTATGGCCTGCCTGCATTTTGATGGCTTTGACTTTGGGAAAGATTTTTTCTTTTTTTTTTTTTTTATTATTTTAAGTATTCATGCCATGTCCCTCACATCTTGCCCCCTAAGTTGTGTCTTCCTCCTTGACTTTTTGCCCTGCTTTTGCAACATCTGTGAGCTTAGTTTTGGCACCTTTTGGTCCTTTGCACTGCACCTGATATAAACCCAGGCCATTTTCTTAGAGTCACTAAATTTCCCAATTTTTCTTTTTCTCCTCCAATTGCAATTCCTTTGATGCTGTCTCCATTCCAGCGTGTTTGTAAGTCCTTCTTTTCTGTTCTGGCCTTCAGTGGGGATCAGTTTTGGCAAGCTTTGCTGCATGTGCCTGCCCTTGGTGGTGTATGGCCTGCCTGCATTTTGATGGCTTTGACTTTGGGTAAGATTTTTTCTTTTTTTTTTTTTATTATTTTAAGTATTCATGCCATGTCCCTCACATCTTGCCCCCTAAGTTGTGTCTTCCTCCTTGACTTTTTCCCCTGCTTTTGCAACATCTGTGAGCTTAGTTTTGGCATCTTTTGGTCCTTTGCACTGCACCTGATATAAACCCAGGCCATTTTCTTAGAGTCACTAAATTTCCCAAATTTTCTTTTTTTCTCCTCCAATTGCAATTCCTTTGATGTTGTCTCCATTCCAGCGTGTTTGTAAGTCCTTCTTTTCTGTTTTGGCCTTCAGTGGGGATCAATTTTGGCAAGCTTTGCTGCATGTGCCTGCACTTGCTGGCCTATGGCCTGCCTGCATTTTGATGGCTTTGACTTTGGGATAGATTTTTTCTTTTTTTTTTTTTTTTTTTTTGTTTTAAGTATTCATGCCATGTCCCTCATATCTTGTTCCCTAAGTTGTGTCTTTCTCCTTCACTTTTTCCCCTGCTTTTGCAACATCTGTTAGCTTAGTTTTGGCACCTTTTGGTCCTTTGCAATGCAGCTGATTTCCTCACAGCCTATTTTTTGAAGAGACTAAAATTCCCGATTTTCTGCTTTTTTCAATTGCATTTCATTTGAACCTATCTCCTTTCCAGAGTGTTTGTAAGCCTTTCTTTTGGGATTCGCAAGATTCCTTTTCCCTTCCCGAAAGGAAATTTCATTTCCTTTCGGGAAGGGAAAAGGAATCTTGCGATTTCAATGGGGACCAATAGAGGAATCTTTGGTGCATGTCCCTGCACTTGATGGCAGGCCATGCCTTTTGATGGCTTTGACTTTGGGAAAGATTTTTTCTTTTTTTGGTTGTTTTCTGAAGTGTTCATGCCATGTCCCTCATATCTTGCCCCCTAAGTTGTGTCTTCCTCCTTGACTTTTTACCCTGCTTTTGCAACATCTGTGAGCTTAGTTTTGGCATCTTTTGGTCCTTTGCACTGCACCTGATAAAACACCAGGCCACTTTCTAAGAGTCATTAAATTTCCCAAATTTTATTTTTTTCTCCTCCAATTGCAATTCCTTTGATGGTGTCTCCATTCCAGCGTGTTTGTAGGTCCTTCTTTTCTGTTTTGGCCTTCAGTGGGGATCAATTTTGGCAAGCTTTGCTGCATGTGCCTGCCCTTGGTGGTGTATGGCCTGCCTGCATTTTGATGGCTTTGACTTTGGGAAAGATTTTTTCTTTTTTTTTTTTTGTTTGTTTTAAGTATTCAGGCCATGTCCCTCACATCTTGCCCCCTAAGTTGTGTCTTCCTCCTTGACTTTTTCCCCTGCTTTTGCAACATCTGTGAGCTTAGTTTTGGCACCTTTTGGTCCTTTGCACTGCACCTGATATAAACCCAGGCCATTTTCTTAGAATCACTAACTTTCCCAAATTTTCTTTTTTTCTCATAGAAATTGAATTCCTTTCATGTTGTCTCCATTCCAGCGTGTTTGTAAGTCCTTCTTTTCTGTTCTGGCCTTCAGTGGGGATCAGTTTTGGCAAGCTTTGCTGCATGTGCCTGCCCTTGGTGGTGTATGGCCTGCCTGCATTTTGATGGCTTTGACTTTGGGAAAGATTTTTTCTTTTTTTTTTTTTATTATTTTAAGTATTCATGCCATGTCCCTCATATCTTGCTCCCTAAGTTGTGTCTTCCTCCTTGACTTTTTCCCCTGCTTTTGCAACATCTGTGAGCTTAGTTTTGGCACCTTTTGGTCCTTTGCACTGCACCTGATATAAACCCAGGCCATTTTCTTAGAGTCACTAAATTTCCCAATTTTTTTTTTTCTCCTCCAATTGCAATTCCTTTGATGCTGTCTCCATTCCAGCGTGTGTGTAAGTCCTTCTTTTCTGTTTTGGCCTTCAGTGGGGATCAATTTTGGCAAGCTTTGCTGCATGTGCCTGCCCTTGGTGGTGTATGGCCTGCCTGCCTTTTGATGGCTTTGACTTTGGGAAAGATTTTTTTCTTTTTTTGGTTGTTTTCTGAAGTGTTCATGCCATGTCCCTCACATCTTGCCCCCTAAGTTGTGTCTTCCCCCTTCACTTTTTCCCCTGCTTTTGCAACATCTGTGAGCTTAGTTTTGGCACCTTTTGGTCCTTTGCAATGCAGCTGATTTCCTCAGAGCCTGTTTTTTGAAGAGACTAAAATTCCCGATTTTCTGCTTTTTTCAATTGCATTTCATTTGAACCTATCTCCTTTCCAGAGTGTTTGTAAGCCTTTCTTTTGGGATTCGCAAGATTCCTTTTCCCTTCCCGAAAGGAAATTTCATTTCCTTTCGGGAAGGGAAAAGGAATCTTGCGATTTCAATGGGGACCAATAGAGGAATCTTTCGTGCATGTCCCTGCACTTGATGGCAGGCCATGCCTTTTGATGGCTTTGACTTTGGGAAAGATTTTTTTCTTTTTTTGGTTGTTTTCTGAAGTGTTCATGCCATGTCCCTCACATCTTGCCCCGTAAGTTGTGTCTTCCTCCTTGTCTTTTTCCCCTGCTTTTGCAACATCTGTGAGCTTAGTTTTGGCACCTTTTGGTCCTTTGCACTGCACCTGATATAAACCCAGGCCATTTTCTTAGAATCACTAACTTTCCCAAATTTTCTTTTTTTCTCATAGAAATTGAATTCCTTTCATGTTGTCTCCATTCCAGCGTGTTTGTAGGTCCTTCTTTTCTGTTTTGGCCTTCAGTGGGGATCAATTTTGGCAAGCTTTGCTGCATGTGCCTGGACTTGCTGGCGTATGGCCTGCCTGCATTTTGATGGCTTTGACTTTGGGAAAGATTTTTTCTTTTTTTTTTTTTTTTTGTTTTAAGTATTCATGCCATGTTCCTCATATCTTGCTCCCTAAGTTGTGTCTTCCTCCTTGACTTTTTCCCCTGCTTTTGCAACATCTGTGAGCTTAGTTTTGGCACCTTTTGGTCCTTTGCACTGCACCTGATATAAACCCAGGCCATTTTCTTAGAGTCACTAAATTTCCCAATTTTTTTTTTTCTCCTCCAATTGCAATTCCTTTGATGCTGTCTCCATTCCAGCGTGTTTGTAAGTCCTTCTTTTCTGTTTTGGCCTTCAGTGGGGATCAATTTTGGCAAGCTTTGCTGCATGTGCCTGCCCTTGCTGGCGTATGGCCTGCCTGCATTTTGATTGCTTTGACTTTGGGAAAGATTTTTTCTTTTTTTTTTAATTATTTTAAGAATTCATGCCATGTCCCTCATATCTTGCTCCCTAAGTTGTGTCTTCCTCCTTGACTTTTTCCCCTGCTTTTGCAACATCTGTGAGCTTAGTTTTGGCATCTTTTGGTCCTTGGCAATGCACCTGATAAAACCCCAGGCCACTTTCTAAGAGTCATTAAATTTCCCAAATTTTCTTTTTTTCTCCTCCAATTGCAATTTCTTTGATGTTGTCTCCATTCCAGCGTGTTTGTAAGTCCTTCTTTTCTGTTTTGGCCTTCAGTGGGGATCAATTTTGGCAAGCTTTGCTGCATGTGCCTGCACTTGCTGGCGTATGGCCTGCCTGCATTTTGATGGCTTTGACTTTGGGAAAGATTTTTTCTTTTTTTTTTTTTTTTATTATTTTAAGTATTCATGCCATGTCCCTCACATCTTGCCCCCTAAGTTGTGTCTTCCTCCTTGACTTTTTGCCCTGCTTTTGCAACATCTGTGAGCTTAGTTTTGGCACCTTTTGGTCCTTTGCACTGCACCTGATATAAACCCAGGCCATTTTCTTAGAGTCACTAAATTTCCCAAATTTTCTTTTTCTCCTCCAATTGCAATTCCTTTGATGCTGTCTCCATTCCAGCGTGTTTGTAAGTCCTTCTTTTCTGTTCTGGCCTTCAGTGGGGATCAGTTTTGGCAAGCTTTGCTGCATGTGCCTGCCCTTGGTGGTGTATGGCCTGCCTGCATTTTGATGGCTTTGACTTTGGGTAAGATTTTTTCTTTTTTTTTTTTTATTATTTTAAGTATTCATGCCATGTCCCTCACATCTTGCCCCCTAAGTTGTGTCTTCCTCCTTGACTTTTTCCCCTGCTTTTGCAACATCTGTGAGCTTAGTTTTGGCATCTTTTGGTCCTTTGCACTGCACCTGATATAAACCCAGGCCATTTTCTTAGAGTCACTAAATTTCCCAAATTTTCTTTTTTTCTCCTCCAATTGCAATTCCTTTGATGTTGTCTCCATTCCAGCGTGTTTGTAAGTCCTTCTTTTCTGTTTTGGCCTTCAGTGGGGATCAATTTTGGCAAGCTTTGCTGCATGTGCCTGCACTTGCTGGCCTATGGGCTGCCTGCATTTTGATGGCTTTGACTTTGGGATAGATTTTTTCTTTTTTTTTTTTTTTTTTTTGTTTTAAGTATTCATGCCATGTCCCTCATATCTTGTTCCCTAAGTTGTGTCTTTCTCCTTCACTTTTTCCCCTGCTTTTGCAACATCTGTTAGCTTAGTTTTGGCACCTTTTGGTCCTTTGCAATGCAGCTGATTTCCTCACAGCCTATTTTTTGAAGAGACTAAAATTCCCGATTTTCTGCTTTTTTCAATTGCATTTCATTTGAACCTATCTCCTTTCCAGAGTGTTTGTAAGCCTTTCTTTTGGGATTCGCAAGATTCCTTTTCCCTTCCCGAAAGGAAATTTCATTTCCTTTCGGGAAGGGAAAAGGAATCTTGCGATTTCAATGGGGACCAATAGAGGAATCTTTGGTGCATGTCCCTGCACTTGATGGCAGGCCATGCCTTTTGATGGCTTTGACTTTGGGAAAGATTTTTTCTTTTTTTGGTTGTTTTCTGAAGTGTTCATGCCATGTCCCTCATATCTTGCCCCCTAAGTTGTGTCTTCCTCCTTGACTTTTTACCCTGCTTTTGCAACATCTGTGAGCTTAGTTTTGGCATCTTTTGGTCCTTTGCACTGCACCTGATAAAACACCAGGCCACTTTCTAAGAGTCATTAAATTTCCCAAATTTTATTTTTTTCTCCTCCAATTGCAATTCCTTTGATGGTGTCTCCATTCCAGCGTGTTTGTAGGTCCTTCTTTTCTGTTTTGGCCTTCAGTGGGGATCAATTTTGGCAAGCTTTGCTGCATGTGCCTGCCCTTGGTGGTGTATGGCCTGCCTGCATTTTGATGGCTTTGACTTTGGGAAAGATTTTTTCTTTTTTTTTTTTTGTTTGTTTTAAGTATTCAGGCCATGTCCCTCACATCTTGCCCCCTAAGTTGTGTCTTCCTCCTTGACTTTTTCCCCTGCTTTTGCAACATCTGTGAGCTTTGTTTTGGCACCTTTTGGTCCTTTGCACTGCACCTGATATAAACCCAGGCCATTTTCTTAGAATCACTAACTTACCCAAATTTTCTTTTTTTCTCATAGAAATTGAATTCCTTTCATGTTGTCTCCATTCCAGCGTGTTTGTAAGTCCTCCTTTTCTGTTTTGGCCTTCAGTGGGGATCAATTTTGGCAAGCTCTGCTGCATGTGCCTGCACTTGCTGGCGTATGGCCTGCCTGCATTTTGATGGCTTTGACTTTGGGAAAGATTTTTTCTTTTTCTTTTTTTATTATTTTAAGTATTCATGCCATGTCCCTCATATCTTGCTCCCTAAGTTGTGTCTTCCTCCTTGACTTTTTCCCCTGCTTTTGCAACATCTGTGAGCTTAGTTTTGGCACCTTTTGGTCCTTTGCACTGCACCTGATATAAACTCAGGCTATTTTCTTAGAGTCACTAAATTTCCCAATTTTTTTTTTCCCCTCCAATTGCAATTCCTTTGATGTTGTCTCCATTCCAGCGTGTTTGTAAGTCCTTCTTTTCTGTTTTGGCCTTCAGTGGGGATCAGTTTTGGCAAACTTTGCTGCATGTGCCTGCACTTGCTGGCGTATGGCCTGCCTGCATTTTGATGGCTTTGACTTTGGGAAAGATTTTTTCTTTTTTTTTTTTTTTTTTTTTAAGTATTCATGCCATGTCCCTCACATCTTGCCCCCTAAGTTGTGTCTTCCTCCTTGACTTTTTGCCCTGCTTTTGCAACATCTGTGAGCTTAGTTTTGGCACCTTTTGGTCCTTTGCACTGCACCTGATATAAACCCAGGCCATTTTCTTAGAGTCACTGAATTTCCCAATTTTTCTTTTTCTCCTCCAATTGCAATTCCTTTGATGCTGTCTCCATTCCAGCGTGTTTGTAAGTCCTTCTTTTCTGTTCTGGCCTTCAGTGGGGATCAGTTTTGGCAAGCTTTGCTGCATGTGCCTGCACTTGCTGGCCTATGGCCTGCCTGCATTTTGATGGCTTTGACTTTGGGATAGATTTTTTCTTTTTCTTTTTTTTTTTTTGTTTTAAGTATTCATGCCATGTCCCTCATATCTTGTTCCCTAAGTTGTGTCTTTCTCCTTCACTTTTTCCCCTGCTTTTGCAACATCTGTTAGCTTAGTTTTGGCACCTTTTGGTCCTTTGCAATGCAGCTGATTTCCTCACAGCCTATTTTTTGAAGAGACTAAAATTCCCGATTTTCTGCTTTTTTCAATTGCATTTCATTTGAACCTATCTCCTTTCCAGAGTGTTTGTAAGCCTTTCTTTTGGGATTCGCAAGATTCCTTTTCCCTTCCCGAAAGGAAATTTCATTTCCTTTCGGGAAGGGAAAAGGAATCTTGCGATTTCAATGGGGACCAATAGAGGAATCTTTGGTGCATGTCCCTGCACTTGATGGCAGGCCATGCCTTTTGATGGCTTTGACTTTGGGAAAGATTTTTTCTTTTTTTGGTTGTTTTCTGAAGTGTTCATGCCATGTCCCTCATATCTTTCCCCCTAAGTTGTGTCTTCCTCCTTGACTTTTTACCCTGCTTTTGCAACATCTGTGAGCTTAGTTTTGGCATCTTTTGGTCCTTTGCACTGCACCTGATCAAACCCCAGGCCACTTTCTAAGAGTCATTAAATTTCCCAAATTTTCTTTTTTTCTCCTCCAATTGCAATTCCTTTGATGGTGTCTCCATTCCAGCGTGTTTGTAGGTCCTTCTTTTCTGTTTTGGCCTTCAGTGGGGATCAATTTTGGCAAGCTTTGCTGCATGTGCCTGCCCTTGGTGGTGTATGGCCTGCCTGCATTTTGATGGCTTTGACTTTGGGAAAGATTTTTTCTTTTTTTTTTTTTTTTTGTTTTAAGTATTCAGGCCATGTCCCTCACATCTTGCCCCCTAAGTTGTGTCTTCCTCCTTGACTTTTTCCCCTGCTTTTGCAACATCTGTGAGCTTAGTTTTGGCACCTTTTGGTCCTTTGCACTGCACCTGATATAAACCCAGGCCATTTTCTTAGAATCACTAACTTTCCCAAATTTTCTTTTTTTCTCATAGAAATTGAATTCCTTTCATGTTGTCTCCATTCCAGCGTGTTTGTAAGTCCTCCTTTTCTGTTTTGGCCTTCAGTGGGGATCAATTTTGGCAAGCTTTGCTGCATGTGCCTGCACTTGCTGGCGTATGGCCTGCCTGCATTTTGATGGCTTTGACTTTGGGAAAGATTTTTTCTTTTTTTTTTTTTTATTATTTTAAGTATTCATGCCATGTCCCTCACATCTTGCCCCCTAAGTTGTGTCTTCCTCCTTGACTTTTTCCCCTGCTTTTGCAACATCTGTGAGCTTAGTTTTGGCACCTTTTGGTCCTTTGCACTGCACCTGATATAAACCCAGGCCATTTTCTTAGAGTCACTAAATTTCCCAATTTTTCTTTTTCTCCTCCAATTGCAATTCCTTTGATGCTGTCTCCATTCCAGCGTGTTTGTAAGTCCTTCTTTTCTGTTTTGGCCTTCAGTGGGGATCAATTTTGGCAAGCTTTGCTGCATGTGCCTGCCCTTGCTGGCGTATGGCCTGCCTGCATTTTGATTGCTTTGACTTTGGGAAAGATTTTTTCTTTTTTTTTAAATTATTTTAAGTATTCATGCCATGTCCCTCATATCTTGCTCCCTAAGTTGTGTCTTCCTCCTTGACTTTTCCCCCTGCTTTTGCAACATCTGTGAGCTTAGTTTTGGCATCTTTTGGTCCTTGGCAATGCACCTGATAAAACCCCAGGCCACTTTCTAAGAGTCATTAAATTTCCCAAATTTTCTTTTTTTCTCCTCCAATTGCAATTTCTTTGATGTTGTCTCCATTCCAGCGTGTTTGTAAGTCCTTCTTTTCTGTTTTGGCCTTCAGTGGGGATCAATTTTGGCAAGCTTTGCTGCATGTGCCTGCACTTGCTGGCGTATGGCCTGCCTGCATTTTGATGGCTTTGACTTTGGGAAAGATTTTTTCTTTTTTTTTTTTTTTTATTATTTTAAGTATTCATGCCATGTCCCTCACATCTTGCCCCCTAAGTTGTGTCTTCCTCCTTGACTTTTTGCCCTGCTTTTGCAACATCTGTGAGCTTAGTTTTGGCACCTTTTGGTCCTTTGCACTGCACCTGATATAAACCCAGGCCATTTTCTTAGAGTCACTAAATTTCCCAATTTTTCTTTTTCTCCTCCAATTGCAATTCCTTTGATGCTGTCTCCATTCCAGCGTGTTTGTAAGTCCTTCTTTTCTGTTCTGGCCTTCAGTGGGGATCAGTTTTGGCAAGCTTTGCTGCATGTGCCTGCCCTTGGTGGTGTATGGCCTGCCTGCATTTTGATGGCTTTGACTTTGGGTAAGATTTTTTCTTTTTTTTTTTTTATTATTTTAAGTATTCATGCCATGTCCCTCACATCTTGCCCCCTAAGTTGTGTCTTCCTCCTTGACTTTTTCCCCTGCTTTTGCAACATCTGTGAGCTTAGTTTTGGCATCTTTTGGTCCTTTGCACTGCACCTGATATAAACCCAGGCCATTTTCTTAGAGTCACTAAATTTCCCAAATTTTCTTTTTTTCTCCTCCAATTGCAATTCCTTTGATGTTGTCTCCATTCCAGCGTGTTTGTAAGTCCTTCTTTTCTGTTTTGGCCTTCAGTGGGGATCAATTTTGGCAAGCTTTGCTGCATGTGCCTGCACTTGCTGGCCTATGGCCTGCCTGCATTTTGATGGCTTTGACTTTGGGATAGATTTTTTCTTTTTTTTTTTTTTTTTTTTTGTTTTAAGTATTCATGCCATGTCCCTCATATCTTGTTCCCTAAGTTGTGTCTTTCTCCTTCACTTTTTCCCCTGCTTTTGCAACATCTGTTAGCTTAGTTTTGGCACCTTTTGGTCCTTTGCAATGCAGCTGATTTCCTCACAGCCTATTTTTTGAAGAGACTAAAATTCCCGATTTTCTGCTTTTTTCAATTGCATTTCATTTGAACCTATCTCCTTTCCAGAGTGTTTGTAAGCCTTTCTTTTGGGATTCGCAAGATTCCTTTTCCCTTCCCGAAAGGAAATTTCATTTCCTTTCGGGAAGGGAAAAGGAATCTTGCGATTTCAATGGGGACCAATAGAGGAATCTTTGGTGCATGTCCCTGCACTTGATGGCAGGCCATGCCTTTTGATGGCTTTGACTTTGGGAAAGATTTTTTCTTTTTTTGGTTGTTTTCTGAAGTGTTCATGCCATGTCCCTCATATCTTGCCCCCTAAGTTGTGTCTTCCTCCTTGACTTTTTACCCTGCTTTTGCAACATCTGTGAGCTTAGTTTTGGCATCTTTTGGTCCTTTGCACTGCACCTGATAAAACACCAGGCCACTTTCTAAGAGTCATTAAATTTCCCAAATTTTCTTTTTTTCTCCTCCAATTGCAATTCCTTTGATGTTGTCTCCATTCCAGCGTGTTTGTAAGTCCTTCTTTTCTGTTCTGGCCTTCAGTGGGGATCAATTTTGGCAAGCTTTGCTGCATGTGCCTGCCCTTGGTGGTGTATGGCCTGCCTGCATTTTGATGGCTTTGACTTTGGGAAAGATTTTTTCTTTTTTTTTTTTTTTTTGTTTTAAGTATTCAGGCCATGTCCCTCACATCTTGCCCCCTAAGTTGTGTCTTCCTCCTTGACTTTTTGCCCTGCTTTTGCAACATCTGTGAGCTTAGTTTTGGCACCTTTTGGTCCTTTGCACTGCACCTGATATAAACCCAGGCCATTTTCTTAGAGTCACTAAATTTCCCAATTTTTCTTTTTCTCCTCCAATTGCAATTCCTTTGATGCTGTCTCCATTCCAGCGTGTTTGTAAGTCCTTCTTTTCTGTTCTGGCCTTCAGTGGGGATCAGTTTTGGCAAGCTTTGCTGCATGTGCCTGCCCTTGGTGGTGTATGGCCTGCCTGCATTTTGATGGCTTTGACTTTGGGTAAGATTTTTTCTTTTTTTTTTTTTATTATTTTAAGTATTCATGCCATGTCCCTCACATCTTGCCCCCTAAGTTGTGTCTTCCTCCTTGACTTTTTCCCCTGCTTTTGCAACATCTGTGAGCTTAGTTTTGGCATCTTTTGGTCCTTTGCACTGCACCTGATATAAACCCAGGCCATTTTCTTAGAGTCACTAAATTTCCCAAATTTTCTTTTTTTCTCCTCCAATTGCAATTCCTTTGATGTTGTCTCCATTCCAGCGTGTTTGTAAGTCCTTCTTTTCTGTTTTGGCCTTCAGTGGGGATCAATTTTGGCAAGCTTTGCTGCATGTGCCTGCACTTGCTGGCCTATGGCCTGCCTGCATTTTGATGGCTTTGACTTTGGGATAGATTTTTTCTTTTTTTTTTTTTTTTTTTTTGTTTTAAGTATTCATGCCATGTCCCTCATATCTTGTTCCCTAAGTTGTGTCTTTCTCCTTCACTTTTTCCCCTGCTTTTGCAACATCTGTTAGCTTAGTTTTGGCACCTTTTGGTCCTTTGCAATGCAGCTGATTTCCTCACAGCCTATTTTTTGAAGAGACTAAAATTCCCGATTTTCTGCTTTTTTCAATTGCATTTCATTTGAACCTATCTCCTTTCCAGAGTGTTTGTAAGCCTTTCTTTTGGGATTCGCAAGATTCCTTTTCCCTTCCCGAAAGGAAATTTCATTTCCTTTCGGGAAGGGAAAAGGAATCTTGCGATTTCAATGGGGACCAATAGAGGAATCTTTGGTGCATGTCCCTGCACTTGATGGCAGGCCATGCCTTTTGATGGCTTTGACTTTGGGAAAGATTTTTTCTTTTTTTGGTTGTTTTCTGAAGTGTTCATGCCATGTCCCTCATATCTTGCCCCCTAAGTTGTGTCTTCCTCCTTGACTTTTTACCCTGCTTTTGCAACATCTGTGAGCTTAGTTTTGGCATCTTTTGGTCCTTTGCACTGCACCTGATAAAACACCAGGCCACTTTCTAAGAGTCATTAAATTTCCCAAATTTTCTTTTTTTCTCCTCCAATTGCAATTCCTTTGATGGTGTCTCCATTCCAGCGTGTTTGTAAGTCCTTCTTTTCTGTTCTGGCCTTCAGTGGGGATCAATTTTGGCAAGCTTTGCTGCATGTGCCTGCCCTTGGTGGTGTATGGCCTGCCTGCATTTTGATGGCTTTGACTTTGGGAAAGATTTTTTCTTTTTTTTTTTTTTTTTGTTTTAAGTATTCAGGCCATGTCCCTCACATCTTGCCCCCTAAGTTGTGTCTTCCTCCTTGACTTTTTCCCCTGCTTTTGCAACATCTGTGAGCTTAGTTTTGGCACCTTTTGGTCCTTTGCACTGCACCTGATATAAACCCAGGCCATTTTCTTAGAATCACTAACTTACCCAAATTTTCTTTTTTTCTCATAGAAATTGAATTCCTTTCATGTTGTCTCCATTCCAGCGTGTTTGTAAGTCCTCCTTTTCTGTTTTGGCCTTCAGTGGGGATCAATTTTGGCAAGCTTTGCTGCATGTGCCTGCACTTGCTGGCGTATGGCCTGCCTGCATTTTGATGGCTTTGACTTTGGGAAAGATTTTTTCTTTTTTTTTTTTTTATTATTTTAAGTATTCATGCCATGTCCCTCACATCTTGCCCCCTAAGTTGTGTCTTCCTCCTTGACTTTTTCCCCTGCTTTTGCAACATCTGTGAGCTTAGTTTTGGCACCTTTTGGTCCTTTGCACTGCACCTGATATAAACCCAGGCCATTTTCTTAGAGTCACTAAATTTCCCAATTTTTCTTTTTCTCCTCCAATTGCAATTCCTTTGATGCTGTCTCCATTCCAGCGTGTTTGTAAGTCCTTCTTTTCTGTTTTGGGCTTCAGTGGGGATCAATTTTGGCAAGCTTTGCTGCATGTGCCTGCCCTTGGTGGTGTATGGCCTGCCTGCATTTTGATGGCTTTGACTTTGGGAAAGATTTTTTCTTTTTTCTTTTTTTATTATTTTAAGTATTCATGCCATGTCCCTCATATCTTGCTCCCTAAGTTGTGTCTTCCTCCTTGACTTTTTCCCCTGCTTTTGCAACATCTGTGAGCTTAGTTTTGGCACCTTTTGGTCCTTTGCACTGCACCTGATATAAACCCAGGCTATTTTCTTAGAGTCACTAAATTTCCCAATTTTTTTTTTCCCCTCCAATTGCAATTCCATTGATGTTGTCTCCATTCCAGCGTGTTTGTAAGTCCTTCTTTTCTGTTTTGGCCTTCAGTGGGGATCAATTTTGGCAAACTTTGCTGCATGTGCCTGCACTTGCTGGCGTATGGCCTGCCTGCATTTTGATGGCTTTGACTTTGGGAAAGATTTTTTCTGTTTTTTTTTTTTTTTTTTTTTTAAGTATTCATGCCATGTCCCTCACATCTTGCCCCCTAAGTTGTGTCTTCCTCCTTGACTTTTTCCCCTGCTTTTGCAACATCTGTGAGCTTAGTTTTGGCACCTTTTGGTCCTTTGCACTGCACCTGATATAAACCCAGGCCATTTTCTTAGAGTCACTATATTTCCCAATTTTTCTTTTTCTCCTCCAATTGCAATTCCTTTGATGCTGTCTCCATTCCAGCGTGTTTGTAAGTCCTTCTTTTCTGTTCTGGCCTTCAGTGGGGATCAGTTTTGGCAAGCTTTGCTGCATGTGCCTGCACTTGCTGGCCTATGGCCTGCCTGCATTTTGATGGCTTTGACTTTGGGATAGATTTTTTCTTTTTTTTTTTTTTTTTTTTGTTTTAAGTATTCATGCCATGTCCCTCATATCTTGTTCCCTAAGTTGTGTCTTTCTCCTTGACTTTTTCCCCTGCTTTTGCAACATCTGTTAGCTTAGTTTTGGCACCTTTTGGTCCTTTGCAATGCAGCTGATTTCCTCACAGCCTATTTTTTGAAGAGACTAAAATTCCCGATTTTCTGCTTTTTTCAATTGCATTTCATTTGAACCTATCTCCTTTCCAGAGTGTTTGTAAGCCTTTCTTTTGGGATTCGCAAGATTCCTTTTCCCTTCCCGAAAGGAAATTTCATTTCCTTTCGGGAAGGGAAAAGGAATCTTGCGATTTCAATGGGGACCAATAGAGGAATCTTTGGTGCATGTCCCTGCACTTGATGGCAGGCCATGCCTTTTGATGGCTTTGACTTTGGGAAAGATTTTTTCTTTTTTTGGTTGTTTTCTGAAGTGTTCATGCCATGTCCCTCATATCTTGCCCCCTAAGTTGTGTCTTCCTCCTTGACTTTTTACCCTGCTTTTGCAACATCTGTGAGCTTAGTTTTGGCACCTTTTGGTCCTTTGCACTGCACCTGATAAAACACCAGGCCACTTTCTAAGAGTCATTAAATTTCCCAAATTTTCTTTTTTTCTCCTCCAATTGCTATTCCTTTGATGGTGTCTCCATTCCAGCGTGTTTGTAGGTCCTTCTTTTCTGTTTTGGCCTTCAGTGGGGATCAGTTTTGGCAAGCTTTGCTGCATGTGCCTGCCCTTGGTGGTGTATGGCCTGCCTGCATTTTGATGGCTTTGACTTTGGGAAAGATTTTTTCTTTTTTTTTTTTTTTTGTTTTAAGTATTCAGGCCATGTCCCTCACATCTTGCCCCCTAAGTTGTGTCTTCCTCCTTGACTTTTTCCCCTGCTTTTGCAACATCTGTGAGCTTAGTTTTGGCACCTTTTGGTCCTTTGCACTGCACCTGATATAAACCCAGGCCATTTTCTTAGAATCACTAACATACCCAAATTTTCTTTTTTTCTCATAGAAATTGAATTCCTTTCATGTTGTCTCCATTCCAGCGTGTTTGTAAGTCCTCCTTTTCTGTTTTGGCCTTCAGTGGGGATCAATTTTGGCAAGCTCTGCTGCATGTGCCTGCACTTGCTGGCGTATGGCCTGCCTGCATTTTGATGGCTTTGACTTTGGGAAAGATTTTTTCTTTTTTCTTTTTTTATTATTTTAAGTATTCATGCCATGTCCCTCACATCTTGCCCCCTAAGTTGTGTCTTCCTCCTTGACTTTTTCCCCTGCTTTTGCAACATCTGTGAGCTTAGTTTTGGCACCTTTTGGTCCTTTGCACTGCACCTGATATAAACCCAGGCCATTTTCTTAGAGTCACTAAATTTCCCAATTTTTCTTTTTCTCCTCCAATTGCAATTCCTTTGATGCTGTCTCCATTCCAGCGTGTTTGTAAGTCCTTCTTTTCTGTTTTGGGCTTCAGTGGGGATCAATTTTGGCAAGCTTTGCTGCATGTGCCTGCCCTTGGTGGTGTATGGCCTGCCTGCATTTTGATGGCTTTGACTTTGGGAAAGATTTTTTCTTTTTTCTTTTTTTATTATTTTAAGTATTCATGCCATGTCCCTCATATCTTGCTCCCTAAGTTGTGTCTTCCTCCTTGACTTTTTCCCCTGCTTTTGCAACATCTGTGAGCTTAGTTTTGGCACCTTTTGGTCCTTTGCACTGCACCTGATATAAACCCAGGCTATTTTCTTAGAGTCACTAAATTTCCCAATTTTTTTTTTCCCCTCCAATTGCAATTCCATTGATGTTGTCTCCATTCCAGCGTGTTTGTAAGTCCTTCTTTTCTGTTTTGGCCTTCAGTGGGGATCAATTTTGGCAAACTTTGCTGCATGTGCCTGCACTTGCTGGCGTATGGCCTGCCTGCATTTTGATGGCTTTGACTTTGGGAAAGATTTTTTCTGTTTTTTTTTTTTTTTTTTTTTTAAGTATTCATGCCATGTCCCTCACATCTTGCCCCCTAAGTTGTGTCTTCCTCCTTGACTTTTTCCCCTGCTTTTGCAACATCTGTGAGCTTAGTTTTGGCACCTTTTGGTCCTTTGCACTGCACCTGATATAAACCCAGGCCATTTTCTTAGAGTCACTATATTTCCCAATTTTTCTTTTTCTCCTCCAATTGCAATTCCTTTGATGCTGTCTCCATTCCAG
This sequence comes from Artemisiospiza belli, assembly GCA_021963965.1. NCBI lineage: Eukaryota > Metazoa > Chordata > Aves > Passeriformes > Passerellidae > Artemisiospiza > Artemisiospiza belli. The sequence goes on from JAKDEW010000862.1 coordinate 38,882, forward strand.
CGTGTTTGTAAGTCCTTCTTTTCTGTTCTGGCCTTCAGTGGGGATCAGTTTTGGCAAGCTTTGCTGCATGTGCCTGCACTTGCTGGCCTATGGCCTGCCTGCATTTTGATGGCTTTGACTTTGGGATAGATTTTTTCTTTTTTTTTTTTTTTTTTTTGTTTTAAGTATTCATGCCATGTCCCTCATATCTTGTTCCCTAAGTTGTGTCTTTCTCCTTGACTTTTTCCCCTGCTTTTGCAACATCTGTTAGCTTAGTTTTGGCACCTTTTGGTCCTTTGCAATGCAGCTGATTTCCTCACAGCCTATTTTTTGAAGAGACTAAAATTCCCGATTTTCTGCTTTTTTCAATTGCATTTCATTTGAACCTATCTCCTTTCCAGAGTGTTTGTAAGCCTTTCTTTTGGGATTCGCAAGATTCCTTTTCCCTTCCCGAAAGGAAATTTCATTTCCTTTCGGGAAGGGAAAAGGAATCTTGCGATTTCAATGGGGACCAATAGAGGAATCTTTGGTGCATGTCCCTGCACTTGATGGCAGGCCATGCCTTTTGATGGCTTTGACTTTGGGAAAGATTTTTTCTTTTTTTGGTTGTTTTCTGAAGTGTTCATGCCATGTCCCTCATATCTTGCCCCCTAAGTTGTGTCTTCCTCCTTGACTTTTTACCCTGCTTTTGCAACATCTGTGAGCTTAGTTTTGGCACCTTTTGGTCCTTTGCACTGCACCTGATAAAACACCAGGCCACTTTCTAAGAGTCATTAAATTTCCCAAATTTTCTTTTTTTCTCCTCCAATTGCTATTCCTTTGATGGTGTCTCCATTCCAGCGTGTTTGTAGGTCCTTCTTTTCTGTTTTGGCCTTCAGTGGGGATCAGTTTTGGCAAGCTTTGCTGCATGTGCCTGCCCTTGGTGGTGTATGGCCTGCCTGCATTTTGATGGCTTTGACTTTGGGAAAGATTTTTTCTTTTTTTTTTTTTTTTGTTTTAAGTATTCAGGCCATGTCCCTCACATCTTGCCCCCTAAGTTGTGTCTTCCTCCTTGACTTTTTCCCCTGCTTTTGCAACATCTGTGAGCTTAGTTTTGGCACCTTTTGGTCCTTTGCACTGCACCTGATATAAACCCAGGCCATTTTCTTAGAATCACTAACATACCCAAATTTTCTTTTTTTCTCATAGAAATTGAATTCCTTTCATGTTGTCTCCATTCCAGCGTGTTTGTAAGTCCTCCTTTTCTGTTTTGGCCTTCAGTGGGGATCAATTTTGGCAAGCTCTGCTGCATGTGCCTGCACTTGCTGGCGTATGGCCTGCCTGCATTTTGATGGCTTTGACTTTGGGAAAGATTTTTTCTTTTTTCTTTTTTTATTATTTTAAGTATTCATGCCATGTCCCTCACATCTTGCCCCCTAAGTTGTGTCTTCCTCCTTGACTTTTTCCCCTGCTTTTGCAACATCTGTGAGCTTAGTTTTGGCACCTTTTGGTCCTTTGCACTGCACCTGATATAAACCCAGGCCATTTTCTTAGAGTCACTAAATTTCCCAATTTTTCTTTTTCTCCTCCAATTGCAATTCCTTTGATGCTGTCTCCATTCCAGCGTGTTTGTAAGTCCTTCTTTTCTGTTTTGGGCTTCAGTGGGGATCAATTTTGGCAAGCTTTGCTGCATGTGCCTGCCCTTGGTGGTGTATGGCCTGCCTGCATTTTGATGGCTTTGACTTTGGGAAAGATTTTTTCTTTTTTTTTTTTTTATTATTTTAAGTATTCATGCCATGTCCCTCATATCTTGCCCCCTAAGTTGTGTCTTCCTCCTTGTCTTTTTCCCCTGCTTTTGCAACATCTGTGAGCTTAGTTTTGGCACCTTTTGGTCCTTTGCACTGCACCTGATATAAACCCAGGCCATTTTCTTAGAGTCACTAAATTTCCCAAATTTTCTTTTTTTCTCCTCCAATTGCAAATCCTTTGATGTTGACTCCATTCCAGCGTGTTTGTAAGTCCTTCTTTTCTGTTTTGGCCTTCAGTGGGGATCAATTTTGGCAAGCTTTGCTGCATGTGCCTGCCCTTGGTGGCGTATGGCCTGCCTGCATTTTGATGGCTTTGACTTTGGGATAGATTTTTTCTTTTTTTTTTTTTTTTTGTTTTAAGTATTCATGCCATGTCCCTCACATCTTGCCCCCTAAGTTGTGTCTTCCTCCTTGACTTTTTCCCCTGCTTTTGCAACATCTGTGAGCTTAGTTTTGGCACCTTTTGGTCCTTTGCAATGCAGCTGATTTCCTCACAGCCTATTTTTTGAAGAGACTAAAATTCCCGATTTTCTGCTTTTTTCAATTGCATTTCATTTGAACCTATCTCCTTTCCAGAGTGTTTGTAAGTCTTTCTTTTGGGATTCGCAAGATTCCTTTTCCCTTCCCGAAAGGAAATTTCATTTCCTTTGGGGAAGGGAAAAGGAATCTTGCGATTTCAATGGGGACCAATAGAGGAATCTTTGGTGCATGTCCCTGCACTTGATGGCAGGCCATGCCTTTTGATGGCTTTGACTTTGGGAAAGATTTTTTTCTTTTTTTGGTTGTTTTCTGAAGTATTCATGCCATGTCCCTCACATCTTGCCCCCTAAGTTGTGTCTTCCTCCTTGACTTTTTGCCCTGCTTTTGCAACATCTGTGAGCTTAGTTTTGGCACCTTTTGGTCCTTTGCACTGCACCTGATATAAACCCAGGCCATTTTCTTAGAGTCACTAAATTTCCCAATTTTTCTTTTTCTCCTCCAATTGCAATTCCTTTGATGCTGTCTCCATTCCAGCGTGTTTGTAAGTCCTTCTTTTCTGTTCTGGCCTTCAGTGGGGATCAGTTTTGGCAAGCTTTGCTGCATGTGCCTGCCCTTGGTGGTGTATGGCCTGCCTGCATTTTGATGGCTTTGACTTTGGGTAAGATTTCTTCTTTTTTTTTTTTTTATTATTTTAAGTATTCATGCCATGTCCCTCACATCTTGCCCCCTAAGTTGTGTCTTCCTCCTTCACTTTTTCCCCTGCTTTTGCAACATCTGTGAGCTTAGTTTTGGCATCTTTTGGTCCTTTGCACTGCACCTGATATAAACCCAGGCCATTTTCTTAGAGTCACTAAATTTCCCAATTTTTCTTTTTCTCCTCCAATTGCAATTCCTTTGATGCTGTCTCCATTCCAGCGTGTTTGTAAGTCCTTCTTTTCTGTTTTGGCCTTCAGTGGGGATCAATTTTGGCAAGCTTTGCTGCATGTGCCTGCACTTGCTGGCCTATGGCCTGCCTGCATTTTGATGGCTTTGACTTTGGGAAAGATTTTGTCTTTTTTTTTTTTATTATTTTAAGTATTCATGCCATGTCCCTCATATCTTGCCCTCTAAGTTGTGTCTTCCTCCTTGACTTTTTCCCCTGCTTTTGCAACATCTGTGAGCTTAGTTTTGGCACCTTTTGGTCCTTTGCAATGCAGCTGATTTCCTCACAGCCTATTTTTTGAAGAGACTAAAATTCCCGATTTTCTGCTTTTTTCAATTGCATTTCATTTGAACCTATCTCCTTTCCAGGATGTTTGTAAGCCTTTCTTTTGGGATTCGCAAGATTCCTTTTCCCTTCCCGAAAGGAAATTTCATTTCCTTTCGGGAAGGGAAAAGGAATCTTGCGATTTCAATGGGGACCAATAGAGGAATCTTCGGGGCATGTCCCTGCACTTGATGGCAGGCCATGCCTTTTGATGGCTTTGACTTTGGGAAAGATTTTTTTCTTTTTTTGGTTGTTTTCTGAAGTGTTCATGCCATGTCCCTCACATCTTGCCCCCTAAGTTGTGTCTTCCTCCTTGTCTTTTTCCCCTGCTTTTGCAACATCTGTGAGCTTAGTTTTGGCACCTTTTGGTCCTTTGCACTGCACCTGATATAAAGCCATGCCATTTTCTTAGAATCACTAACTTACCCAAATTTTCTTTTTTTCTCATAGAAATTGAATTCCTTTCATGTTGTCTCCATTCCAGCGTGTTTGTAAGTCCTTCTTTTCTGTTCTGGCCTTCAGTGGGGATCAATTTTGGCAAGCTTTGCTGCATGTGCCTGCCCTTGGTGGTGTATGGCCTGCCTGCATTTTGATGGCTTTGACTTTGGGAAAGATTTTTTCTTTTTTTTTTTTTTATTTTTTTAAGTATTCATGCCATGTCCCTCACATCTTGCCCCCTAAGTTGTGTCTTCCTCCTTGACTTTTTGCCCTGCTTTTGCAACATCTGTGAGCTTAGTTTTGGCACCTTTTGGTCCTTTGCACTGCACCTGATATAAACCCAGGCCATTTTCTTAGAGTCACTAAATTTCCCAATTTTTCTTTTTCTCCTCCAATTGCAATTCCTTTGATGCTGTCTCCATTCCAGCGTGTTTGTAAGTCCTTCTTTTCTGTTCTGGCCTTCAGTGGGGATCAATTTTGGCAAGCTTTGCTGCATGTGCCTGCCCTTGGTGGTGTATGGCCTGCCTGCATTTTGATGGCTTTGACTTTGAGAAAGATTTTTTCTTTTTTTTTTTTTATTATTTTAAGTATTCATGCCATGTCCCTCACATCTTGCCCCCTAAGTTGTGTCTTCCTCCTTCACTTTTTCCCCTGCTTTTGCAACATCTGTGAGCTTAGTTTTGGCATCTTTTGGTCCTTTGCACTGCACCTGATAAAACACCAGGCCACTTTCTTAGAGTCACTAAATTTCCCAAATTTTCTTTTTTTCTGCTCCAATTGCAATTCCTTTGATGTTGTCTCCATTCCAGCATGTTTGTAAGTCCTTCTTTTCTGTTTTGGCCTTCAGTGGGGATCAATTTTGGCAAGCTTTGCTGCATGTGCCTGCACTTGCTGGCCTCTAGCCTGCCTGCATTTTGATGGCTTTGACTTTGGGATAGATTTTTTCTTTTTTTTTTTTTTTTTTTTGTTTTAAGTATTCATGCCAGGTCCCTCATATCTTGCTCCCTAAGTTGTGTCTTTCTCCTTCACTTTTTCCCCTGCTTTTGCAACATCTGTTAGCTTAGTTTTGGCACCTTTTGGTCCTTTGAAATGCAGCTGATTTCCTCACAGCCTATTTTTTGAAGAGACTAAAATTCCCGATTTTCTGCTTTTTTCAATTGCATTTCATTTGAACCTATCTCCTTTCCAGAGTGTTTGTAAGCCTTTCTTTTGGGATTCGCAAGATTCCTTTTCCCTTCCCGAAAGGAAATTTCATTTCCTTTCGGGAAGGGAAAAGGAATCTTGCGATTTCAATGGGGACAAATAGAGGAATCTTTGGTGCATGTCCCTGCACTTGATGGCAGGCCATGCCTTTTGATGGCTTTGACTTTGGGAAAGATTTTTTCTTTTTTTGGTTGTTTTCTGAAGTGTTCATGCCATGTCCCTCATATCTTGCCCCCTAAGTTGTGTCTTCCTCCTTGACTTTTTACCCTGCTTTTGCAACATCTGTGAGCTTAGTTTTGGCACCTTTTGGTCCTTTGCACTGCACCTGATAAAACCCCAGGCCACTTTCTAAGAGTCATTAAATTTCCCAAATTTTCTTTTTTTCTCCTCCAATTGCAATTCCTTTGATGGTGTCTCCATTCCAGCGTGTTTGTAGGTCCTTCTTTTCTGTTTTGGCCTTCAGTGGGGATCAATTTTGGCAAGCTTTGCTGCATGTGCCTGGACTTGCTGGCGTATGGCCTGCCTGCATTTTGATGGCTTTGACTTTGGGAAAGATTTTTTCTTTTTTTTTTTTTTTTTGTTTTAAGTATTCATGCCATGTCCCTCACATCTTGCCCCCTAAGTTGTGTCTTCCTCCTTGACTTTTTCCCCTGCTTTTGCAACATCTGTTAGCTTAGTTTTGGCACCTTTTGGTCCTTTGCAATGCAGCTGATTTCCTCACAGCCTATTTTTTGAAGAGACTAAAATTCCCGATTTTCTGCTTTTTTCAATTGCATTTCATTTGAACCTATCTCCTTTCCAGAGTGTTTGTAAGTCTTTCTTTTGGGATTCGCAAGATTCCTTTTCCCTTCCCGAAAGGAAATGAAATTTCCTTTGGGGAAGGGAAAAGGAATCTTGCGATTTCAATGGGGACCAATAGAGGAATCTTCGGGGCATGTCCCTGCACTTGATGGCAGGCCATGCCTTTTGATGGCTTTGACTTTGGGAATGATTTTTTTCTTTTTTTGGTTGTTTTCTGAAGTGTTCATGCCATGTCCCTCACATCTTGCCCCGTAAGATGTGTCTTCCTCCTTGTCTTTTTCCCCTGCTTTTGCAACATCTGTGAGCTTAGTTTTGGCACCTTTTGGTCCTTTGCACTGCACCTGATATAAACCCAGGCCATTTTCTTAGAATCACTAACTTTCCCAAATTTTCTTTTTTTCTCATAGAAATTGAATTCCTTTCATGTTGTCTCCATTCCAGCGTGTTTGTAAGTCCTTCTTTTCTGTTCTGGCCTTCAGTGGGGATCAGTTTTGGCAAGCTTTGCTGCATGTGCCTGCCCTTGGTGGTGTATGGCCTGCCTGCATTTTGATGGCTTTGACTTTGGGAAAGATTTTTTCTTTTTTTTTTTTTATTATTTTAAGTATTCATGCCATGTCCCTCATATCTTGCTCCCTAAGTTGTGTCTTCCTCCTTGACTTTTTCCCCTGCTTTTGCAACATCTGTGAGCTTAGTTTTGGCACCTTTTGGTCCTTTGCACTGCACCTGATATAAACCCAGGCCATTTTCTTAGAGTCACTAAATTTCCCAATTTTTTTTTTTCTCCTCCAATTGCAATTCCTTTGATGCTGTCTCCATTCCAGCGTGTGTGTAAGTCCTTCTTTTCTGTTTTGGCCTTCAGTGGGGATCAATTTTGGCAAGCTTTGCTGCATGTGCCTGCCCTTGGTGGTGTATGGCCTGCCTGCCTTTTGATGGCTTTGACTTTGGGAAAGATTTTTTTCTTTTTTTGGTTGTTTTCTGAAGTGTTCATGCCATGTCCCTCACATCTTGCCCCCTAAGTTGTGTCTTCCCCCTTCACTTTTTCCCCTGCTTTTGCAACATCTGTTAGCTTTGTTTTGGCACCTTTTGGTCCTTTGCAATGCAGCTGATTTCCTCAGAGCCTGTTTTTTGAAGAGACTAAAATTCCCGATTTTCTGCTTTTTTCAATTGCATTTCATTTGAACCTATCTCCTTTCCAGAGTGTTTGTAAGCCTTTCTTTTGGGATTCGCAAGATTCCTTTTCCCTTCCCGAAAGGAAATGAAATTTCCTTTCGGGAAGGGAAAAGGAATCTTGCGATTTCAATGGGGACCAATAGAGGAATCTTTGGTGCATGTCCCTGCACTTGATGGCAGGCCATGCCTTTTGATGGCTTTGACTTTGGGAAAGATTTTTTTCTTTTTTTGGTTGTTTTCTGAAGTGTTCATGCCATGTCCCTCACATCTTGCTCCGTAAGTTGTGTCTTCCTCCTTGTCTTTTTCCCCTGCTTTTGCAACATCTGTGAGCTTAGTTTTGGCACCTTTTGGTCCTTTGCACTGCACCTGATATAAACCCAGGCCATTTTCTTAGAATCACTAACTTTCCCAAATTTTCTTTTTTTCTCATAGAAATTGAATTCCTTTCATGTTGTCTCCATTCCAGCGTGTTTGTAGGTCCTTCTTTTCTGTTTTGGCCTTCAGTGGGGATCAATTTTGGCAAGCTTTGCTGCATGTGCCTGGACTTGCTGGCGTATGGCCTGCCTGCATTTTGATGGCTTTGACTTTGGGAAAGATTTTTTCTTTTTTTTTTTTTTTTTGTTTTAAGTATTCATGCCATGTTCCTCATATCTTGCTCCCTAAGTTGTGTCTTCCTCCTTGACTTTTTCCCCTGCTTTTGCAACATCTGTGAGCTTAGTTTTGGCACCTTTTGGTCCTTTGCACTGCACCTGATATAAACCCAGGCCATTTTCTTAGAGTCACTAAATTTCCCAATTTTTTTTTTTCTCCTCCAATTGCAATTCCTTTGATGCTGTCTCCATTCCAGCGTGTTTGTAAGTCCTTCTTTTCTGTTTTGGCCTTCAGTGGGGATCAATTTTGGCAAGCTTTGCTGCATGTGCCTGCCCTTGCTGGCGTATGGCCTGCCTGCATTTTGATTGCTTTGACTTTGGGAAAGATTTTTTCTTTTTTTTTTAATTATTTTAAGAATTCATGCCATGTCCCTCATATCTTGCTCCCTAAGTTGTGTCTTCCTCCTTGACTTTTTCCCCTGCTTTTGCAACATCTGTGAGCTTAGTTTTGGCATCTTTTGGTCCTTGGCAATGCACCTGATAAAACCCCAGGCCACTTTCTAAGAGTCATTAAATTTCCCAAATTTTCTTTTTTTCTCCTCCAATTGCAATTTCTTTGATGTTGTCTCCATTCCAGCGTGTTTGTAAGTCCTTCTTTTCTGTTTTGGCCTTCAGTGGGGATCAATTTTGGCAAGCTTTGCTGCATGTGCCTGCACTTGCTGGCGTATGGCCTGCCTGCATTTTGATGGCTTTGACTTTGGGAAAGATTTTTTCTTTTTTTTTTTTTTTTATTATTTTAAGTATTCATGCCATGTCCCTCACATCTTGCCCCCTAAGTTGTGTCTTCCTCCTTGACTTTTTGCCCTGCTTTTGCAACATCTGTGAGCTTAGTTTTGGCACCTTTTGGTCCTTTGCACTGCACCTGATATAAACCCAGGCCATTTTCTTAGAGTCACTAAATTTCCCAATTTTTCTTTTTCTCCTCCAATTGCAATTCCTTTGATGCTGTCTCCATTCCAGCGTGTTTGTAAGTCCTTCTTTTCTGTTCTGGCCTTCAGTGGGGATCAGTTTTGGCAAGCTTTGCTGCATGTGCCTGCCCTTGGTGGTGTATGGCCTGCCTGCATTTTGATGGCTTTGACTTTGGGTAAGATTTTTTCTTTTTTTTTTTTTATTATTTTAAGTATTCATGCCATGTCCCTCACATCTTGCCCCCTAAGTTGTGTCTTCCTCCTTGACTTTTTCCCCTGCTTTTGCAACATCTGTGAGCTTAGTTTTGGCATCTTTTGGTCCTTTGCACTGCACCTGATATAAACCCAGGCCATTTTCTTAGAGTCACTAAATTTCCCAAATTTTCTTTTTTTCTCCTCCAATTGCAATTCCTTTGATGTTGTCTCCATTCCAGCGTGTTTGTAAGTCCTTCTTTTCTGTTTTGGCCTTCAGTGGGGATCAATTTTGGCAAGCTTTGCTGCATGTGCCTGCACTTGCTGGCCTATGGCCTGCCTGCATTTTGATGGCTTTGACTTTGGGATAGATTTTTTCTTTTTTTTTTTTTTTTTTTTTGTTTTAAGTATTCATGCCATGTCGCTCATATCTTGTTCCCTAAGTTGTGTCTTTCTCCTTCACTTTTTCCCCTGCTTTTGCAACATCTGTTAGCTTAGTTTTGGCACCTTTTGGTCCTTTGCAATGCAGCTGATTTCCTCAGAGCCTGTTTTTTGAAGAGACTAAAATTCCCGATTTTCTGCTTTTTTCAATTGCATTTCATTTGAACCTATCTCCTTTCCAGAGTGTTTGTAAGCCTTTCTTTTGGGATTCGCAAGATTCCTTTTCCCTTCCCGAAAGGAAATGAAATTTCCTTTCGGGAAGGGAAAAGGAATCTTGCGATTTCAATGGGGACCAATAGAGGAATCTTTGGTGCATGTCCCTGCACTTGATGGCAGGCCATGCCTTTTGATGGCTTTGACTTTGGGAAAGATTTTTTTCTTTTTTTGGTTGTTTTCTGAAGTGTTCATGCCATGTCCCTCACATCTTGCCCCGTAAGTTGTGTCTTCCTCCTTGTCTTTTTCCCCTGCTTTTGCAACATCTGTGAGCTTAGTTTTGGCACCTTTTGGTCCTTTGCACTGCACCTGATATAAACCCAGGCCATTTTCTTAGAATCACTAACTTTCCCAAATTTTCTTTTTTTCTCATAGAAATTGAATTCCTTTCATGTTGTCTCCATTCCAGCGTGTTTGTAGGTCCTTCTTTTCTGTTCTGGCCTTCAGTGGGGATCAATTTTGGCAAGCTTTGCTGCATGTGCCTGGACTTGCTGGCGTATGGCCTGCCTGCATTTTGATGGCTTTGACTTTGGGAAAGATTTTTTCTTTTTTTTTTTTTTTTTGTTTTAAGTATTCATGCCATGTTCCTCATATCTTGCTCCCTAAGTTGTGTCTTCCTCCTTGACTTTTTCCCCTGCTTTTGCAACATCTGTGAGCTTAGTTTTGGCACCTTTTGGTCCTTTGCACTGCACCTGATATAAACCCAGGCCATTTTCTTAGAGTCACTAAATTTCCCAATTTTTTTTTTTCTCCTCCAATTGCAATTCCTTTGATGCTGTCTCCATTCCAGCGTGTTTGTAAGTCCTTCTTTTCTGTTTTGGCCTTCAGTGGGGATCAATTTTGGCAAGCTTTGCTGCATGTGCCTGCCCTTGCTGGCGTATGGCCTGCCTGCATTTTGATTGCTTTGACTTTGGGAAAGATTTTTTCTTTTTTTTTTAATTATTTTAAGAATTCATGCCATGTCCCTCATATCTTGCTCCCTAAGTTGTGTCTTCCTCCTTGACTTTTTCCCCTGCTTTTGCAACATCTGTGAGCTTAGTTTTGGCATCTTTTGGTCCTTGGCAATGCACCTGATAAAACCCCAGGCCACTTTCTAAGAGTCATTAAATTTCCCAAATTTTCTTTTTTTCTCCTCCAATTGCAATTTCTTTGATGTTGTCTCCATTCCAGCGTGTTTGTAAGTCCTTCTTTTCTGTTTTGGCCTTCAGTGGGGATCAATTTTGGCAAGCTTTGCTGCATGTGCCTGCACTTGCTGGCGTATGGCCTGCCTGCATTTTGATGGCTTTGACTTTGGGAAAGATTTTTTCTTTTTTTTTTTTTTTTATTATTTTAAGTATTCATGCCATGTCCCTCACATCTTGCCCCCTAAGTTGTGTCTTCCTCCTTGACTTTTTGCCCTGCTTTTGCAACATCTGTGAGCTTAGTTTTGGCACCTTTTGGTCCTTTGCACTGCACCTGATATAAACCCAGGCCATTTTCTTAGAGTCACTAAATTTCCCAATTTTTCTTTTTCTCCTCCAATTGCAATTCCTTTGATGCTGTCTCCATTCCAGCGTGTTTGTAAGTCCTTCTTTTCTGTTCTGGCCTTCAGTGGGGATCAGTTTTGGCAAGCTTTGCTGCATGTGCCTGCCCTTGGTGGTGTATGGCCTGCCTGCATTTTGATGGCTTTGACTTTGGGTAAGATTTTTTCTTTTTTTTTTTTTATTATTTTAAGTATTCATGCCATGTCCCTCACATCTTGCCCCCTAAGTTGTGTCTTCCTCCTTGACTTTTTCCCCTGCTTTTGCAACATCTGTGAGCTTAGTTTTGGCATCTTTTGGTCCTTTGCACTGCACCTGATATAAACCCAGGCCATTTTCTTAGAGTCACTAAATTTCCCAAATTTTCTTTTTTTCTCCTCCAATTGCAATTCCTTTGATGTTGTCTCCATTCCAGCGTGTTTGTAAGTCCTTCTTTTCTGTTTTGGCCTTCAGTGGGGATCAATTTTGGCAAGCTTTGCTGCATGTGCCTGCACTTGCTGGCCTATGGCCTGCCTGCATTTTGATGGCTTTGACTTTGGGATAGATTTTTTCTTTTTTTTTTTTTTTTATTTGTTTTAAGTATTCATGCCATGTCCCTCATATCTTGTTCCCTAAGTTGTGTCTTTCTCCTTCACTTTTTCCCCTGCTTTTGCAACATCTGTTAGCTTAGTTTTGGCACCTTTTGGTCGTTTGCAATGCAGCTGATTTCCTCACAGCCTATTTTTTGAAGAGACTAAAATTCCCGATTTTCTGCTTTTTTCAATTGCATTTCATTTGAACCTATCTCCTTTCCAGAGTGTTTGTAAGCCTTTCTTTTGGGATTCGCAAGATTCCTTTTCCCTTCCCGAAAGGAAATGAAATTTCCTTTCGGGAAGGGAAAAGGAATCTTGCGATTTCAATGGGGACCAATAGAGGAATCTTTGGTGCATGTCCCTGCACTTGATGGCAGGCCATGCCTTTTGATGGCTTTGACTTTGGGAAAGATTTTTTCTTTTTTTGGTTGTTTTCTGAAGTGTTCATGCCATGTCCCTCATATCTTGCCCCCTAAGTTGTGTCTTCCTCCTTGACTTTTTACCCTGCTTTTGCAACATCTGTGAGCTTAGTTTTGGCATCTTTTGGTCCTTTGCACTGCACCTGATAAAACACCAGGCCACTTTCTAAGAGTCATTAAATTTCCCAAATTTTCTTTTTTTCTCCTCCAATTGCAATTCCTTTGATGGTGTCTCCATTCCAGCGTGTTTGTAGGTCCTTCTTTTCTGTTTTGGCCTTCAGTGGGGATCAATTTTGGCAAGCTTTGCTGCATGTGCCTGCCCTTGGTGGTGTATGGCCTGCCTGCATTTTGATGGCTTTGACTTTGGGAAAGATTTTTTCTTTTTTTTTTTTTTTTTTGTTTTAAGTATTCAGGCCATGTCCCTCACATCTTGCCCCCTAAGTTGTGTCTTCCTCCTTGACTTTTTCCCCTGCTTTTGCAACATCTGTGAGCTTAGTTTTGGCACCTTTTGGTCCTTTGCACTGCACCTGATATAAACCCAGGCCATTTTCTTAGAATCACTAACTTTCCCAAATTTTCTTTTTTTCTCATAGAAATTGAATTCCTTTCATGTTGTCTCCATTCCAGCGTGTTTGTAGGTCCTTCTTTTCTGTTTTGGCCTTCAGTGGGGATCAATTTTGGCAAGCTTTGCTGCATGTGCCTGGACTTGCTGGCGTATGGCCTGCCTGCATTTTGATGGCTTTGACTTTGGGAAAGATTTTTTCTTTTTTTTTTTTTTTTTGTTTTAAGTATTCATGCCATGTTCCTCATATCTTGCTCCCTAAGTTGTGTCTTCCTCCTTGACTTTTTCCCCTGCTTTTGCAACATCTGTGAGCTTAGTTTTGGCACCTTTTGGTCCTTTGCACTGCACCTGATATAAACCCAGGCCATTTTCTTAGAGTCACTAAATTTCCCAATTTTTTTTTTTCTCCTCCAATTGCAATTCCTTTGATGCTGTCTCCATTCCAGCGTGTTTGTAAGTCCTTCTTTTCTGTTTTGGCCTTCACTGGGGATCAATTTTGGCAAGCTTTGCTGCATGTGCCTGCCCTTGCTGGCGTATGGCCTGCCTGCATTTTGATTGCTTTGACTTTGGGAAAGATTTTTTCTTTTTTTTTTAATTATTTTAAGAATTCATGCCATGTCCCTCATATCTTGCTCCCTAAGTTGTGTCTTCCTCCTTGACTTTTTCCCCTGCTTTTGCAACATCTGTGAGCTTAGTTTTGGCATCTTTTGGTCCTTGGCAATGCACCTGATAAAACCCCAGGCCACTTTCTAAGAGTCATTAAATTTCCCAAATTTTCTTTTTTTCTCCTCCAATTGCAATTTCTTTGATGTTGTCTCCATTCCAGCGTGTTTGTAAGTCCTTCTTTTCTGTTTTGGCCTTCAGTGGGGATCAATTTTGGCAAGCTTTGCTGCATGTGCCTGCACTTGCTGGCGTATGGCCTGCCTGCATTTTGATGGCTTTGACTTTGGGAAAGATTTTTTCTTTTTTTTTTTTTTTTATTATTTTAAGTATTCATGCCATGTCCCTCACATCTTGCCCCCTAAGTTGTGTCTTCCTCCTTGACTTTTTCCCCTGCTTTTGCAACATCTGTGAGCTTAGTTTTGGCATCTTTTGGTCCTTTGCACTGCACCTGATATAAACCCAGGCCATTTTCTTAGAGTCACTAAATTTCCCAAATTTTCTTTTTTTCTCCTCCAATTGCAATTCCTTTGATGTTGTCTCCATTCCAGCGTGTTTGTAAGTCCTTCTTTTCTGTTTTGGCCTTCAGTGGGGATCAATTTTGGCAAGCTTTGCTGCATGTGCCTGCACTTGCTGGCCTATGGCCTGCCTGCATTTTGATGGCTTTGACTTTGGGATAGATTTTTTCTTTTTTTTTTTTTTTTTATTTGTTTTAAGTATTCATGCCATGTCCCTCATATCTTGTTCCCTAAGTTGTGTCTTTCTCCTTCACTTTTTCCCCTGCTTTTGCAACATCTGTTAGCTTAGTTTTGGCACCTTTTGGTCCTTTGAAATGCAGCTGATTTCCTCACAGCCTATTTTTTGAAGAGACTAAAATTCCCGATTTTCTGCTTTTTTCAATTGCATTTCATTTGAACCTATCTCCTTTCCAGAGTGTTTGTAAGCCTTTCTTTTGGGATTCGCAAGATTCCTTTTCCCTTCCCGAAAGGAAATGAAATTTCCTTTCGGGAAGGGAAAAGGAATCTTGCGATTTCAATGGGGACCAATAGAGGAATCTTTGGTGCATGTCCCTGCACTTGATGGCAGGCCATGCCTTTTGATGGCTTTGACTTTGGGAAAGATTTTTTCTTTTTTTGGTTGTTTTCTGAAGTGTTCATGCCATGTCCCTCATATCTTGCCCCCTAAGTTGTGTCTTCCTCCTTGACTTTTTACCCTGCTTTTGCAACATCTGTGAGCTTAGTTTTGGCATCTTTTGGTCCTTTGCACTGCACCTGATATAAACCCAGGCCACTTTCTAAGAGTCATTAAATTTCCCAAATTTTCTTTTTTTCTCCTCCAATTGCAATTCCTTTGATGGTGTCTCCATTCCAGCGTGTTTGTAGGTCCTTCTTTTCTGTTTTGGCCTTCAGTGGGGATCAATTTTGGCAAGCTTTGCTGCATGTGCCTGCCCTTGGTGGTGTATGGCCTGCCTGCATTTTGATGGCTTTGACTTTGGGAAAGATTTTTTGTTTTTTTTTTTTTTTTTGTTTTAAGTATTCAGGCCATGTCCCTCACATCTTGCCCCCTAAGTTGTGTCTTCCTCCTTGACTTTTTCCCCTGCTTTTGCAACATCTGTGAGCTTAGTTTTGGCACCTTTTGGTCCTTTGCACTGCACCTGATATAAACCCAGGACATTTTCTTAGAATCACTAACTTACCCAAATTTTCTTTTTTTCTCATAGAAATTGAATTCCTTTCATGTTGTCTCCATTCCAGCGTGTTTGTAAGTCCTCCTTTTCTGTTTTGGCCTTCAGTGGGGATCAATTTTGGCAAGCTCTGCTGCATGTGCCTGCACTTGCTGGCGTATGGCCTGCCTGCATTTTGATGGCTTTGACTTTGGGAAAGATTTTTTCTGTTTTTTTTTTTTTTATTATTTTAAGGATTCATGCCATGTCCCTCACATCTTGCCCCCTAAGTTGTGTCTTCCTCCTTGACTTTTTCCCCTGCTTTTGCAACATCTGTGAGCTTAGTTTTGGCACCTTTTGGTCCTTTGCACTGCACCTGATATAAACCCAGGCCATTTTCTTAGAGTCACTAAATTTCCCAATTTTTCTTTTTCTCCTCCAATTGCAATTCCTTTGATGCTGTCTCCATTCCAGCGTGTTTGTAAGTCCTTCTTTTCTGTTCTGGCCTTCAGTGGGGATCAGTTTTGGCAAGCTTTGCTGCATGTGCCTGCCCTTGGTGGTGTATGGCCTGCCTGCATTTTGATGGCTTTGACTTTGGGTAAGATTTCTTCTTTTTTTTTTTTTTATTATTTTAAGTATTCATGCCATGTCCCTCACATCTTGCCCCCTAAGTTGTGTCTTCCTCCTTCACTTTTTCCCCTGCTTTTGCAACATCTGTGAGCTTAGTTTTGGCATCTTTTGGTCCTTTGCACTGCACCTGATATAAACCCAGGCCATTTTCTTAGAGTCACTAAATTTCCCAATTTTTCTTTTTCTCCTCCAATTGCAATTCCTTTGATGCTGTCTCCATTCCAGCGTGTTTGTAAGTCCTTCTTTTCTGTTCTGGCCTTCAGTGGGGATCAGTTTTGGCAAGCTTTGCTGCATGTGCCTGCACTTGCTGGCCTATGGCCTGCCTGCATTTTGATGGCTTTGACTTTGGGATAGATTTTTTCTTTTTTTTTTTTTTTTTTTTTTGTTTTAAGTATTCATGCCATGTCCCTCATATCTTGTTCCCTAAGTTGTGTCTTTCTCCTTCACTTTTTCCCCTGCTTTTGCAACATCTGTTAGCTTAGTTTTGGCACCTTTTGGTCCTTTGCAATGCAGCTGATTTCCTCACAGCCTATTTTTTGAAGAGACTAAAATTCCCGATTTTCTGCTTTTTTCAATTGCATTTCATTTGAACCTATCTCCTTTCCAGAGTGTTTGTAAGCCTTTCTTTTGGGATTCGCAAGATTCCTTTTCCCTTCCCGAAAGGAAATTTCATTTCCTTTCGGGAAGGGAAAAGGAATCTTGCGATTTCAATGGGGACCAATAGAGGAATCTTTGGTGCATGTCCCTGCACTTGATGGCAGGCCATGCCTTTTGATGGCTTTGACTTTGGGAAAGATTTTTTCTTTTTTTGGTTGTTTTCTGAAGTGTTCATGCCATGTCCCTCATATCTTGCCCCCTAAGTTGTGTCTTCCTCCTTGACTTTTTACCCTGCTTTTGCAACATCTGTGAGCTTAGTTTTGGCATCTTTTGGTCCTTTGCACTGCACCTGATAAAACACCAGGCCACTTTCTAAGAGTCATTAAATTTCCCAAATTTTCTTTTTTTCTCCTCCAATTGCAATTCCTTTGATGGTGTCTCCATTCCAGCGTGTTTGTAGGTCCTTCTTTTCTGTTTTGGCCTTCAGTGGGGATCAATTTTGGCAAGCTTTGCTGCATGTGCCTGCCCTTGGTGGTGTATGGCCTGCCTGCATTTTGATGGCTTTGACTTTGGGAAAGATTTTTTCTTTTTTTTTTTTTTTTTGTTTTAAGTATTCAGGCCATGTCCCTCACATCTTGCGCCCTAAGTTGTGTCTTCCTCCTTGACTTTTTACCCTGCTTTTGCAACATCTGTGAGCTTAGTTTTGGCACCTTTTGGTCCTTTGCACTGCACCTGATATAAACCCAGGCCATTTTCTTAGAAATCACTAACTTACCAAAATTTTCTTTTTTTCTCATAGAAATTGAATTCCTTTCATGTTGTCTCCATTCCAGCGTGTTTGTAAGTCCTCCCTTTTCTGTTTTGGCCTTCAGTGGGGATCAATTTTGGCAAGCTCTGCTGCATGTGCCTGCACTTGCTGGCGTATGGCCTGCCTGCATTTTGATGGCTTTGACTTTGGGAAAGATTTTTTCTTTTTTTTTTTTTTATTATTTTAAGTATTCATGCCATGTCCCTCACATCTTGCCCCCTAAGTTGTGTCTTCCTCCTTGACTTTTTGCCCTGCTTTTGCAACATCTGTTAGCTTAGTTTTGGCACCTTTTGGTCCTTTGCACTGCACCTGATATAAACCCAGGCCATTTTCTTAGAGTCACTAAATTTCCCAATTTTTCTTTTTCTCCTCCAATTGCAATTCCTTTGATGCTGTCTCCATTCCAGCGTGTTTGTAAGTCCTTCTTTTCTGTTTTGGCCTTCAGTGGGGGATCAATTTTGGCAAGTTTGCTGCATGTGCCTGCCCTTGGTGGTGTATGGCCTGCCTGCCTTTTGATGGCTTTGACTTTGGGAAAGATTTTTTCTTTTTCTTTTTTTATTATTTTAAGTATTCATCGCCATGTCCCTCATATCTTGCTCCCTAAGTTGTGTCTTCCTCCTTGACTTTTTCCCCTGCTTTTGCAACATCTGTGAGCTTAGTTTTGGCACCTTTTGGTCCTTTGCACTGCACCTGATATAAACCCAGACTATTTTCTTAGAGTCACTAAATTTCCCAATTTTTTTTTTCCCCTCCAATTGCAATTCCTTTGATGTTGTCTCCATTCCAGCGTGTTTGTAAGTCCTTCTTTTCTGTTTTGGCCTTCAGTAGGGATCAATTTTGGCAAAACTTTGCTGCATGTGCCTGCACTTGCTGGCGTATGGCCTGCCTGCATTTTGATGGCTTTGACTTTGGGAAAGATTTTTTCTTTTTTTTTTTTTTATTATTTTAAGTATTCATGCCATGTCCCTCACATCTTGCCCCCTAAGTTGTGTCTTCCTCCTTCACTTTTTCCCCTGCTTTTGCAACATCTGTGAGCTTAGTTTTGGCACCTTTTGGTCCTTTGCACTGCACCTGATATAAACCCAGGCCATTTTCTTAGAGTCACTAAATTTCCCAATTTTTCTTTTTCTCCCTCCAATTGCAATTCCTTTGATGCTGTCTCCATTCCAGCGTGTTTGTAAGTCCTTCTTTTCTGTTCTGGCCTTCAGTGGGGATCAGTTTTGGCAAGCTTTGCTGCATGTGCCTGCACTTGCTGGCCTATGGCCTGCCTGCATTTTGATGGCTTTGACTTTGGGATAGATTTTTTCTTTTTTTTTTTTTTTTTTTTGTTTTAAGTATTCATGCCATGTCCCTCATATCTTGTTCCCTAAGTTGTGTCTTTCTCCTTGACTTTTTCCCCTGCTTTTGCAACATCTGTTAGCTTAGTTTTGGCACCTTTTGGTCCTTTGCAATGCAGCTGATTTCCTCACAGCCTATTTTTTGAAGAGACTAAAATTCCCGATTTTCTGCTTTTTTCAATTGCATTTCATTTGAACCTATCTCCTTTCCAGAGTGTTTGTAAGCCTTTCTTTTGGGATTCGCAAGATTCCCTTTCCCTTCCCGAAAGGAAATTTCATTTCCTTTCGGGAAGGGAAAAGGAATCTTGCGATTTCAATGGGGACCAATAGAGGAATCTTTGGTGCATGTCCCTGCACTTGATGGCAGGCCATGCCTTTTGATGGCTTTGACTTTGGGAAAGATTTTTTCTTTTTTTGGTTGTTTTCTGAAGTGTTCATGCCATGTCCCTCATATCTTGCCCCCTAAGTTGTGTCTTCCTCCTTGACTTTTTACCTGCTTTTGCAACATCTGTGAGCTTAGTTTTGGCATCTTTTGGTCCTTTGCACTGCACCTGATAAAACACCAGGCCACTTTCTAAGAGTCATTAAATTTCCCAAATTTTCTTTTTTTCTCCTCCAATTGCAATTCCTTTGATGGTGTCTCCATTCCAGCGTGTTTGTAGGTCCTTCTTTTCTGTTTTGGCCTTCAGTGGGGATCAATTTTGGCAAGCTTTGCTGCATGTGCCTGCCCTTGGTGGTGTATGGCCTGCCTGCATTTTGATGGCTTTGACTTTGGGAAAGATTTTTTCTTTTTTTTTTTTTTTTTGTTTTAAGTATTCAGGCCATGTCCCTCACATCTTGCGCCCCTAAGTTGTGTCTTCCCTCCTTGACTTTTTACCCTGCTTTTGCAACATCTGTGAGCTTAGTTTTGGCACCTTTTGGTCCTTTGCACTGCACCTGATATAAACCCAGGCCATTTTCTTAGAATCACTAACTTACCCCAAATTTTCTTTTTTTCTCATAGAAATTGAATTCCTTTCATGTTGTCTCCATTCCAGCGTGTTTGTAAGTCCTCCTTTTCTGTTTTGGCCTTCAGTGGGGATCAATTTTGGCAAGCTCTGCTGCATGTGCCTGCACTTGCTGGCGTATGGCCTGCCTGCATTTTGATGGCTTTGACTTTGGGAAAGATTTTTTCTTTTTTTTTTTTTTATTATTTTAAGTATTCATGCCATGTCCCTCACATCTTGCCCCCTAAGTTGTGTCTTCCTCCTTGACTTTTTCCCCTGCTTTTGCAACATCTGTGAGCTTAGTTTTGGCACCTTTTGGTCCTTTGCACTGCACCTGATATAAACCCAGGCCATTTTCTTAGAGTCACTAAATTTCCCAATTTTTCTTTTTCTCCTCCAATTGCAATTCCTTTGATGCTGTCTCCATTCCAGCGTGTTTGTAAGTCCTTCTTTTCTGTTTTGGCCTTCAGTGGGGATCAATTTTGGCAAGTTTGCTGCATGTGCCTGCCCTTGGTGGTGTATGGCCTGCCTGCATTTTGATGGCTTTGACTTTGGGAAAGATTTTTTCTTTTTTCTTTTTTTATTATTTTAAGTATTCATGCCATGTCCCTCATATCTTGCTCCCTAAGTTGTGTCTTCCTCCTTGACTTTTTCCCCTGCTTTTGCAACATCTGTGAGCTTAGTTTTGGCACCTTTTGGTCCTTTGCACTGCACCTGATATAAACCCAGGCTATTTTCTTAGAGTCACTAAATTTCCCAATTTTTTTTTTCCCCTCCAATTGCAATTCCTTTGATGTTGTCTCCATTCCAGCGTGTTTGTAAGTCCTTCTTTTCTGTTTTGGCCTTCAGTAGGGATCAATTTTGGCAAACTTTGCTGCATGTGCCTGCACTTGCTGGCGTATGGCCTGCCTGCATTTTGATGGCTTTGACTTTGGGAAAGATTTTTTCTTTTTTTTTTTTTTATTATTTTAAGTATTCATGCCATGTCCCTCACATCTTGCCCCCTAAGTTGTGTCTTCCTCCTTGACTTTTTGCCCTGCTTTTGCAACATCTGTGAGCTTAGTTTTGGCACCTTTTGGTCCTTTGCACTGCACCTGATATAAACCCAGGCCATTTTCTTAGAGTCACTAAATTTCCCAATTTTTCTTTTTCTCCTCCAATTGCAATTCCTTTGATGCTGTCTCCATTCCAGCGTGTTTGTAAGTCCTTCTTTTCTGTTCTGGCCTTCAGTGGGGATCAGTTTTGGCAAGCTTTGCTGCATGTGCCTGCACTTGCTGGCCTATGGCCTGCCTGCATTTTGATGGCTTTGACTTTGGGATAGATTTTTTCTTTTTTTTTTTTTTTTTTTTGTTTTAAGTATTCATGCCATGTCCCTCATATCTTGTTCCCTAAGTTGTGTCTTTCTCCTTGACTTTTTCCCCTGCTTTTGCAACATCTGTTAGCTTAGTTTTGGCACCTTTTGGTCCTTTGCAATGCAGCTGATTTCCTCACAGCCTATTTTTTGAAGAGACTAAAATTCCCGATTTTCTGCTTTTTTCAATTGCATTTCATTTGAACCTATCTCCTTTCCAGAGTGTTTGTAAGCCTTTCTTTTGGGATTCGCAAGATTCCTTTTCCCTTCCCGAAAGGAAATTTCATTTCCTTTCGGGAAGGGAAAAGGAATCTTGCGATTTCAATGGGGACCAATAGAGGAATCTTTGGTGCATGTCCCTGCACTTGATGGCAGGCCATGCCTTTTGATGGCTTTGACTTTGGGAAAGATTTTTTCTTTTTTTGGTTGTTTTCTGAAGTGTTCATGCCATGTCCCTCATATCTTGCCCCCTAAGTTGTGTCTTCCTCCTTGACTTTTTACCCTGCTTTTGCAACATCTGTGAGCTTAGTTTTGGCATCTTTTGGTCCTTTGCACTGCACCTGATAAAACACCAGGCCACTTTCTAAGAGTCATTAAATTTCCCAAATTTTCTTTTTTTCTCCTCCAATTGCAATTCCTTTGATGGTGTCTCCATTCCAGCGTGTTTGTAGGTCCTTCTTTTCTGTTTTGGCCTTCAGTGGGGATCAATTTTGGCAAGCTTTGCTGCATGTGCCTGCCCTTGGTGGTGTATGGCCTGCCTGCATTTTGATGGCTTTGACTTTGGGAAAGATTTTTTCTTTTTTTTTTTTTTTTTGTTTTAAGTATTCAGGCCATGTCCCTCACATCTTGCGCCCTAAGTTGTGTCTTCCTCCTTGACTTTTTACCCTGCTTTTGCAACATCTGTGAGCTTAGTTTTGGCACCTTTTGGTCCTTTGCACTGCACCTGATATAAACCCAGGCCATTTTCTTAGAATCACTAACTTACCCAAATTTTCTTTTTTTCTCATAGAAATTGAATTCCTTTCATGTTGTCTCCATTCCAGCGTGTTTGTAAGTCCTCCTTTTCTGTTTTGGCCTTCAGTGGGGATCAATTTTGGCAAGCTCTGCTGCATGTGCCTGCACTTGCTGGCGTATGGCCTGCCTGCATTTTGATGGCTTTGACTTTGGGAAAGATTTTTTCTTTTTTTTTTTTTTTATTATTTTAAGTATTCATGCCATGTCCCTCACATCTTGCCCCCTAAGTTGTGTCTTCCTCCTTGACTTTTTCCCCTGCTTTTGCAACATCTGTGAGCTTAGTTTTGGCACCTTTTGGTCCTTTGCACTGCACCTGATATAAACCCAGGCCATTTTCTTAGAGTCACTAAATTTCCCAATTTTTCTTTTTCTCCTCCAATTGCAATTCCTTTGATGCTGTCTCCATTCCAGCGTGTTTGTAAGTCCTTCTTTTCTGTTTTGGCCTTCAGTGGGGATCAATTTTGGCAAACTTTGCTGCATGTGCCTGCACTTGCTGGCCTATGGCCTGCCTGCATTTTGATGGCTTTGACTTTGGGATAGATTTTTTCTTTTTTTTTTTTTTTTATTATTTTAAGTATTCATGCCATGTCCCTCATATCTTGTTCCCTAAGTTGTGTCTTTCTCCTTCACTTTTTCCCCTGCTTTTGCAACATCTGTGAGCTTAGTTTTGGCACCTTTTGGTCCTTTGCAATGCAGCTGATTTCCTCACAGCCTATTTTTTGAAGAGACTAAAATTCCCGATTTTCTGCTTTTTTCAATTGCATTTCATTTGAACCTATCTCCTTTCCAGAGTGTTTGTAGGTCTTTCTTTTGGGATTCGCAAGATTCCTTTTCCCTTCCCGAAAGGAAATTTCATTTCCTTTCGGGAAGGGAAAAGGAATCTTGCGATTTCAATGGGGACCAATAGAGGAATCTTTGGTGCATGTCCCTGCACTTGATGGCAGGCCATGCCTTTTGATGGCTTTGACTTTGGGAAAGATTTTTTTCTTTTTTTGGTTGTTTTCGGAAGTATTCATGCCATCTCCCTCACATCTTGCCCCCTAAGTTGTGTCTTCCTCCTTGTCTTTTTCCCCTGCTTTTGCAACATCTGTGAGCTTAGTTTTGGCACCTTTTGGTCCTTTGCACTGCACCTGATATAAACCCAGGCCATTTTTTTAGAGTCAGTAATTTCCCTAATTTTCATTTTTCTCCTCCAATTGCAATTCCTTTGATGTTGTATCCATTCCAGCGTGTTTGTAAGTCCTTCTTTTCTGATTTGGCCTTCAGTGGGGATCAATTTTGGCAAACTTTGCTGCATGTGCCTGCACTTGCTGGCGTATGGCCTGCCTGCATTTTGATGGCTTTGACTTTGGGAAAGATTTTTTCTTTTTTTTTTTTTTTTTTTTTGTTTTAAGTACTCATGCCATGTCCCTCATATCTTGCTCCCTAAGTTGTGTCTGCCTCCTTCAATTTTTCCCCTGCTTTTGCAACATCTGTGAGCTTAGTTTTTGCATCTTTTGGTCCTTTGCACTGCACCTGATATAAACCCAGGCCATTTTCTTAGAGTCACTGAATTTCCCAAATTTTCTGTTTTTCTCCTCCAATTGCAATTCCTTTGATGTTGACTCCATTCCAGCGTGTTTGTAGGTCCTTCTTTTCTGTTTTGGCCTTCAGTGGGGATCAATTTTGGCAAACTTTGCTGCATGTGCCTGCCCTTGCTGGCGTATGGCCTGCCTGCATTTTGATGGCTTTGACTTTGGGAAAGATTTTTTGTTTTTTTTTTTTTATTATTTTAAGTATTCATGCCATGTCCCTCACATCTTGCCCCCTAAGTTGTGTCTTCCTCCTTGTCTTTTTCCCCTGCTTTTTGCAACATCTGTGAGCTTAGTTTTGGCACCTTTTGGTCCTTTGCACTGCACCTGATATAAACCCAGGCCATTTTCTTAGAATCACTAACTTACCCAAATTTTTTTTTTTTCTCATAGAAATTGAATTCCTTTCATGTTGTCTCCATTCCAGCGTGTTTGTAAGTCCTTCTTTTCTGTTTTGGCCTTCAATGTGGATCAATTTTGGCAAACTTTGCTGCATGTGCCTGCACTTGCTGGCGTATGGCCTGCCTGCATTTTGATGGCTTTGACTTTGGGAAAGATTTTTTCTTTTTTTTTTTTTTTTTTTTTGTTTTAAGTATTCATGCCATGTCCCTCACATCTTGCCCCCTAAGTTGTGTCTTCCTCCTTGACTTTTTCCCCTGCTTTTGCAACATCTGTGAGCTTAGTTTTGGCACCTTTTGGTCCTTTGCACTGCACCTGATATAAACCCAGGCCATTTTCTTAGAGTCACTAAATTTCCCAATTTTTTTTTTTCTCCTCCAATTGCAATTCCTTTGATGCTGTCTCCATTCCAGCGTGTTTGTAAGTCCTTCCTTTCTATTTTGGCCTTCAGTGGGGATCAATTTTGGCAAGCTTTGCTGCATGTGCCTGCCCTTGGTGGTGTATGGCCTGCCTGCATTTTGATGGCTTTGACTTTGGGAAAGATTTTTTCTTTTTTTTTTTTTTATTATTTTAAGTATTCATGCCATGTCCCTCATATCTTGCCCCCTAAGTTGTGTCTTCCTCCTTGTCTTTTTCCCCTGCTTTTGCAACATCTGTGAGCTTAGTTTTGGCACCTTTTGGTCCTTTTCACTGCACCTGATATAAACCCAGGCCATTTTCTTAGAGTCACTAAATTTCCCAAATTTTCTTTTTTTCTCCTCCAATTGCAAATCCTTTGATGTTGTCTCCATTCCAGCGTGTTTGTAAGTCCTTCTTTTCTGTTTTGGCCTTCAATGTGGATCAATTTTGGCAAGCTTTGCTGCATGTGCCTGCACTTGCTGGCGTATGGCCTGCCTGCATTTTGATGGCTTTGACTTTGGGAAAGATTTTTTCTTTTTTTTTTTTTTTTATTATTTTAAGTATTCATGCCATGTCCCTCACATCTTGCCCCCTAAGTTGTGTCTTCCTCCTTGAATTTTTCCCCTGCTTTTGCAACATCTGTGAGCTTAGTTTTGGCACCTTTTGGTCCTTTGCACTGCACCTGATATAAACCCAGGCCATTTTCTTAGAGTCACTAAATTTCCCAATTTTTTTTTTTCTCCTCCAATTGCAATTCCTTTGATGCTGTCTCCATTCCAGCGTGTTTGTAAGTCCTTCCTTTCTATTTTGGCCTTCAGTGGGGATCAGTTTTGGCAAGCTTTGCTGCATGTGCCTGCCCTTGGTGGTGTATGGCCTGCCTGCATTTTGATGGCTTTGACTTTGGGAAAGATTTTTTCTTTTGTTTTTTTTTATTATTTTAAGTATTCATGCCATGTCCCTCATATCTTGCCCCCTAAGTTGTGTCTTCCTCCTTGTCTCTTTCCCCTGCTTTTGCAACATCTGTGAGCTTAGTTTTGGCACCTTTTGGTCCTTTGCACTGCACCTGATATAAACCCAGGCCATTTTCTTAGAGTCACTAAATTTCCCAAATTTTCTTTTTATCTCCTCCAATTGCAATTCCTTTGATGTTGTCTCCATTCCAGCGTGTTTGTAAGTCCTTCTTTTCTGTTTTGGCCTTCAGTGGGGATCAATTTTGGCAAGCTTTGCTGCATGTGCCTGCACTTGCTGGCGTATGGCCTGCCTGCATTTTGATGGCTTTGACTTTGGGAAAGATTTTTTCTTTTTTTTTTTTTTTTATTATTTTAAGTATTCATGCCATGTCCCTCATATCTTGCCCCCTAAGTTGTGTCTTCCTCCTTGACTTTTTCCCCTGCTTTTGCAACATCTGTGAGCTTAGTTTTGGCACCTTTTGGTGCTTTGCAATGCAGCTGATTTCCTCACAGCCTATTTTATGAAGAGACTAAAATTCCCGATTTTCTGCTTTTTTCAATTGCATTTCATTTGAACCTATCTCCTTTCCAGAGTGTTTGTAAGCCTTTCTTTTGGGATTCGCAAGATTCCTTTTCCCTTCCCGAAAGGAAATTTCATTTCCTTTCGGGAAGGGAAAAGGAATCTTGCGATTTCAATGGGGACCAATAGAGGAATCTTTGGTGCATGTCCCTGCACTTGATGGCAGGCCATGCCTTTTGATGGCTTTGACTTTGGGAAAGATTTTTTTCTTTTTTTGGTTGTTTTCGGAAGTGTTCATGCCATGTCCCTCACATCTTGCCCCCTAAGTTGTGTCTTCCTCCTTGACTTTTTACCCTGCTTTTGCAACATCTGTGAGCTTAGTTTTGGCACCTTTTGGTCCTTTGCACTGCACCTGATAAAACCCCAGGCAACTTTCTTAGAGTCATTAAATTTCCCAAATTTTCTTTTTTTCTCCTCCAATTGCAATTCCTTTGATGGTGTCTCCATTCCAGCGTGTTTGTAAGTCCTTCTTTTCTGTTTTGGCCTTCAGTGGGGATCAATTTTGGCAAGCTTTGCTGCATGTGCCTGCCCTTGGTGGCGTATGGCCTGCCTGCATTTTGATGGCTTTGACTTTGGGGAAGATTTTTTTCTTTTTTTTTTTATTATTTTAAGTATTCATGCCATGTCCCTCACACCTTGCCCCCTAAGTTGTGTCTTCCTCCTTGACTTTTTCCCCTGCTTTTGCAACATCTGTGAGCTTAGTTTTGGCACCTTTTGGTCCTTTGCACTGCACCTGATATAAACCCAGGCCATTTTCTTAGAATCACTAAATTTCCCAAATTTTCTTTTTTTCTCATAGAAATTGAATTCCTTTCATGTTGTCTCCATTCCAGCGTGTTTCTAAGTCCTTCTTTTCTGTTTTGGCCTTCAGTGGGGATCAATTTTGGCAAGCTTTGCTGCATGTGCCTGCACTTGCTGGCGTATGGCCTGCCTGCATTTTGATGGCTTTGACTTTGGGAAAGATTTTTTCTTTTTTTTTTTTTTTATTATTTTAAGTATTCATGCCATGTCCCTCACATCTTGCCCCCTAAGTTGTGTCTTCCTCCTTGACTTTTTCCCCTGCTTTTGCAACATCTGTGAGCTTAGTTTTGGCACCTTTTGGTCCTTTGCACTGCACCTGATATAAACCCAGGCCATTTTCTTAGAGTCACTAAATTTCCCAATTTTTTTTTTTCTCCTCCAATTGCAATTCCTTTGATGCTGTCTCCATTCCAGCGTGTTTGTAAGTCCTTCTTTTCTGTTTTGGCCTTCAGTGGGGATCAATTTTGGCAAGCTTTGCTGCATGTGCCTGCACTTGCTGGCGTATGGCCTGCCTGCATTTTGATGGCTTTGACTTTGGGAAAGATTTTTTCTTTTTTTTTTTTTTTTATTATTTTAAGTATTCATGCCATGTCCCTCATATCTTGCCCCCTAAGTTGTGTCTTCCTCCTTGACTTTTTCCCCTGCTTTTGCAACATCTGTGAGCTTAGTTTTTGCATCTTTTGGTCCTTTGCACTGCACCTGATATAAACCCCAGGCCACTTTCTAAGAGTCATAAATTTCCCAAATTTTCTTTTTTACTCCTCCAATTGCAAATCCTTTGATGGTGTCTCCATTCCAGCGTGTTTGTAAGTCCTTCTTTTCTGTTTTGGCCTTCAGTGGGGATCAATTTTGGCAAGCTTTGCTGCATGTGCCTGCACTTGCTGGCGTATGGCCTGCCTGCATTTTGATGGCTTTGACTTTGGGAAAGATTTTTTCTTTTTTTTTTTTTTTTTATTATTTTAAGTATTCATGCCATGTCCCTCACATCTTGCCCCCTAAGTTGTGTCTTCCTCCTTGACTTTTTCCCCTGCTTTTGCAACATCTGTGAGCTTAGTTTTGGCACCTTTTGGTTCTTTGCACTGCACCTGATATAAACCCAGGCCATTTTCTTAGAATCACTTACTTACCCAAATTTTCTTTTTTTCTCATAGAAATTGAATTCCTTTCATGTTGTCTCCATTCCAGTGTGTTTGTAAGTCCTTCTTTTCTGTTTTGGCCTTCAGTGGGGATCAATTTTGGCAAGCTTTGCTGCATGTGCCTGCCCTTGGTGGCGTATGGCCTGCCTGCATTTTGATGGCTTTGACTTTGGGAAAGATTTTTTCTTTTTTTTTTTTTTTATTATTTTAAGTATTCATGCCATGTCCCTCACATCTTGCCCCCTAAGTTGTGTCTTCCTCCTTGACTTTTTCCCCTGCTTTTGCAACATCTGTGAGCTTAGTTTTGGCACCTTTTGGTCCTTTGCACTGCACCTGATATAAACCCAGGCCATTTTCTTAGAGTCACTAAATTTCCCAATTTTTTTTTTTCTCCTCCAATTGCAATTCCTTTGATGCTGTCTCCATTCCAGCGTGTTTGTAAGTCCTTCTTTTCTGTTTTGGCCTTCAGTGGGGATCAATTTTGGCAAGCTTTGCTGCATGTGCCTGCACTTGCTGGCGTATGGCCTGCCTGCATTTTGATGGCTTTGACTTTGGGAAAGATTTTTTCTTTTTTTTTTTTTTTTATTATTTTAAGTATTCATGCCATGTCCCTCATATCTTGCCCCCTAAGTTGTGTCTTCCTCCTTGACTTTTTCCCCTGCTTTTGCAACATCTGTGAGCTTAGTTTTTGCATCTTTTGGTCCTTTGCACTGCACCTGATATAAACCCCAGGCCACTTTCTAAGAGTCATAAATTTCCCAAATTTTCTTTTTTACTCCTCCAATTGCAAATCCTTTGATGGTGTCTCCATTCCAGCGTGTTTGTAAGTCCTTCTTTTCTGTTTTGGCCTTCAGTGGGGATCAATTTTGGCAAGCTTTGCTGCATGTGCCTGCACTTGCTGGCGTATGGCCTGCCTGCATTTTGATGGCTTTGACTTTGGGAAAGATTTTTTCTTTTTTTTTTTTTTTTTATTATTTTAAGTATTCATGCCATGTCCCTCACATCTTGCCCCCTAAGTTGTGTCTTCCTCCTTCACTTTTTCCCCTGCTTTTGCAACATCTGTGAGCTTAGTTTTGGCACCTTTTGGTCCTTTGCACTGCACCTGATATAAACCCAGGCCATTTTCTTAGAGTCACTAAATTTCCCAAATTTTCTTTTTTTCTCCTCCAATTGCAATTCCTTTGATGGTGTCTCCATTCCAGCGTGTTTGTAAGTCCTTCTTTTCTGTTTTGGCCTTCAGTGGGGATCAATTTTGGCAAGCTTTGCTGCATGTGCCTGCACTTGCTGGCGTATGGCCTGCCTGCATTTTGATGGCTTTGACTTTGGGAAAGATTTTTTCTTTTTTTTTTTTTTTATTATTTTAAGTATTCATGCCATGTCCCTCACATCTTGCCCCCTAAGTTGTGTCTTCCTCCTTCACTTTTTCCCCTGCTTTTGCAACATCTGTGAGCTTAGTTTTGGCACCTTTTGGTCCTTTGCACTGCACCTGATATAAACCCAGGCCATTTTCTTAGAGTCACTAAATTTCCCAATTTTTCTTTATCTCCTCCAATTGCAATTCCTTTGATGCTGTCTCCATTCCAGCGTGTTTGTAAGTCCTTCTTTTCTGTTTTGGCCTTCAGTGGGGATCAATTTTGGCAAGCTTTGCTGCATGTGCCTGCCCTTGGTGGCGTATGCCCTGCCTGCATTTTGATGGCTTTGACTTTGGGTAAGATTTTTTCTTTTTTTTTTTTTTTATTATTTTAAGTATTCATGCCATGTCCCTCATATCTTGCTCCCTAAGTTGTGTCTTCCTCCTTGACTTTTTCCCCTGCTTTTGAAACATCTGTGAGCTTAGTTTTGGCACCTTTTGGTCCTTTGCACTGCACCTGATATAAACCCAGGCTATTTTCTTAGAGTCACTAAATTTCCCAATTTTTTTTTTCCCCTCCAATTGCATTTCCTTTGATGTTGTCTCCATTCCAGCGTGTTTGTAAGTCCTTCTTTTCTGTTCTGGCCTTCAGTGGGGATCAATTTTGGCAAGCTTTGCTGCATGTGCCTGCACTTGCTGGCGTATGGCCTGCCTGCATTTTGATGGCTTTGACTTTGGGAAAGATTTTTTCTTTTTTTTTTTTTTATTTTTTTAAGTATTCATGCCATGTCCCTCACATCTTGCCCCCTAAGTTGTGTCTTCCTCCTTGACTTTTTCCCCTGCTTTTGCAACATCTGTGAGCTTAGTTTTGGCACCTTTTGGTCCTTTGCACTGCACCTGATATAAACCCAGGCCATTTTCTTAGAGTCACTAAATTTCCCAATTTTTCTTTTTCTCCTCCAATTGCAATTCCTTTGATGCTGTCTCCATTCCAGCGTGTTTGTAAGTCCTTCTTTTCTGTTCTGGCCTTCAGTGGGGATCAGTTTTTGCAAGCTTTGCTGCATGTGCCTGCCCTTGGTGGTGTATGGCCTGCCTGCATTTTGATGGCTTTGACTTTGGGAAATATTTTTTCTTTTTTTTTTTTTATTATTTTAAGTATTCATGCCATGTCCCTCACATCTTGCCCCCTAAGTTGTGTCTTCCTCCTTCACTTTTTCCCCTGCTTTTGCAACATCTGTGAGCTTAGTTTTGGCACCTTTTGGTCCTTTGCACTGCACCTGATATAAACCCAGGCTATTTTCTTAGAGTCACTAAATTTCCCAATTTTTTTTTTCCCCTCCAATTGCAATTCCTTTGATGTTGTCTCCATTCCAGCGTGTTTGTAAGTCCTTCTTTTCTGTTTTGGCCTTCAGTGGGGATCAATTTTGGCAAGCTTTGCTGCATGTGCCTGCACTTGCTGGCGTATGGCCTGCCTGCATTTTGATGGCTGTGACTTTGGGAAAGATTTTTTCTTTTTTTTTTTTTTTTATTTTTTTAAGTATTCATGCCATGTCCCTCACATCTTGCCCCCTAAGTTGTGTCTTTCTCCTTCACTTTTTCCCCTGCTTTTGCAACATCTGTGAGCTTAGTTTTGGCACCTTTTGGTCCTTTGCAATGCAGCTGATTTCCTCACAGCCTATTTTTTGAAGAGACTAAAATTCCCGATTTTCTGCTTTTTTCAATTGCATTTCATTTGAACCTATCTCCTTTCCAGAGTGTTTGTAAGCCTTTCTTTTGGGATTCGCAAGATTCCTTTTCCCTTCCCGAAAGGAAATTTCATTTCCTTTCGGGAAGGGAAAAGGAATCTTGCGATTTCAATGGGGACCAATAGTGGAATCTTTGGTGCATGTCCCTGCACTTGATGGCAGGCCATGCCTTTTGATGGCGTTGACTTTGGGAAAAATTTTTTTCTTTTTTTGGTTGTTTTCTGAAGTGTTCATGCCATGTCCCTCATATCTTTCCCCCTAAGTTGTGTCTTCCTCCTTGACTTTTTCCCCTGCTTTTGCAACATCTGTGAGCTTAGTTTTGGCATCTTTTGGTCCTTTGCACTGCACCTGATAAAACACCAGGCCACTTTCTAAGAGTCATAAAATTTCCCAAATTTTCTTTTTTTCTCCTCCAATTGCAATTCCTTTGATGGTGTCTCCATTCCAGCGTGTTTGTAGGTCCTTCTTTTCTGTTTTGTCCTTCAGTGGGGATCAATTTTGGCAAGCTTTGCTGCATGTGCCTGCCCTTGGTGGTGTATGGCCTGCCTGCATTTTGATGGCTTAGACTTTGGGAAAGATTTTTTCTTTTTTTTTTCTTTTTTGTTTTAAGTATTCATGCCATGTCCCTCACATCTTGCCCCCTAAGTTGTGTCTTCCTCCTTGTCTTTTTCCCCTGCTTTTGCAACATCTGTGAGCTTAGTTTTGGCACCTTTTAGTCCTTTGCACTGCACCTGATATAAACCCAGGCCATTTTCTTAGAGTCACTAAATTTCCCAAATTTTCTTTTTTTCTCCTCCAATTGCAATTCCTTTGATGTTGTCTCCATTCCAGCGTGTTTGTAAGTCCTTCTTTTCTGTTTTGGCCTTAAGTAGGGATCAATTTTGGCAAGCTTTGCCGCATGTGCCTGCCCTTGCTGGCGTATGGCCTGCCTGCATTTTGATGGCTTTGACTTTGGGAAAGATTTTTTCTTTTTTTTTTTTATTATTTTAAGTATTCATGCTATGTCCCTCATATCTTGCCCCCTTAGTTGTGTCTTCCTCCTTGACTTTTTGCCCTGCTTTTGCAACATCTGTGAGCTTAGTTTTGGCATCTTTTGGTCCTTTGCACTGCACCTGATATAAACCCAGGCCACTTTCTAAGAGTCACGAACTTACCCAAATTTTCTTTTTTTCTCCTCCAATTGCAATTCCTTTGATGCTGTCTCCATTCCAGCGTGTTTGTAGGTCCTTCTTTTCTGTTTTGGCCTTTAGTGGGGATCAATTTTGGCAAGCTTTGCTGCATGTGCCTGCCCTTGGTGGTGTATGGCCTGCCTGCATTTTGATGGCTTTGACTTTGGGAAAGATTTTTTCTTTTTTTTTTTTTTTTTGTTTTAAGTATTCAGGCCATGTCCCTCACATCTTGCCCCCTAAGTTGTGTCTTCCTCCTTGACTTTTTCCCCTGCTTTTGCAACATCTGTGAGCTTAGTTTTGGAACCTTTTGGTCCTTTGCACTGCACCTGATATAAACCCAGGCCATTTTCTTAGAATCACTAACTTACCCAAATTTTCTTTTTTTCTCATAGAAATTGAATTCCTTTCATGTTGTCTCCATTCCAGCGTGTTTGTAAGTCCTCCTTTTCTGATTTGGCCTTCAGTGGGGATCAATTTTGGCAAGCTCTGCTGCATGTGCCTGCACTTGCTGGCGTATGGCCTTCCTGCATTTTGATGGCTTTGACTTTGGGAAAGATTTTTTTCTTTTTTTGGTTGTTTTCTGAAGTGTTCATGCCATGTCCCTCATATCTTGCCCCCTAAGTTCTGTCTTCCTCCTTGACTTTTTACCCTGCTTTTGCAACATCTGTGAGCTTAGTTTTGGCATCTTTTGGTCCTTTGCGCTGCACCTGATATAAACCCAGGCCACTTTCTAAGAGTCACGAACTTACCCAAATTTTCTTTTTTTCTCCTCCAATTGCAATTCCTTTGATGCTGTCTCCATTCCAGCGTGTTTGTAGGTCCTTCTTTTCTGTTTTGGCCTTCAGTGGGGATCAATTTTGGCAAGCTTTGCTGCATGTGCCTGCCCTTGGTGGTGTATGGCCTGCCTGCATTTTGATGGCTTTGACTTTGGGAAAGATTTTTTCTTTTTTTTTTTTTTTATTATTTTAAGTATTCATGCCATGTCCCTCACATCTTGCCCCCTAAGTTGTGTCTTCCTCCTTGACTTTTTCCCCTGCTTTTGCAACATCTGTGAGCTTAGTTTTGGCACCTTTTGGTCCTTTGCACTGCACCTGATATAAACCCAGGCCATTTTCTTAGAGTCACTAAATTTCCCAAATTTTCTTTTTTTCTCCTCCAATTGCAATTTCTTTGATGTTGTCTCCATTCCAGCGTGTTTGTAAGTCCTTCTTTTCTGTTTTGGCCTTCAGTGGGGATCAATTTTGGCAAGCTTAGCTGCATGTGCCTGCGCTTGCTGGCATATGGCCTGCCTGCATTTTAATGGCTTTGACTTTGGGAAAGATTTTTTTCTTTTTTTGGTTGTTTTCTGAAGTGTTCATGCCATGTCCCTCATATCTTGCCCCCTAAGTTGTGTCTTCCTCCTTGACTTTTTACCCTGCTTTTGCAACATCTGTGAGCTTAGTTTTGGCACCTTTTGGTCCTTTGCACTGCACCTGATAAAACCCCAGGCAACTTTCTTAGAGTCATTAAATTTCCCAAATTTTCTTTTTTTCTCCTCCAATTGCAATTCCTTTGATGGTGTCTCCATTCCAGCGTGTTTGTAAGTCCTTCTTTTCTGTTTTGGCCTTCAGTGGGGATCAATTTTGGCAAGCTTTGCTGCATGTGCCTGCACTTGCTGGCGTATGGCCTGCCTGCATTTTGATGGCTTTGACTTTGGGAAAGATTTTTTCTTTTTTTTTTTTTTTATTATTTTAAGTATTCATGCCATGTCCCTCACATCTTGCCCCCTAAGTTGTGTCTTCCTCCTTCACTTTTTCCCCTGCTTTTGCAACATCTGTGAGCTTAGTTTTGGCACCTTTTGGTCCTTTGCACTGCACCTGATATAAACCCAGGCCATTTTCTTAGAGTCACTAAATTTCCCAATTTTTCTTTATCTCCTCCAATTGCAATTCCTTTGATGCTGTCTCCATTCCAGCGTGTTTGTAAGTCCTTCTTTTCTGTTTTGGCCTTCAGTGGGGATCAATTTTGGCAAACTTTGCTGCATGTGCCTGCCCTTGGTGGCGTATGGCCTGCCTGCATTTTGATGGCTTTGACTTTGGGAAAGATTTTTTCTTTTTTTGGTTGTTTTCTGAAGTGTTCATGCCATGTCCCTCACATCTTGCCCCCTAAGTTGTGTCTTCCTCCTTGACTTTTTCCCCTGCTTTTGCAACATCTGTGAGCTTAGTTTTGGCACCTTTTGGTCCTTTGCACTGCACCTGATATAAACCCAGGCCATTTTCTTAGAGTCACTAAATTTCCCAATTTTTTTTTTCCCCTCCAATTGCATTTCCTTTGATGTTGTCTCCATTCCAGCGTGTTTGTAAGTCCTTCTTTTCTGTTCTGGCCTTCAGTGGGGATCAATTTTGGCAAGCTTTGCTGCATGTGCCTGCACTTGCTGGCGTATGGCCTGCCTGCATTTTGATGGCTTTGACTTTGGGAAAGATTTTTTCTTTTTTTTTTTTTTATTTTTTTAAGTATTCATGCCATGTCCCTCACATCTTGCCCCCTAAGTTGTGTCTTCCTCCTTGACTTTTTCCCCTGCTTTTGCAACATCTGTGAGCTTAGTTTTGGCACCTTTTGGTCCTTTGCACTGCACCTGATATAAACCCAGGCCATTTTCTTAGAGTCACTAAATTTCCCAATTTTTCTTTTTCTCCTCCAATTGCAATTCCTTTGATGCTGTCTCCATTCCAGCGTGTTTGTAAGTCCTTCTTTTCTGTTCTGGCCTTCAGTGGGGATCAGTTTTTGCAAGCTTTGCTGCATGTGCCTGCCCTTGGTGGTGTATGGCCTGCCTGCATTTTGATGGCTTTGACTTTGGGAAATATTTTTTCTTTTTTTTTTTTTATTATTTTAAGTATTCATGCCATGTCCCTCACATCTTGCCCCCTAAGTTGTGTCTTCCTCCTTCACTTTTTCCCCTGCTTTTGCAACATCTGTGAGCTTAGTTTTGGCACCTTTTGGTCCTTTGCACTGCACCTGATATAAACCCAGGCTATTTTCTTAGAGTCACTAAATTTCCCAATTTTTTTTTTCCCCTCCAATTGCAATTCCTTTGATGTTGTCTCCATTCCAGCGTGTTTGTAAGTCCTTCTTTTCTGTTTTGGCCTTCAGTGGGGATCAATTTTGGCAAGCTTTGCTGCATGTGCCTGCACTTGCTGGCGTATGGCCTGCCTGCATTTTGATGGCTGTGACTTTGGGAAAGATTTTATCTTTTTTTTTTTTTTTTATTTTTTTAAGTATTCATTCCATGTCCCTCACATCTTGCCCCCTAAGTTGTGTCTTTCTCCTTCACTTTTTCCCCTGCTTTTGCAACATCTGTGAGCTTAGTTTTGGCACCTTTTGGTCCTTTGCAATGCAGCTGATTTCCTCACAGCCTATTTTTTGAAGAGACTAAAATTCCCGATTTTCTGCTTTTTTCAATTGCATTTCATTTGAACCTATCTCCTTTCCAGAGTGTTTGTAAGCCTTTCTTTTGGGATTCGCAAGATTCCTTTTCCCTTCCCGAAAGGAAATTTCATTTCCTTTCGGGAAGGGAAAAGGAATCTTGCGATTTCAATGGGGACCAATAGAGGAATCTTTGGTGCATGTCCCTGCACTTGATGGCAGGCCATGCCTTTTGATGGCGTTGACTTTGGGAAAAATTTTTTTCTTTTTTTGGTTGTTTTCTGAAGTGTTCATGCCATGTCCCTCATATCTTTCCCCCTAAGTTGTGTCTTCCTCCTTGACTTTTTCCCCTGCTTTTGCAACATCTGTGAGCTTAGTTTTGGCATCTTTTGGTCCTTTGCACTGCACCTGATAAAACACCAGGCCACTTTCTAAGAGTCATAAAATTTCCCAAATTTTCTTTTTTTCTCCTCCAATTGCAATTCCTTTGATGGTGTCTCCATTCCAGCGTGTTTGTAGGTCCTTCTTTTCTGTTTTGTCCTTCAGTGGGGATCAATTTTGGCAAGCTTTGCTGCATGTGCCTGCCCTTGGTGGTGTATGGCCTGCCTGCATTTTGATGGCTTAGACTTTGGGAAAGATTTTTTCTTTTTTTTTTCTTTTTTGTTTTAAGTATTCATGCCATGTCCCTCACATCTTGCCCCCTAAGTTGTGTCTTCCTCCTTGTCTTTTTCCCCTGCTTTTGCAACATCTGTGAGCTTAGTTTTGGCACCTTTTAGTCCTTTGCACTGCACCTGATATAAACCCAGGCCATTTTCTTAGAGTCACTAAATTTCCCAAATTTTCTTTTTTTCTCCTCCAATTGCAATTCCTTTGATGTTGTCTCCATTCCAGCGTGTTTGTAAGTCCTTCTTTTCTGTTTTGGCCTTAAGTAGGGATCAATTTTGGCAAGCTTTGCCGCATGTGCCTGCCCTTGCTGGCGTATGGCCTGCCTGCATTTTGATGGCTTTGACTTTGGGAAAGATTTTTTCTTTTTTTTTTTTATTATTTTAAGTATTCATGCTATGTCCCTCATATCTTGCCCCCTTAGTTGTGTCTTCCTCCTTGACTTTTTTCCCTGCTTTTGCAACATCTGTGAGCTTAGTTTTGGCATCTTTTGGTCCTTTGCACTGCACCTGATATAAACCCAGGCCACTTTCTAAGAGTCACGAACTTACCCAAATTTTCTTTTTTTCTCCTCCAATTGCAATTCCTTTGATGCTGTCTCCATTCCAGCGTGTTTGTAGGTCCTTCTTTTCTGTTTTGGCCTTCAGTGGGGATCAATTTTGGCAAGCTTTGCTGCATGTGCCTGCCCTTGGTGGTGTATGGCCTGCCTGCATTTTGATGGCTTTGACTTTGGGAAAGATTTTTTCTTTTTTTTTTTTTTTTTGTTTTAAGTATTCAGGCCATGTCCCTCACATCTTGCCCCCTAAGTTGTGTCTTCCTCCTTGACTTTTTCCCCTGCTTTTGCAACATCTGTGAGCTTAGTTTTGGAACCTTTTGGTCCTTTGCACTGCACCTGATATAAACCCAGGCCATTTTCTTAGAATCACTAACTTACCCAAATTTTCTTTTTTTCTCATAGAAATTGAATTCCTTTCATGTTGTCTCCATTCCAGCGTGTTTGTAAGTCCTCCTTTTCTGATTTGGCCTTCAGTGGGGATCAATTTTGGCAAGCTCTGCTGCATGTGCCTGCACTTGCTGGCGTATGGCCTTCCTGCATTTTGATGGCTTTGACTTTGGGAAAGATTTTTTTCTTTTTTTGGTTGTTTTCTGAAGTGTTCATGCCATGTCCCTCATATCTTGCCCCCTAAGTTCTGTCTTCCTCCTTGACTTTTTACCCTGCTTTTGCAACATCTGTGAGCTTAGTTTTTGCATCTTTTGGTCCTTTGCGCTGCACCTGATATAAACCCAGGCCACTTTCTAAGAGTCACGAACTTACCCAAATTTTCTTTTTTTCTCCTCCAATTGCAATTCCTTTGATGCTGTCTCCATTCCAGCGTGTTTGTAGGTCCTTCTTTTCTGTTTTGGCCTTCAGTGGGGATCAATTTTGGCAAGCTTTGCTGCATGTGCCTGCCCTTGGTGGTGTATGGCCTGCCTGCATTTTGATGGCTTTGACTTTGGGAAAGATTTTTTCTTTTTTTTTTTTTTTATTATTTTAAGTATTCATGCCATGTCCCTCACATCTTGCCCCCTAAGTTGTGTCTTCCTCCTTGACTTTTTCCCCTGCTTTTGCAACATCTGTGAGCTTAGTTTTGGCACCTTTTGGTCCTTTGCACTGCACCTGATATAAACCCAGGCCATTTTCTTAGAGTCACTAAATTTCCCAAATTTTCTTTTTTTCTCCTCCAATTGCAATTTCTTTGATGTTGTCTCCATTCCAGCGTGTTTGTAAGTCCTTCTTTTCTGTTTTGGCCTTCAGTGGGGATCAATTTTGGCAAGCTTTGCTGCATGTGCCTGCACTTGCTGGCATATGGCCTGCCTGCATTTTAATGGCTTTGACTTTGGGAAAGATTTTTTTCTTTTTTTGGTTGTTTTCTGAAGTGTTCATGCCATGTCCCTCATATCTTGCCCCCTAAGTTGTGTCTTCCTCCTTGACTTTTTACCCTGCTTTTGCAACATCTGTGAGCTTAGTTTTGGCACCTTTTGGTCCTTTGCACTGCACCTGATAAAACCCCAGGCAACTTTCTTAGAGTCATTAAATTTCCCAAATTTTCTTTTTTTCTCCTCCAATTGCAATTCCTTTGATGGTGTCTCCATTCCAGCGTGTTTGTAAGTCCTTCTTTTCTGTTTTGGCCTTCAGTGGGGATCAATTTTGGCAAACTTTGCTGCATGTGCCTGCCCTTGGTGGCGTATGGCCTGCCTGCATTTTGATGGCTTTGACTTTGGGGAAGATTTTTTTCTTTTTTTTTTTATTATTTTAAGTATTCATGCCATGTCCCTCACATCTTGCCCCCTAAGTTGTGTCTTCCTCCTTGACTTTTTCCCCTGCTTTTGCAACATCTGTGAGCTTAGTTTTGGCACCTTTTGGTCCTTTGCACTGCACCTGATATAAACCCAGGCCATTTTCTTAGAATCACTAAATTTCCCAAATTTTCTTTTTTTCTCATAGAAATTGAATTCCTTTCATGTTGTCTCCATTCCAGCGTGTTTGTAAGTCCTTCTTTTCTGTTTTGGCCTTCAGTGGGGATCAATTTTGGCAAGCTTTGCTGCATGTGCCTGCCCTTGGTGGCGTATGGCCTGCCTGCATTTTGATGGCTTTGACTTTGGGAAAGATTTTTTCTTTTTTTTTTTATTATTTTAAGTATTCATGCCATGTCCCTCATATCTTGCTCCCTAAGTTGTCTTCCTCCTTGACTTTTTCCCCTGCTTTTGCAACATCTGTGAGCTTAGTTTTGGCACCTTTTGGTCCTTTGCACTGCACCTGATATAAACCCCAGGCCACTTTCTAAGAGTCATTAAATTTCCCAAATGTTCTTTTTTTCTCCTCCAATTGCAATTCCTTTGATGTTGTCTCCATTCCAGCGTGTTTGTAAGTCCTTCTTTTCTGTTTTGGCCTTCAGTAGGGATCAATTTTGGCAAACTTTGCTGCATGTGCCTGCACTTGCTGGCGTATGGCCTGCCTGCATTTTGATGGCTTTGACTTTGGGAAAGATTTTTTCTTTTTTTTTTTATTATTTTAAGTATTCATGCCATGTCCCTCACATCTTGCCCCCTAAGTTGTGTCTTCCTCCTTCACTTTTTCCCCTGCTTTTGCAACATCTGTGAGCTTAGTTTTGGCACCTTTTGGTCCTTTGCACTGCACCTGATATAAACCCAGGCCATTTTCTTAGAGTCACTAAATTTCCCAAATTTTCTTTTTTTCTCCTCCAATTGCAATTCCTTTGATGGTGTCTCCATTCCAGCGTGTTTGTAAGTCCTTCTTTTCTGTTTTGGCCTTCAGTGGGGATCAATTTTGGCAAGCTTTGCTGCATGTGCCTGCACTTGCTGGCGTATGGCCTGCCTGCATTTTGATGGCTTTGACTTTGGGAAAGATTTTTTCTTTTTTTTTTTTTTTATTATTTTAAGTATTCATGCCATGTCCCTCACATCTTGCCCCCTAAGTTGTGTCTTCCTCCTTCACTTTTTCCCCTGCTTTTGCAACATCTGTGAGCTTAGTTTTGGCACCTTTTGGTCCTTTGCACTGCACCTGATATAAACCCAGGCCATTTTCTTAGAGTCACTAAATTTCCCAATTTTTCTTTATCTCCTCCAATTGCAATTCCTTTGATGCTGTCTCCATTCCAGCGTGTTTGTAAGTCCTTCTTTTCTGTTCTGGCCTTCAGTGGGGATCAGTTTTTGCAAGCTTTGCTTCATGTGCCTGCCCTTGGTGGTGTATGGCCTGCCTGCATTTTGATGGCTTTGACTTTGGGAAATATTTTTTCTTTTTTTTTTTTTATTATTTTAAGTATTCATGCCATGTCCCTCACATCTTGCCCCCTAAGTTGTGTCTTCCTCCTTCACTTTTTCCCCTGCTTTTGCAACATCTGTGAGCTTAGGTTTGGCACCTTTTGGTCCTTTGCACTGCACCTGATATAAACCCAGGCTATTTTCTTAGAGTCACTAAATTTCCCAATTTTTTTTTTCCCCTCCAATTGCATTTCCTTTGATGTTGTCTCCATTCCAGCGTGTTTGTAAGTCCTTCTTTTCTGTTCTGGCCTTCAGTGGGGATCAATTTTGGCAAACTTTGCTGCATGTGCCTGCACTTGCTGGCGTATGGCCTGCCTGCATTTTGATGGCTTTGACTTTGGGAAAGATTTTTTCTTTTTTTTTTTTTTTTATTTTTTTAAGTATTCATGCCATGTCCCTCACATCTTGCCCCCTAAGTTGTGTCTTTCTCCTTCACTTTTTCCCCTGCTTTTGCAACATCTGTGAGCTTAGTTTTGGCACCTTTTGGTCCTTTGCAATGCAGCTGATTTCCTCACAGCCTATTTTTTGAAGAGACTAAAATTCCCGATTTTCTGCTTTTTTCAATTGCATTTCATTTGAACCTATCTCCTTTCCAGAGTGTTTGTAAGCCTTTCTTTTGGGATTCGCAAGATTCCTTTTCCCTTCCCGAAAGGAAATTTCATTTCCTTTCGGGAAGGGAAAAGGAATCTTGCGATTTCAATGGGGACCAATAGAGGAATCTTTGGTGCATGTCCCTGCACTTGATGGCAGGCCATGCCTTTTGATGGCGTTGACTTTGGGAAAGATTTTTTTCTTTTTTTGGTTGTTTTCTGAAGTGTTCATGCCATGTCCCTCATATCTTTCCCCCTAAGTTGTGTCTTCCTCCTTGACTTTTTCCCCTGCTTTTGCAACATCTGTGAGCTTAGTTTTGGCATCTTTTGGTCCTTTGCACTGCACCTGATAAAACACCAGGCCACTTTCTAAGAGTCATTAAATTTCCCAAATTTTCTTTTTTTCTCCTCCAATTGCAATTCCTTTGATGGTGTCTCCATTCCAGCGTGTTTGTAGGTCCTTCTTTTCTGTTTTGGCCTTCAGTGGGGATCAATTTTGGCAAGCTTTGCTGCATGTGCCTGCCCTTGGTGGTGTATGGCCTGCCTGCATTTTGATGGCTTAGACTTTGGGAAAGATTTTTTCTTTTTTTTTTTTTTATTATTTTAAGTATTCATGCCATGTCCCTCACATCTTGCCCCCTAAGTTGTGTCTTCCTCCTTGTCTTTTTCCCCTGCTTTTGCAACATCTGTGAGCTTAGTTTTGGCACCTTTTGGTCCTTTGCACTGCACCTGATATAAACCCAGGCCATTTTCTTAGAGTCACTAAATTTCCCAAATTTTCTTTTTTTCTCCTCCAATTGCAATTCCTTTGATGGTGTCTCCATTCCAGCGTGTTTGTAAGTCCTTCTTTTCTGTTTTGGCCTTAAGTGGGGATCAATTTTGGCAAGCTTTGCCGCATGTGCCTGCCCTTGCTGGCGTATGGCCTGCCTGCATTTTGATGGCTTTGACTTTGGGAAAGATTTTTTCTTTTTTTTTTTTATTATTTTAAGTATTCATGCTATGTCCCTCATATCTTGCCCCCTAAGTTGTGTCTTCCTCCTTGACTTTTTTCCCTGCTTTTGCAACATCTGTGAGCTTAGTTTTGGCATCTTTTGGTCCTTTGCACTGCACCTGATATAAACCCAGGCCACTTTCTAAGAGTCACGAACTTACCCAAATTTTCTTTTTTTCTCCTCCAATTGCAATTCCTTTGATGCTGTCTCCATTCCAGCGTGTTTGTAGGTCCTTCTTTTCTGTTTTGGCCTTCAGTGGGGATCAATTTTGGCAAGCTTTGCTGCATGTGCCTGCCCTTGGTGGTGTATGGCCTGCCTGCATTTTGATGGCTTTGACTTTGGGAAAGATTTTTTCTTTTTTTTTTTTTTTTTGTTTTAAGTATTCAGGCCATGTCCCTCACATCTTGCCCCCTAAGTTGTGTCTTCCTCCTTGACTTTTTCCCCTGCTTTTGCAACATCTGTGAGCTTAGTTTTGGAACCTTTTGGTCCTTTGCACTGCACCTGATATAAACCCAGGCCATTTTCTTAGAATCACTAACTTACCCAAATTTTCTTTTTTTCTCATAGAAATTGAATTCCTTTCATGTTGTCTCCATTCCAGCGTGTTTGTAAGTCCTCCTTTTCTGATTTGGCCTTCAGTGGGGATCAATTTTGGCAAGCTCTGCTGCATGTGCCTGCACTTGCTGGCGTATGGCCTGCCTGCATTTTGATGGCTTTGACTTTGGGAAAGATTTTTTTCTTTTTTTGGTTGTTTTCTGAAGTGTTCATGCCATGTCCCTCATATCTTGCCCCCTAAGTTCTGTCTTCCTCCTTGACTTTTTACCCTGCTTTTGCAACATCTGTGAGCTTAGTTTTGGCATCTTTTGTCCTTCTTACTGCACCTGATAAAACACCAGGCCACTTTCTAAGAGTCATTAAATTTCCCAATTTTTCTTTTTCTCCTCCAATTGCAATTCCTTTGATGCTGTCTCCATTCCAGCGTGTTTGTAAGTCCTTCTTTTCTGTTCTGGCCTTCAGTGGGGATCAATTTTGGCAAGCTTTGCTGCATGTGCCTGCCCTTGGTGGTGTATGGCCTGCCTGCATTTTGATGGCTTTGACTTTGGGAAAGATTTTTTCTTTTTTTTTTTTTTTATTATTTTAAGTATTCATGCCATGTCCCTCACATCTTGCCCCCTAAGTTGTGTCTTCCTCCTTGACTTTTTCCCCTGCTTTTGCAACATCTGTGAGCTTAGTTTTGGCACCTTTTGGTCCTTTGCACTGCACCTGATATAAACCCAGGCCATTTACTTAGAGTCACTAAATTTCCCAAATTTTCTTTTTTTCTCCTCCAATTGCAATTTCTTTGATGTTGTCTCCATTCCAGCGTGTTTGTAAGTCCTTCTTTTCTGTTTTGGCCTTCAGTGGGGATCAATTTTGGCAAGCTTTGCTGCATGTGCCTGCCCTTGGTGGCGTATGGCCTGCCTGCATTTTGTTGGCTGTGACTTTGGGAAAGTTTTTTTCTTTTTTTTTTTTTTTTGTTTTAAGTATTCATGCCATGTCGCTTATATCTTGCTCCCTAAGTTGTGTCTTTCTCCTTCACTTTTTCCCCTGCTTTTGCAACATCTGTGAGCTTAGTTTTGGCACCTTTTGGTCCTTTGCAATGCAGCTGATTTCCTCACAGCCTATTTTTTGAAGAGACTAAAATTCCCAATTTTCTGCTTTCTTCAATTGCATTTCATTTGAACCTATCTCCTTTCCAGAGTGTTTGTAAGCCTTTCTTTTGGGATTCGCAAGATTCCTTTTCCCTTCCCGAAAGGAAATTTCATTTCCTTTCGGGAAGGGAAAAGGAATCTTGCGATTTCAATGGGGACCAATAGAGGAATCTTTGGTGCATGTCCCTGCACTTGATGGCAGGCCATGCCTTTTGATGGCTTTGACTTTGGGAAAAATTTTTTTCTTTTTTTGGTTGTTTTCTGAAGTGTTCATGCCATGTCCCTCACATCTTGCCCCCTAAGTTGTGTCTTCCTCCTTGACTTTTTCCCCTGCTTTTGCAACATCTGTGAGCTTAGTTTTGGCATCTTTTGGTCCTTTGCAGTGCATCTGATATAAACCCCAGGCCACTTTCTAAGAGTCATAAATTTCCCAAATTTTCTTTTTTTCTCCTCCAATTGCAAATCCTTTGATGGTGTCTCCATTCCAGCGTGTTTGTAAGTCCTTCTTTTCTGTTTTGGCCTTCAGTGGGGATCAATTTTGGCAAGCTTTGCTGCATATGCCTGCACTTGCTGGCCTATGGCCTGCCTGCATTTTGATGGCTTTGACTTTGGGAAAGATTTTTTCTTTTTTTTTTTTTTTATTATTTTAAGTATTCATGCCATGTCCCTCACATCTTGCCCCCTAAGTTGTTTCTTCCTCCTTGACTTTTTCCCCTGCTTTTGCAACATCTGTGAGCTTAGTTTTGGCATCTTTTGGTCCTTTGCACTGCACCTGCTAAAGCCCCAGGCCACTTTCTAAGGGTCATTAAATTTCCCAAATTTTCTTTTTTTCTCCTCCAATTGCAATTCCTTTGATGGTGTCTCCATTCCAGCGTGTTTGTAGGTCCTTCTTTTCTGTTTTGGCCTTCAGTGGGGATCAATTTTGGCAAGCTTTGCTGCATGTGCCTGCCCTTGGTGGTGTATGGCCTGCCTGCATTTTGATGGCTTTGACTTTGGGAAAGATTTTTTCTTTTTTTTTTTTTTTTTTGTTTTAAGTATTCATGCCATGTCCCTCACATCTTGCCCCCTAAGTTGTGTCTTCCTCCTTGACTTTTTCCCCTGCTTTTGCAACATCTGTGAGCTTAGTTTTGGCACCTTTTGGTCCTTTGCAATGCAGCTGATTTCCTCACAGCCTATTTTTTGAAGAGACTAAAATTCCCGATTTTCTGCTTTTTTCAATTGCATTTCATTTGAACCTATCTCCTTTCCAGAGTGTTTGTAAGCCTTTCTTTTGGGATTCGCAAGATTCCCTTTCCCTTCCCGAAAGGAAATTTCATTTCCTTTCGGGAAGGGAAAAGGAATCTTGCGATTTCAATGGGGACAAATAGAGGAATCTTTGGTGCATGTCCCTGCACTTGATGGCAGGCCATGCCTTTTGATGGCTTTGACTTTGGGAAAGATTTTTTTCTTTTATTGGTTGTTTTCTGAAGTGTTCAT
The DNA here is from genome assembly GCA_021963965.1 of Artemisiospiza belli. Classification (NCBI taxonomy): domain Eukaryota; kingdom Metazoa; phylum Chordata; class Aves; order Passeriformes; family Passerellidae; genus Artemisiospiza; species Artemisiospiza belli. The sequence continues at coordinate 83,246 of JAKDEW010000862.1, forward strand.
GCCATGTCCCTCACATCTTGCCCCCTAAGTTGTGTCTTCCTCCTTGACTTTTTCCCCTGCTTTTGCAACATCTGTGAGCTTAGTTTTGGCACCTTTTGGTCCTTTGCACTGCACCTGATATAAACCCAGGCCATTTTCTTAGAGTCACTAAATTTTCCAATTTTTTTTTTTCTCCTCCAATTGCAATTCCTTTGATGCTGTCTCCATTCCAGCGTGTTTGTAAGTCCTTCTTTTCTGTTTTGGCCTTCAGTGGGGATCAATTTTGGCAAGCTTTGCTGCATGTGCCTGCCCTTGGTGGCGTATGGCCTGCCTGCATTTTGATGGCTTTGACTTTGGGAAAGATTTTTTCTTTTTTTGGTTGTTTTCTGAAGTGTTCATGCCATGTCCCTCACATCTTGCCCCCTAAGTTGTGTCTTCCTCCTTGACTTTTTCCCCTGCTTTTGCAACATCTGTGAGCTTAGTTTTGGCACCTTTTGGTCCTTTGCACTGCACCTGATATAAACCCAGGCCATTTTCTTAGAGTCAGTAATTTCCCTAATTTTCTTTTTTTCTCCTCCGATTGCAAATCCTTTGATGTTGTATCCATTCCAGCGTGTTTGTAAGTCCTTCTTTTCTGTTTTGGCCTTCAGTGGGGATCAATTTTGGCAAACTTTGATGCATGTGCCTGCACTTGCTGGCGTATGGCCTGCCTGCATTTTGATGGCTTTGACTTTGGGAAGGATTTTTTCTTTGCCATGTCCCTCATATCTTGCTCCCTAAGTTGTGTCTTCCTCCTTCAATATTTCCCCTGCTTTTGCAACATCTGTGAGCTTAGTTTTTGCATCTTTTGGTCCTTTGCACTGCACCTGATATAAACCCAGGCCATTTTCTTAGAGTCACTAAATTTCCCAAATTTTCTTTTTTTCTCCTCCAATTGCAAATCCTTTGATGTTGACTCCATTCCAGCGTGTTTGTAGGTCCTTCTTTTCTGTTTTGGCCTTCAGTGGGGATCAATTTTGGCAAGCTTTGCTGCATGTGCCTGCCCTTGGTGGCGTATGGCCTGCCTGCATTTTGATGGCTTTGACTTTGGGAAAGATTTTTTCTTTTTTTTTTTTTTTTTGTTTTAAGTATTCATGCCATGTCCCTCATATCTTGCTCCCTAAGTTGTGTCTTCCTCCTTGACTTTTTCCCCTGCTTTTGCAACATCTGTGAGCTTAGTTTCGGCACCTTTTGGTCCTTTGCACTGCACCTGCTAAAATCCCAGGCCACTTTCTAAGAGTCATTAAATTTCCCAAATTTTCTTTTTTTCTCCTCCAATTGCAATTCCTTTGATGTTGTCTCCATTCCAGCGTGTTTGTAGGTCCTTCTTTTCTGTTTTGGCCTTCAGTGGGGATCAATTTTGGCAAGCTTTGCTGCATGTGCCTGCACTTGCTGGCCTATGGCCTGCCTGCATTTTGATGGCTTTGACTTTGGGAAAGATTTTTTCTTTTTTTTTTTTTTTTGTTTTAAGTATTCATGCCATGTCCCTCATATCTTGCCCCCTAAGTTGTGTCTTCCTCCTTGACTTTTTCCCCTGCTTTTGCAACATCTGTGAGCTTAGTTTTAGCACCTTTTGGTCCTTTGCACTGCACCTGATATAAACCCAGGCCATTTACTTAGAGTCACTAAATTTCCCAAATTTTCTTTTTTTCTCCTCCAATTGCAATTTCTTTGATGTTGTCTCCATTCCAGCGTGTTTGTAAGTCCTTGACTTTGGGAAAGATTTTTTCTTTTTTTTTTTTTGTTTTTCTTTTAAGTATTCATGCCATGTCCCTCATATCTTGCCCCCTAAGTTGTGTCTTCCTCCTTGACTTTTTCCCCTGCTTTTGCAACATCTGTGAGCTTAGTTTTGGCATCATTTGGTCCTTTGCACTGCACCTCATATAAACCCAGGCCATTTTCTTAGAGTCATTAAATTTCCCAAATTTTCTTTTTTCTCCTCCAATTGCAATTCCTTTGATGTTGACTCCGTTAAAGCGTGTTTGTAGGTCCTTTTTTTCTGTTTTGGCCTTCAGTGGGGATCAATTTTGGCAAGCTTTGCTGCATGTGCCTGCACTTGCTGGCGTATGGCCTGCCTGCATTTTGATGGCTTTGACTTTGGGAAAGATTTTTTTCTTTTTTTTTTTTTATTATTGTAAGTATTCATGCCATGTCCCTCATATTTTTCCCCTAAGTTGTGTCTTCCTCCTTGACTTTTTCCCCTGCTTTTGCAACATCTGTGAGCTTAGTTTTTGCACCTTTTGGTCCTTTGCACTGCACCTGCTAAAACCCCAGGCCACTTTCTAAGAGTCATTAAATTTCCCAAATTTTCTTTTTTTCTCCTCCAATTGCAAATCCTTTGATGTTGTCTCCATTCCAGAGTGTTGTAGATCCTGCTTTTCTGTTTTGGCCTTCAGTGGGGATCAATTTTGGCAAGCTTTCCTGTATGTGCCTGCCCTTATTGGCGTATGGCCTGCCAGCATTTTGATGGCTTTGACTTTGGGAAAGATTTTTTCTTTTTTTTTTTTGTTTTTCTTTTAAGTATTCATGCCATGTCCCTCATATCTTGCCCCCTAAGTTGTGTCTTCCTCCTTGACTTTTTCCCCTGCTTTTGCAACATCTGTGAGCTTAGTTTTGGCATCTTTTGGTCCTTTGCACTGCACCTGATATAAACCCAGGCCACTTTCTAAGACTCATTAAATTTCCCAAATTTTCTTTTTTTCTCCTCCAATTGCAATTCCTTTGATGTTGACTCCTTTCCAGCGTGTTTGTAGGTCCTTCTTTTCTGTTTTGGCCTTCAGTGGGGATCAATTTTGGCAAGCTTTGCTGCATGTGCCTGCACTTGGTGGCGTATGGCCTGCCTGCATTTTGATGGCTTTGACTTTGGGAAAGATTTTTTCTTTTTTTTTCTTTTTTTGTTTTAAGTATTCATGCCATGTCCCTCATATCTTGCCCCCTAAGTTGTGTCTTCCTCCTTGACTTTTTCCCCTGCTTTTGCAACATCTGTGAGCTTAGTTTTGGCATCTTTTGGTCCTTTGCACTGCACCTGATATAAACCCAGGCCATTTTCTTAGAGTCATTAAATTTCCCAAATTTTCTTTTTTTCTCTTCCAATTGCAATTCCTTTGATGTTGACTCCTTTCCAGCGTGTTTGTAGGTCCTTCTTTTCTGTTTTGGCCTTCAGTGGGCATCAATTTTGGCAAGTTTTGCTGCATGTGCCTGCCCTTGGTGGCGTATGGCCTGCCTGCATTTTGATGGCTTTGACTTTGGGAAAGATTTTTTCTTTTTTTTTTTTTTTTATTATTTTAAGTATTCATGCCATGTCCCTCATATCTTGCTCCCTAAGTTGTGTCTTCCTCCTTGACTTTTTCCCCTGCTTTTGCAACATCTGTGACCTTAGTTTTGCCACCTTTTCGTCCTTTGCAATGCAGCTGATTTCCTCACAGCCTATTTTTTGAAGAGACCAAAATTCCAGATTTTCTGCTTTTTTCAATTGCATTTCATTTGAACCTATCTCCTTTCCAGAGTGTTTGTAAGCCTTTCTTTTGGGATTCGCAAGATTTCTTTTCCCTTCACGAAAGGAAATGAAATTTCCTTTCGGGAAGGGAAAAGGAATCTTGCGATTTCAATGGGGACCAATAGAGGAATCTTTGGTGCATGTCCCTGCACTTGATGGCAGGCCACGCCTTTTGATGGCTTTGACTTTGGGAAAGATTTTTTTCTTTTTTTGGTTGTTTTCTGAAGTGTTCATGCCATGTCCCTCATATCTTGCCCCCTAAGTTGTGTCTTCCTCCTTCACTTTTTCCCCTGTTTTTTCAACATCTGTGAGCTTAGTTTTGGCATCTTTTGGTCCTTTGCACTGCACCTGATAAAACCCCGGGCCATTTTCTAAGAGTCACTAAATTTCCCACATATTCTTTTTTTCTCCTCAAATTGCTATTCCTTTGATGTTGTCTCCATTCCAGCGTGTTTGCAAGTCCTTCTTTTCTGTTTTGGCCTTCAGTTGGGATCAATTTTGGCAAGCTTTGCTGCATGTGCCTGCCCTTGGTGGCGTATGGCCTGCCTGCATTTTGATGGCTTTGACTTTGGCAAAGATTTTTTCTTTTTTTTTTTTTTATTATTTTAAGTATTCATGCCATGTCCCTCATATCTTGCCCCCTAAGTTGTGTCTTCCTCCTTCACTTTTTCCCCTGCTTTTGCAACATCTGTGAGCTTAGTTTTGCCACCTTTTGGTTCTTTGCAATGCAGCTGATTTCCTCACAGCCTATTTTTTGAAGAGACTAAAATTCCAGATTTTCTGCTTTTTTCAATTGCATTTCATTTGAACCTATCTCCTTTCCAGAGTGTTTGTAACCCTTTCTTTTGGGATTCGCAAGATTCCTTTTCCCTTCCCGAAAGGAAATGAAATTTCCTTTCGGGAAGGGAAAAGGAATCTTGCGATTTCAATGGGGACCAATAGAGGAATCTTTGGTGCATGTCCCTGCACTTGATGGCAGGCCATGCCTTTTGATGGCTTTGACTTTGGGAAAGATTTTTTTCTTTTTTTGGTTATTTTCTGAAGTGTTTATGCCATGTCCCTCATATCTTGCCCCCTAAGTTGTGTCTTCCTCCTTGACTTTTTCCCCTGCTTTTGCAACATCTGTGAGCTTAGTTTTGGCACCTTTTGGTCCTTTGCACTGCACCTGATATAAACCCAGCCATTTTCTTAGAATCACTAACTTACCCAAATTTTCTTTTTTTCTCATAGAAAATGGATTCCTTCCATGTTGTCTCCATTCCAGCGTGTTTGTAAGTCCTTCTTTTCTGTTTTGGCCTTCAGTGGGGATCAATTTTGGCAAGCTTTGCTGCATGTGCCTGCCCTTGGTGGCGTATGGCCTGCCTGCATTTTGATGGCTTTGACTTTGGGAAAGATTTTTTTCTTTTTTTTTTTTTTTATTATATAAAGTATTCATGCCATGTCCCTCATATCTTGCCGCCTAAGTTGTGTCTTCTTCCCTGACTTTTTCCCCTGCTTTTCCAACATCTGTGAGCTTAGTTTTTGCATCTTTTGGTCCTTTGCACTGCACCTGATATAAACCCAGGCCATTTTCTTAGAGTCACTAAATTTCCCAAATTTTCTTTTTTTTCTCCTCCAATTGCAATTTTATTGATATTGACTCCTTTCCAGCGTGTTTGTAGGTCCTTCTTTTCTGTTTTGGCCTTCAGTGGGGATCAATTTTGGCAAGCTTTGCTGCATGTGCCTGCCCTTGGTGGCGTATGGCCTGCCTGCATTTTGATGGCTTTGACTTTGGGAAAGATTTTTTCTTTTTTTTTTTTTTTTATTTTAAGTATTCATGCCATGTCCCTCACATCTTGCCCCCTAAGTTGTGTCTTCCTCCTTGACTTTTTCCCCTGCTTTTGCAACATCTGTGAGCTTAGTTTTGGCACCTTTTGGTCCTTTGCAATGCAGCTGATTTCCTCACAGCCTATTTTTTGAAGAGACTAAAATTTCCCAATTTCTGCTTTTTTCAATTGCATTTCATTTGAACCTATCTCCTTTCCAGAGTGTTTGTAAGCCTTTCTTTTGGGATTCGCAAGATTCCTTTTCCCTTCCCGAAAGGAAATGTAATTTCCTTCTGGGAAGGGAAAAGGAATCTTGCGATTTCAATGGGGACCAATAGAGGAATCTTTGGTGCATGTCCCTGCACTTGATGGCAGGCCATGCCTTTTGATGGCTTTGACTTTGGGAAAGATTTTTTTCTTTTTTTGGTTGTTTTCTGAAGTTTTCATGCCATGTCCCTCATATCTTGCCCCCTAAGTTGTGTCTTCCTCCTTGACTTTTTCCCCTGCTTTTGCAACATCTGTGAGCTTAGTTTTGGCATCTTTTGGTCCTTTGCACTGCACCTGATATAAACCCAGGCCATTTCCTTAGAGTCACTAAATTTCCCAAATTTTCTTTTTTTCTTCTCCAATTGCAAATCCTTTGATGGTGTCTCCATTCCAGCGTGTTTGTAAGTCCTTCTTTTCTGTTTTGGCCTTCAGTGGGGATCAATTTTGGCAAGCTTTGCTGCATGTGCCTGCCCTTGCTGGCGTATGGCCTGCCTGCATTTTGATGGCTTTGACTTTGGGAAGGATTTTTTCTTTTTTTTTTTTTTTTTTTATTATTTTAAGTACTCATGCCATGTCCCTCATATCTTGCTCCCTATGTTGTGTCTGCCTCCTTCAATTTTTCCCCTGCTTTTGCAACATCTGTGAGCTTAGTTTTTGCATCTTTTGGTCCTTTGCACTGCACCTGATATAAACCCAGGCCATTTTCTTAGAGTCACTAAATTTCTCAGATTTTCTTTTTTTCTCCTCCAATTGCAAATCCTTTGATGTTGACTCCATTCCAGCGTGTTTGTAGGTCCTTCTTTTCTGTTTTGGCCTTCAGTGGCGATCAATTTTGGCAAACTTTGCTGCATGTGCCTGCCCTTGGTGGCGTATGGCCTGCCTGCATTTTGATGGCTTTGACTTTGGGAAAGATTTTTTCTTTTTTTTTTTTTTTTTTTGTTTTAAGTATTCATGCCATGTCCCTCATATCTTGCTCCCTAAGTTGTGTCTTCCTCCTTGACTTTTTCCCCTGCTTTTGCAACATCTGTGAGCTTAGTTTTGGCACCTTTTGGTCCTTTGCACTGCATCTGCTAAAATCCCAGGCCACTTTCTAAGAGTCATTAAATTTCCCAAATTTTCTTTTTTTCTCCTCCAATTGCAATTCCTTTGATGTTGTCTCCATTCCAGCGTGTTTGTAGGTCCTTCTTTTCTGTTTTGGCCTTCAGTGGGGATCAATTTTGGCAAGCTTTGCTGCATGTGCCTGCACTTGCTGGCGTATGGCCTGCCTGCATTTTGATGGCTTTGACTTTGGGAAAAATTTTTTCTTTTTTTTTTTTTTTTTGTTTTAAGTATTCATGCCATGTCCCTCACATCTTGCCCCCTAAGTTGTGTCTTCCTCCTTGACTTTTTCCCCTGCTTTTGCAACATCTGTGAGCTTAGTTTTGGCACCTTTTGTTCCTTTGCAATGCAGCTGATTTCCTCACAGCCTATTTTTTGAAGAGACTAAAATTCCCGATTTTCTGCTTTTTTCAATTGCATTTCATTTGAACCTATCTCCTTTCCAGAGTGTTTGTAAGCCTTTCTTTTGGGATTCGCAAGATTCCTTTTCCCTTCCCGAAAGGAAATTTCATTTCCTTTCGGGTAGGGAAAAGGAATCTTGCGATTTTAATGGGGACCAATAGAGGAATCTTTGGTGCATGTCCCTGTACTTGATGGCAGGCCATGCCTATTGATGGCGTTGACTTTGGGAAAGATTTTTTTCTTTTTTTGGTTGTTTTCTGAAGTGTTCATGCCATGTCCCTCACATCTTGCCCCCTAAGTTGTGTCTTCCTCCTTGACTTTTTCCCCTGCTTTTGCAACATCTGTGAGCTTAGTTTTGGCACCTTTTGGTCCTTTGCACTGCACCTGATATAAACCCAGGCCATTTTCTTAGAGTCACTAAATTTCCCAATTTTTTTTTTTCTCCTCCAATTGCAATTCCTTTGATGGTGTCTCCATTCCAGCGTGTTTGTAAGTCCTTCTTTTCTGTTTTGGCCTTCAGTGGGGATCAATTTTGGCAAGCTTTGCTGCATGTGCCTGCCCTTGGTGGCGTATGGCCTGCCTGCATTTTGATGGCTTTGACTTTGGGAAAGATTTTTTTCTTTTTTTGGTTGTTTTCTGAAGTGTTCATGCCATGTCCCTCACATCTTGCCCCCTAAGTTGTGTCTTCCTCCTTGTCTTTTTCCCCTGCTTTTGCAACATCTGTGAGCTTAGTTTTGGCACCTTTTGGTCCTTTGCACTGCACCTGATATAAACCCAGGCCATTTTCTTAGAGTCACTAAATTTCCCAAATTTTCATTTTTTTCTCCTCCAATTGCAATTCCTTTGATGTTGTCTCCATTCCAGCGTGTTTGTAGGTCCTTCTTTTCTGTTTTGGCCTTCAGTGGGGATCAATTTTGGCAAGCTTTGCTGCATGTGCCTGCACTTGCTGGCGTATGGCCTGCCTGCATTTTGATGGCTTTGACTTTGGGAAAGATTTTTTTTTTTTTTTTTTTTTATTATTTTAAGTATTCATGCCATGTCCCTCACATCTTGCCCACTAAGTTGTTTCTTCCTCCTTGACTTTTTCCCCTGCTTTTGCAACATCTGTGAGCTTAGATTTGGCACATTTTGGTCCTTTGCACTGCACCTGATATAAACCCAGGCCATTTTCTTAGAGTCACTAAATTTCCCAATTTTTTTTTTTCTCCTCCAATTGCAATTCCTTTGATGGTGTCTCCATTCCAGCGTGATGGTAGGTCCTTCTTTTCTGTTTTGGCCTTCAGTGGGGATCAATTTTGGCAAGCTTTGCTGCATGTGCCTGCCCTTGGTGGCGTATGGCCTGCCTGCATTTTGATGGCTTTGACTTTGGGAAAGATTTTTTTCTTTTTTTGGTTGTTTTCTGAAGTGTTCATGCCATGTCCCTCATATCTTGCCCCCTAAGTTCTGTCTTCCTCCTTGACTTTTTCCCCTGCTTTTGCAACATCTGTGAGCTTAGTTTTGGCATCTTTTGGTCCTTTGCACTGCACCTGATAAAACACCAGGCCACTTTCTAAGAGTCATTAAATTTCCCAATTTTTCTTTTTCTCCTCCAATTGCAATTCCTTTGATGCTGTCTCCATTCCAGCGTGTTTGTAAGTCCTTCTTTTCTGTTCTGGCCTTCAGTGGGGATCAATTTTGGCAAGCTTTGCTGCATGTGCCTGCCCTTGGTGGTGTATGGCCTGCCTGCATTTTGATGGCTTTGACTTTGGGAAAGATTTTTTCTTTTTTTTTTTTTATTATTTTAAGTATTCATGCCATGTCCCTCACATCTTGCCCCCTAAGTTGTGTCTTCCTCCTTGTCTTTTTCCCCTGCTTTTGCAACATCTGTGAGCTTAGTTTTGGCAACTTTTGGTCCTTTGCACTGCACCTGATATAAACCCAGGCCATTTTCTTAGAGTCACTAAATTTCCCAAATTTTCTTTTTTTCTCATCCAATTGCAATTTCTTTGATGTTGTCTCCATTCCAGCGTGTTTGTAAGTCCTTCTTTTCTGTTTTGGCCTTCAGTGGGGATCAATTTTGGCAAACTTTGCTGCATGTGCCTGCCCTTGGTGGCGTATGGCCTGCCTGCATTTTGATGGCTGTGACTTTGGGAAAGTTTTTTTTCTTTTTTTTTTTTTTTTGTTTTAAGTATTCATGCCATGTCGCTCATATCTTGCTCCCTAAGTTGTGTCTTTCTCCTTCACTTTTTCCCCTGCTTTTGCAACATCTGTTAGCTTTGTTTTGGCACTTTTTGTTCCTTTGAAATGCAGCTGATTTCCTCACAGCCTATTTTTTGAAGAGACTAAAATTCCCAATTTTCTGCTTTCTTCAATTGCAGTTCATTTGAACCTATCTCCTTTCCAGAGTGTTTGTAAGCCTTTCTTTTGGGATTCGCAAGATTCCTTTTCCCTTCCCGAAAGGAAATTTCATTTCCTTTCGGGAAGGGAAAAGGAATCTTTCGATTTCAATGGGGACCAATAGAGGAATCTTTGGTGCATGTCCCTGCACTTGATGGCAGGCCATGCCTTTTGATGGCTTTGACTTTGGGAAAAATTTTTTTCTTTTTTTGGTTGTTTTCTGAAGTGTTCATGCCATGTCCCTCACATCTTGCCCCCTAAGTTGTGTCTTCCTCCTTGACTTTTTCCCCTGCTTTTGCAACATCTGTGAGCTTAGTTTTGGCATCTTTTGGTCCTTTGCACTGCACCTGATATAAACCCAGGCCATTTTCTTAGAATCACTAACTTACCCAAATTTTCTTTTTTTCTCATAGAAATTGAATTCCTTTCATGTTGTCTCCATTCCAGCGTGTTTGTAAGTCCTTCTTTTCTGTTTTGGCCTTCAGTGGGGATCAATTTTGGCAAGCTTTGCTGCATGTGCCTGCACTTGCTGGCGTATGGCCTGCCTGCATTTTGATGGCTTTGACTTTGGGAAAGATTTTTTCTTTTTTTTTTTTTTATTATTTTAAGTATTCATGCCATGTCCCTCACATCTTGCCCCCTAAGTTGTTTCTTCCTCCTTGACTTTTTCCCCTCCTTTTGCAACATCTGTGAGCTTAGTTTTGGCACATTTTGGTCCTTTGCACTGCACCTGATATAAACCCAGGCCATTTTCTTAGAGTCACTAAATTTCCCAATTTTTTTTTTTCTCCTCCAATTGCAATTCCTTTGATGGTGTCTCCATTCCAGCGTGATGGTAGGTCCTTCTTTTCTGTTTTGGCCTTCAGTGGGGATCAATTTTGGCAAGCTTTGCTGCATGTGCCTGCCCTTGGTGGCGTATGGCCTGCCTGCATTTTGATGGCTTTGACTTTGGGAAAGATTTTTTTCTTTTTTTGGTTGTTTTCTGAAGTGTTCATGCCATGTCCCTCATATCTTGCCCCCTAAGTTGTGTCTTCCTCCTTGACTTTTTCCCCTGCTTTTGCAACATCTGTGAGCTTAGTTTTGGCATCTTTTGGTCCTTTGCACTGCACCTGATAAAACACCAGGCCACTTTCTAAGAGTCATTAAATTTCCCAATTTTTCTTTTTCTCCTCCAATTGCAATTCCTTTGATGCTGTCTCCATTCCAGCGTGTTTGTAAGTCCTTCTTTTCTGTTCTGGCCTTCAGTGGGGATCAATTTTGGCAAGCTTTGCTGCATGTGCCTGCCCTTGGTGGTGTATGGCCTGCCTGCATTTTGATGGCTTTGACTTTGGGAAAGATTTTTTCTTTTTTTTTTTTTATTATTTTAAGTATTCATGCCATGTCCCTCACATCTTGCCCCCTAAGTTGTGTCTTCCTCCTTGTCTTTTTCCCCTGCTTTTGCAACATCTGTGAGCTTAGTTTTGGCAACTTTTGGTCCTTTGCACTGCACCTGATATAAACCCAGGCCATTTTCTTAGAGTCACTAAATTTCCCAAATTTTCTTTTTTTCTCATCCAATTGCAATTTCTTTGATGTTGTCTCCATTCCAGCGTGTTTGTAAGTCCTTCTTTTCTGTTTTGGCCTTCAGTGGGGATCAATTTTGGCAAACTTTGCTGCATGTGCCTGCCCTTGGTGGCGTATGGCCTGCCTGCATTTTGATGGCTGTGACTTTGGGAAAGTTTTTTTTCTTTTTTTTTTTTTTTTTGTTTTAAGTATTCATGCCATGTCGCTCATATCTTGCTCCCTAAGTTGTGTCTTTCTCCTTCACTTTTTCCCCTGCTTTTGCAACATCTGTTAGCTTTGTTTTGGCACTTTTTGTTCCTTTGAAATGCAGCTGATTTCCTCACAGCCTATTTTTTGAAGAGACTAAAATTCCCAATTTTCTGCTTTCTTCAATTGCAGTTCATTTGAACCTATCTCCTTTCCAGAGTGTTTGTAAGCCTTTCTTTTGGGATTCGCAAGATTCCTTTTCCCTTCCCGAAAGGAAATTTCATTTCCTTTCGGGAAGGGAAAAGGAATCTTTCGATTTCAATGGGGACCAATAGAGGAATCTTTGGTGCATGTCCCTGCACTTGATGGCAGGCCATGCCTTTTGATGGCTTTGACTTTGGGAAAAATTTTTTTCTTTTTTTGGTTGTTTTCTGAAGTGTTCATGCCATGTCCCTCACATCTTGCCCCCTAAGTTGTGTCTTCCTCCTTGACTTTTTCCCCTGCTTTTGCAACATCTGTGAGCTTAGTTTTGGCATCTTTTGGTCCTTTGCACTGCACCTGATATAAACCCAGGCCATTTTCTTAGAATCACTAACTTACCCAAATTTTCTTTTTTTCTCATAGAAATTGAATTCCTTTCATGTTGTCTCCATTCCAGCGTGTTTGTAAGTCCTTCTTTTCTGTTTTGGCCTTCAGTGGGGATCAATTTTGGCAAGCTTTGCTGCATGTGCCTGCACTTGCTGGCGTATGGCCTGCCTGCATTTTGATGGCTTTGACTTTGGGAAAGATTTTTTCTTTTTTTTTTTTTTATTATTTTAGGTATTCATGCCATGTCCCTCACATCTTGCCCCCTAAGTTGTTTCTTCCTCCTTGACTTTTTCCCCTCCTTTTGCAACATCTGTGAGCTTAGTTTTGGCATCTTTTGGTCCTTTGCACTGCACCTGCTAAAGCCCCAGGCCACTTTCTAAGAGTCATTAAATTTCCCAAATTTTCTGTTTTTCTCCTCCAATTGCAATTCCTTTGATGCTGTCTCCATTCCAGCGTGTTTGTAGGTCCTTCTTTTCTGTTTTGGCCTTCAGTGGGGATCAATTTTGGCAAGCTTTGGTGCATGTGCCTGCACTTGCTGGCGTATGGCCTGCCTGCATTTTGATGGCTTTGACTTTGGGAAAGATTTTTTCTTTTTTTTTTTTTTTTTGTTTTAAGTATTCATGCCATGTCCCTCACATCTTGCCCCCTAAGTTGTGTCTTCCTCCTTGACTTTTTCCCCTGCTTTTGCAACATCTGTGAGCTTAGTTTTGGCACCTTTTGGTCCTTTGCAATGCAGCTGATTTCCTCACAGCCTATTTTTTGAAGAGACTAAAATTCCCGATTTTCTGCTTTTTTCAATTGCATTTCATTTGAACCTATCTCCTTTCCAGAGTGTTTGTAAGCCTTTCTTTTGGGATTCGCAAGATTCCTTTTCCCTTCCCGAAAGGAAATTTCATTTCCTTTCGGGAAGGGAAAAGGAATCTTGCGATTTCAATGGGGACCAATAGAGGAATCTTTGGTGCATGTCCCTGTACTTGATGGCAGGCCATGGCTTTTGATGGCGTTGACTTTGGGAAAGATTTTTTTCTTTTTTTGGTTGTTTTCTGAAGTGTTCATGCCATGTCCCTCACATCTTGCCCCCTAAGTTGTGTCTTCCTCCTTGTCTTTTTCCCCTGCTTTTGTAACATCTGTGAGCTTAGTTTTTGCATCTTTTGGTCCTTTGCACTGCACCTGATATAAACCCAGGCCATTTTCTTAGAGTCACTAAATTTCCCAAATTTTCTTTTTTTCTCCTCCAATTGCAAATCCTTTGATGTTGACTCCATTCCAGCGTGTTTGTAGGTCCTTCTTTTCTGTTTTGGCCTTCAGTGGGGATCAATTTTGGAAAACTTTGCTGCATGTGCCTGCCCTTGCTGGCGTATGGCCTGCCTGCATTTTGATGGCTTTGACTTTGGGAACGATTTTTTCTTTTTTTTTTTTTTTTTTGTTTTAAGTATTCATGCCATGTCCCTCATATCTTGCTCCCTAAGTTGTGTCTTCCTCCTTGACTTTTTCCCCTGCTTTTGCAACATCTGTGAGCTTAGTTTCGGCACCTTTTGGTCCTTTGCACTGCACCTGCTAAAATCCCAGGCCACTTTCTAAGAGTCATTAAATTTCCCAAATTTTCTTTTTTTCTCCTCCAATTGCAATTCCTTTGATGTTGTCTCCATTCCAGCGTGTTTGTAGGTCCTTCTTTTCTGTTTTGGCCTTCAGTGGGGATCAATTTTGGCAAGCTTTGCTGCATGTGCCTGCCCTTGCTGGCGTATGGCCTGCCTGCATTTTGATGGCTTTGACTTTGGGAAAGATTTTTTCTTTTTTTTTTTTTTTTTGTTTTAAGTATTCATGCCATGTCCCTCACATCTTGCCCCCTAAGTTGTGTCTTCCTCCTTGACTTTTTACCCTGCTTTTGCAACATCTGTGAGCTTAGTTTTGGCACCTTTTGGTCCTTTGCACTGCACCTGCTAAAATCCAAGGCCACTTTCTAAGAGTCATTAAATTTCCCAAATTTTCTTTTTTTCTCCTCCAATTGCAATTCCTTTGATGTTGTCTCCATTCCAGCGTGTTTGTAGGTCCTTCTTTTCTGTTTTGGCCTTCAGTGGGGATCAATTTTAGGCAAGCTTTGCTGCATGTGCCTGCACTTGCTGGCGTATGGCCTGCCTGCATTTTGATGGCTTTGACTTTGGGAAAGATTTTTTCTTTTTTTTTTTTTTTATTATTTTAAGTATTCATGCCATGTCCCTCATATCTTGCCCCCTAAGTTGTGTCTTCCTCCTTGACTTTTTCCCCTGCTTTTGCAACATCTGTGAGCTTAGTTTTTGCATCTTTTGGTCCTTTGCACTGCACCTGATATAAACCCCAGGCCACTTTCTAAGAGTCATAAATTTCCCAAATTTTCTTTTTTTCTCCTCCAATTGCAATTCCTTTGATGTTGTCTCCATTCCAGCGTGTTTGTAAGTCCTTCTTTTCTGTTTTGGCCTTCAGTGGGGATCAATTTTGGCAAGCTTTGCTGCATGTGCCTGCACCTTGCTGGCCTATGGCCTGCCTGCATTTTGATGGCTTTGACTTTGGGAAAGATTTTTTCTTTTTTTTTTTTTTTGTTTTAAGTATTCATGCCATGTCCCTCATATCTTGCCCCCTAAGTTGTGTCTTCCTCCTTGACTTTTTCCCCTGCTTTTGCAACATCTGTGAGCTTAGTTTTGGCACCTTTTGGTCCTTTGCAATGCAGCTGATTTCCTCACAGCCTATTTTTTGAAGAGACTAAAATTCCCGATTTTCTGCTTTTTTCAATTGCATTTCATTTGAACCTATCTCCTTTCCAGAGTGTTTGTAAGCCTTTCTTTTGGGATTTGCAAGATTCCTTTTCCCTTCCCGAAAGGAAATTTCATTTCCTTTCGGGAAGGGGAAAAGGAAATCTTGCGATTTCAATGGGACCAATAGAGGAATCTTTGGTGCATGTCCCTGCACTTGATGGCAGGCCATGCCTTTTGATGGCTTTGACTTTGGGAAAGATTTTTTTCTTTTTTTGGTTGTTTTCGGAAGTATTCATGCCATGTCCCTCATATCTTGCCCCCTAAGTTGTGTCTTCCTCCTTGACTTTTTCCCCTGCTTTTGCAACATCTGTGAGCTTAGTTTTGGCATCTTTTGGTCCTTTGCACTGCACCTGATATAAACCCAGGCCCATTTTCTTAGAGTCACTAAATTTCCCAAATTTTCTTTTTTTCTTCTCCAATTGCAAATCCTTTGATGGTGTCTCCATTCCAGCGTGTTTGTAAGTCCTTCTTTTCTGTTTTGGCCTTCAGTGGGGATCAATTTTGGCAAGCTTTGCTGCATGTGCCTGCCCTTGGTGGCGTATGGCCTGCCTGCATTTTGATGGCTTTGACTTTGGGAAGGATTTTTTCTTTTTTTTTTTTTTTTTTTATTATTTTAAGTACTCATGCCATGTCCCTCATATCTTGCTCCCTATGTTGTGTCTGCCTCCTTCAATTTTTCCCCCTGCTTTTGCAACATCTGTGAGCTTAGTTTTTGCATCTTTTGGTCCTTTGCACTGCACCTGATATAAACCCAGGCCATTTTCTTAGAGTCACTAAATTCCCAAATTTTCTTTTTTTCTCCTCCAATTGCAAATCCTTTGATGTTGACTCCATTCCAGCGTGTTTGTAGGTCCTTCTTTTCTGTTTTGGCCTTCAGTGGGGATCAATTTTGGAAAACTTTGCTGCATGTGCCTGCCCTTGGTGGCGTATGGCCTGCCTGCATTTTGATGGCTTTGACTTTGGGAAAGATTTTTTCTTTTTTTTTTTTTTTTTTTGTTTTAAGTATTCATGCCATGTCCCTCATATCTTGCTCCCTAAGTTGTGTCTTCCTCCTTGACTTTTTCCCCCTGCTTTTGCAACATCTGTGAGCTTAGTTTTGGGCACCTTTTGGTCCTTTGCACTGCACCTGATAAAACCCCAGGCCACTTTCTAAGAGTCATTAAATTTCCCAAATTTTCTTTTTTTCTCCTCCAATTGCAATTCCTTTGATGTTGTCTCCATTCCAGCGTGTTTGTAGGTCCTTCTTTTCTGTTTTGGCCTTCAGTGGGGATCAATTTTGGCAAGCTTTGCTGCATGTGCCTGCACTTGCTGGCCTCTAGCCTGCCTGCATTTTGATGGCTTTGACTTTGGGAAAGATTTTTTCTTTTTTTTTTTTTTTTTGTTTTAAGTATTCATGCCATGTCCCTCACATCTTGCCCCCTAACTTGTGTCTTCCTCCTTGACTTTTTCCCCTGCTTTTGCAACATCTGTGAGCTTAGTTTTGGCACCTTTTGGTCCTTTGCAATGCAGCTGATTTCCTCACAGCCTATTTTTTGAAGAGACTAAAATTCCCGATTTTCTGCTTTTTTCAATTGCATTTCATTTGAACCTATCTCCCTTTCCAGAGTGTTTGTAAGCCTTTCTTTTGGGATTCGCAAGATTCCTTTTCCCTTCCCGAAAGGAAATTTCATTTCCTTTCGGGAAGGGAAAAGGAATCTTGCGATTTCAATGGGGACCAATAGAGGAATCTTTGGTGCATGTCCCTGCACTTGATGGCAGGCCATGCCTTTTGATGGCTTTGACTTTGGGAAAGATTTTTTTCTTTTTTTGGTTGTTTTCTGAAGTGTTCATGCCATGTCCCTCACATCTTGCCCCCTAAGTTGTGTCTTCCTCCTTGACTTTTTCCCCTGCTTTTGCAACATCTGTGAGCTTAGTTTTGGCACCTTTTGGTCCTTTGCACTGCACCTGATATAAACCCAGGCCATTTTCTTAGAGTCACTAAATTTCCCAATTTTTTTTTTTCTCCTCCAATTGCAATTCCTTTGATGCTGTCTCCATTCCAGCGTGTTTGTAAGTCCTTCTTTTCTGTTTTGGCCTTCAGTGGGGATCAATTTTGGCAAGCTTTGCTGCATGTGCCTGCCCTTGGTGGTGTATGGCCTGCCTGCATTTTGATGGCTTTGACTTTGGGAAAGATTTTTTCTTTTTTTGGTTGTTTTCTGAAGTGTTCATGCCATGTCCCTCACATCTTGCCCCCTAAGTTGTGTCTTCCTCCTTGTCTTTTTCCCCTGCTTTTGCAACATCTGTGAGCTTAGTTTTGGCACCTTTTGGTCCTTTGCACTGCACCTGATATAAACCCAGGCCATTTTCTTAGAGTCAGTAATTTCCCTAATTTTCATTTTTTCTCCTCCAATTGCAAATCCTTTGATGTTGTATCCATTCCAGCGTGTTTGTAAGTCCTTCTTTTCTGTTTGGCCTTCAGTGGGGATCAATTTTGGCAAACTTTGATGCATGTGCCTGCACTTGCTGGCGTATGGCCTGCCTGCATTTTGATGGCTTTGAATTTGGGAAGGATTTTTTCTTTGCCATGTCCCTCATATCTTGCTCCCTAAGTTCTGTCTTCCTCCTTCAATTTTTCCCCTGCTTTTGCAACATCTGTGAGCTTAGTTTTTGCATCTTTTGGTCCTTTGCACTGCACCTGATATAAACCCAGGCCATTTTCTTAGAGTCACTAAATTTCCCAAATTTTCTTTTTTTCTCCTCCAATTGCAAATCCTTTGATGTTGACTCCATTCCAGCGTGCTTGTAGGTCCTTCTTTTCTGTTTTGGCCTTCAGTGGGGATCAATTTTGGAAAACTTTGCTGCATGTGCCTGCCCTTGGTGGCGTATGGCCTGCCTGCATTTTGATGGCTTTGACTTTGGGAAAGATTTTTTCTTTTTTTTTTTTTTTTGTTTTAAGTATTCATGCCATGTCCCTCATATCTTGCTCCCTAAGTTGTGTCTTCCTCCTTGACTTTTTCCCCTGCTTTTGCAACATCTGTGAGCTTAGTTTCGGCACCTTTTGGTCCTTTGCACTGCACCTGCTAAAATCCCAGGCCACTTTCTAAGAGTCATTAAATTTCCCAAATTTTCTTTTTTTCTCCTCCAATTGCAATTCCTTTGATGTTGTCTCCATTCCAGCGTGTTTGTAGGTCCTTCTTTTCTGTTTTGGCCTTCAGTGGGGATCAATTTTGGCAAGCTTTGCTGCATGTGCCTGCCCTTGCTGGCGTATGGCCTGCCTGCATTTTGATGGCTTTGACTTTGGGAAAGATTTTTTCTTTTTTTTTTTTTTTTATTATTTTAAGTATTCATGCCATGTCCCTCATATCTTGCCCCCTAAGTTGTGTCTTCCTCCTTCACTTTTTTCCCCTGCTTTTGCAACATCTGTGAGCTTAGTTTTTGCATCTTTTGGTCCTTTGCACTGCACCTGATATAAACCCCAGGCCACTTTCTAAGAGTCATAAATTTCCCAAATTTTCTTTTTTTCTCCTCCAATTGCAAATCCTTTGATGGTGTCTCCATTCCAGCGTGTTTGTAAGTCCTTCTTTTCTGTTTTGGCCTTCAGTGGGGATCAATTTTGGCAAGCTTTACTGCATGTGCCTGCACTTGCTGGCCTATGGCCTGCCTGCATTTTGATGGCTTTGACTTTGGGAAAGATTTTTTCTTTTTTTTTTTTTTTTTATTATTTTAAGTATTCATGCCATGTCCCTCATATCTTGCCCCCTAAGTTGTGTCTTCCTCCTTGACTTTTTCCCCTGCTTTTGCAACATCTGTGAGCTTAATTTTGGCACCTTTTGGTCCTTTGCACTGCACCTGATATAAACCCCAGGCCACTTTCTAAGAGTCATAAATTTCCCAAATTTTCTTTTTTTCTCCTCCAATTGCAATTCCTTTGATGTTGTCTCCATTCCAGCGTTTTTGTAAGTCCTTCTTTTCTGTTTTGGCCTTCAGTGGGGATCAATTTTGGCAAGCTTTGCTGCATGTGCCTGCACTTGCTGGGCCTATGGCCTGCCTGCATTTTGATGGCTTTGACTTTGGGAAAGATTTTTTCTTTTTTTTTTTTTTTTGTTTTAAGTATTCATGCCATGTCCCTCATATCTTGCCCCCTAAGTTGTGTCTTCCTCCTTGACTTTTTCCCCTGCTTTTGCAACATCTGTGAGCTTAGTTTTGGCACCTTTTGGTCCTTTGCAATGCACGTGATAGAAACCCACGCCATTTTTTTAGAGTCAGTAATTTCCCAAATTTTCTTTTTTTCTCCTCCAATTGCAATTCCTTTGATGGTGTCTCCATTCCAGCGTGTTTGTAAGTCCTTCTTTTCTGTTTTGGCCTTCAGTGGGGATCATTTTGGCAAGCTTTGCTGCATGTGCCTGCCCTTGCTGGCGTATGGCCTGCCTGCATTTTGATGGCTTTGACTTTGGGAAAGATTTTGTCTTTTTTTTTTTTATAATTTTAGGTATTCATGCCATGTCCCTCATATCTTGCCCCCTAAGTTGTGTCTTCCTCCTTGTCTTTTTCCCCTGCTTTTGCAACATCTGTGAGCTTAGTTTTGGCACCTTTTGGTCCTTTGCAATGCAGCTGATTTCCTCACAGCCTATTTTTTGAAGAGACTAAAATTCCCGATTTTCTGCTTTTTTCAATTGCATTTCATTTGAACCTATCTGCTTTCCAGAGTGTTTGTAAGCCTTTCTTTTGGGATTCGGAAGATTCCTTTTCCCTTCCCCGAAAGGAAATTTCATTTCCTTTCGGGAAGGGAAAAGGAATCTTGCGATTTCAATGGGGACCAATAGAGGAATCTTTGGTGCATGTCCCTGCACTTGATGGCAGGCCATGCCTTTTGATGGCTTTGACTTTGGGAAAGATTTTTTTCTTTTTTTGGTTGTTTTCTGAAGTGTTCATGCCATGTCCCTCATATCTTGCCCCCTAAGTTGTGTCTTCCTCCTTGACTTTTTCCCCTGCTTTTGCAACATCTGTGAGCTTAGTTTTGGCATCTTTTGGTCCTTTGCACTGCACCTGATATAAACCCAGGCCATTTTCTTAGAGTCACTAAATTTCCCAAATTTTCTTTTTTTCTTCTGCCAATTGCAAATCCTTTGATGGTGTCTCCATTCCAGCGTGTTTGTAAGTCCTTCTTTTCTGTTTTGGCCTTCAGTGGGGATCAATTTTGGCAAGCTTTGCTGCATGTGCCTGCCCTTGGTGGCGTATGGCCTGCCTGCATTTTGATGGCTTTGACTTTGGGAAAGATTTTTTTCTTTTTTTTTTTTTTATTATATAAAGTATTCATGCCATGTCCCTCATATCTTGCCGCCTAAGTGTGTCTTCTTCCCTGACTTTTTCCCCTGCTTTTCCAACATCTGTGAGCTTAGTTTTTGCATCTTTTGGTCCTTTGCACTGCACCTGATATAAACCCAGGCCATTTTCTTAGAGTCACTAAATTTCCCAAATTTTCTTTTTTTCTCCTCCAATTGCAAATCCTTTG
>JAKDEW010000863.1:0-103189 GCA_021963965.1 Artemisiospiza belli
GGATTTCCCTCAAGAATTCCTGGAGAAACCCCAAAATCCCTGCCCTGAACCCCAGATTTTCCCTCAAGATTTCCCATGGAAAAGCCAAAATTCCTGTGGGAAAAGCCAAAATTCCTGTGGAAACCCCAAAATTCCCGTGGAAACCCCAGAATTCCTGCCCTAAAACCCCAGATTTCCCTCAAGAATTCCCAGGGAAAAGCCGAAATTCCTGAGGGAAGCCTGGAATTCCTAGGGGAAAAACCGGAATTCTTGTGGGAAAAAACCTGGAATTCCTGAGGGAAAAACTGAAATCCCTGCCAGAAAAAACCCGGATTTCCCTCAAGAATTCCCATGGAAACCCCAGAATTTCCTGCCCTAAAACCCCAAATTTCCCTCAAGAATTCCCAGGGAAAAGCCGAAATTCCTGAGGGAAACCTGGAATTCCTGTGTGAAAAAACCGGAATTCTTGTGGGAAAAAACCTGGAATTCCTGAGTGAAAAACTGAAATCCCTGCCAGAAAAACCCGGATTTCCCTCAAGAATTCCCAGAGAAATCCCAAAATCCCTGCCCTGAACCCCGGATTTCCCTCAAGATTTCCGATGAAAAAGCCAAAATTCCTGTGGGGAAAGCCAAAATTCCCATGGAAACCCCCAAAATTCCCGTGGAAACCCCAGAATTCCTGCCCCAAAACCCCAAATTTCCCTCAAGAATTCCCAGGAAAACCTGAAGTTCCTGTGGGGAAACCTGGAATTCTTGTGGGAAAAAACTGGAATTCTTGTGGCAAAACTTGGAATTCCTGAGGGAAAAGCTGAAATCCCTGCCAGAAAAACCCGGATTTCCCTCAAGAATTCCCATGGAAACCCCGAAATCCCTGCCCTGAACCCCCAGATTTCCCTCAAGATTTCCCAGGGAAAAAGCCGAAATTCCTGTGGGAAAAACCAGAATTCCCGCGGAAACCCCAAAATTCCCGTGGAAACCCCAGAATTCCTGCCCCAAACCCCCAGATTTCCCTCAAGAATTCCCAGGGAAAAGACGAAATTCCTGTGGGAAACCTGGAATTCCTGTGGGAAAAACCTGAAATTCCTGCAGGAAAAAATCAGAATTCGTGAGGGAAAAGGTGAAATCCCTGCCAGAAAAAACCCGGATTTCCCTCAGGAATTCCCAGGGAAACCCCAAAATCCCTGCCCCAAACCCCAAAATCCCATTGTTTCACCCCAAAATTCCCTATTTTCCTCAGAATTCCGCGATTTTTCCCAAAATCTCGATTTTTTTTCCCCATTTTTTCCCCGTTTTAGAGGAGGAGGTGACGCGGGCGTACCGGCGCCTGGCCGCGCTGCTGCACCCCGACAAGTGCCTGGGCCCTGAACCCCACAATCCCATTATTTCACCCCCAAAATTCCGTATTTTCCCTCAGAATTCCGCGATTTTTCCCAAAATTTCGATTTTTTTCCCCATTTTCTCCGCAGGGAGGAGGTGACGCGGGCGTACCGGCGCGCTGGCCGTGCTGCTTGCACCCCTGAACCCCCAAATCCCCGCCCCGAACCCCACAATCCCATTGTTTCACCCCAAAATTCCCTATTTTCCCTCAGAATTCCGCGATTTTTTCCCAAAATCTCGATTTTTTTCCCCATTTTTTCCCCGTTTTAGGGGAGGAGGTGACGCGGGCGTACCGGCGCCTGGCCGCGCTGCTGCACCCCGACAAGTGCCTGGGCCCTGAACCCCACAATCCCATTATTTCACCCCAAAATTCCGTATTTTCCCTCAGAATTCCGCGATTTTTCCCAAAATTTCGATTTTTTTCCCCATTTTCTCCGCAGGGAGGAGGGTGACCGCGGGCCGTACCGGCGCCTGGCCGTGCTGCTGCACCCCTGAACCCCCAAATCCCCGCCCCGAACCCCACAATCCCATTGTTTCACCCCAAAATTCCCTATTTTCCCTCAGAATTCCGCGATTTTTCCCAAAATCTCGATTTTTTTTCCCCATTTTTTCCCCGTTTTAGGGAGGAGGTGACGCGGGGCGTACCGGCGCCTGGCCGCGCTGCTGCACCCCGACAAGTGCCTGGGCCCTGAACCCCACAATCCCATTATTTCACCCCAAAATTCCGTATTTTCCCTCAGAATTCCGCGATTTTTCCCAAAATTTCGATTTTTTTCCCCATTTTCTCCGCAGGGAGGAGGTGACGCGGGTCGTACCGGCGCCTGGCCGTGCTGCTGCACCCCTGAACCCCCAAATCCCCGCCCCGAACCCCACAATCCCATTATTTCACCCCAAAATTCTGTATTTTCCCTCAGAATTTCGCAATTTTTCCCAAAATTTCGATTTTTCTCCCCGTTTTAGGGAGGAGGTGACGCGGGCGTACCGGCGCCTGGGCCGTGCTGCTGCACCCCGACAAGTGCCTGGCGCCCGGCTCCGAGGACGCCTTCAAGGCCGTGGTCAACGCCCGCACCGCCCTCCTCAAGAGCATCAAATGACCCCGAAAACCCCCAAATTCCGCCCGGGAAAATCCCCAAATTTCCGTCTCCGAGGGATGTCCGGGACCGGATCCGCGTCGGGGCGGGGTGGGGGAGGAGAGGGGATGGGGGAATTGCCAGGATTTGGGGGGGTTTTATTCCCGCTTTTTTTCGGCGTTATTCCCAGTTTCCTGTGATTTATTTGTATTTTTCTGAGGGTTATTTCCCGTATCCTGAGGGTTATTCCCAATTTTCTGTGGGTTATTCCAGGATTTCTGTGAGTTCCCGTTTTCCTGGAGAGTTTATTGCCGGTCTGAGGGTCATTCTCAGTTTTTTTTGAGCTATTCCCCATTTTCCGAGAGTTATTCCCGTTTTTCCAGGGCTCATTCCCAATTTTCAGAGGGTCATTCCAGATTTTCCAAGGGTTATTCCCATTTTTCTCATGTTCTTCCCAGTTTTCCGGGGCTCATTCCCATTTTTCCAAGCATTATTCCCACTTTTCTGTGAGTTATTCCCATTTTTCTGACGGTTGTTCCCGGTTTTTTGAGTGTTATTCCCAGTTTTGGGGGGTTGTTCCCTGGTTTTCTGAGGGTTATTCCCAATTTTCCCAGCATTATTCCCATTTTTCCGTGAATTATTCCCATTTTTCTGGGGTCATTTCTGATTTTCTGTGTGTCGTTCCCATTTTTCTTTGAGTTATTCCCATTTTTCTATGAGT
The DNA here is from genome assembly GCA_021963965.1 of Artemisiospiza belli. Lineage (NCBI taxonomy): Eukaryota > Metazoa > Chordata > Aves > Passeriformes > Passerellidae > Artemisiospiza > Artemisiospiza belli. The sequence continues at coordinate 3,148 of JAKDEW010000863.1, forward strand.
TCTTCCCAATTTTCCGAGCATTATTCCCATTTTTCCGTGAATTATTCCCATTTTTTCTGGGGGTCATTTCTGATTTTCTGTGTGTCGTTCCCATTTTTTTTTTTGAGTTATTCCCATTTTTCTATGAGTTTTTCCCAATTTTCCGAGCATTATTCCCATTTTTCTGACGGTCATCCCCATTTTTTCACGGGGTCCTTCCCGGTTTCCTCAGAGTTATTCCCATTTTTTGGGGTTTTATTCCCATTTTTCTATGAGTTATTCCCGTTTTTCTATGAGTTATTCCCAGTTTTTCTGGGGTCATTCCTGATTTTCTCAGTGTTATTCTCATTTATTTTTTTTGGGAGGTTATTCCCGTTTTTCCAAGGATTATTCCCATTTTTCTGTGAGTTTTTCCCATTTTTCCAAGGACCATTCTCATTTTTCCAGGGCTTTTCTTCCCATTTTTCTGTGAGTTATTCCCAATTTCCCGGGATTAAATCCCATTTTTCCGTTCCCGTTTTTCTGTGAGTTATTCCCATTTTTCCAAGGATTATTCCCATCGTTCCAACATTTATTCCCATTTTCCTGAGGATTATTCCCAATTTTCCAAAAATCATTCCCAATTTTCCAGGGTTTATTCCCATTTTTCTGTGATTGATTCCCATTTTTCCATGATTTAATCCCATTTTTCTGTTCCCATTTTTCCGTGATTTATTCCCATTTTTTCCTGTGATTTAATCCCATTTTTCCGTTCCCGTTTTTCTGTGAGTTATTCCCATTTTTCCAAGGATTATTCCCATTTTTAGGGGGAGGGTTTATTCCCATTTTTCCATGATTTATTCCCATTTTTCCATGGGTTATTCCCATTTTTCCGTTCCCCATTTTTCTGTGAGTTATTCCCATTTTTGGGGGGGTTCATTCCCAGTTTTCTGTGGCTCGTTCCATTTTCCAGGGTTTATTCCCATTTTCCCGTGGTTTATTCCCATTTTTCCATGATTTATTCCCATTTTTCTGTGAGTTATTCCCTTTTTTCCAAGGATTATTCCCATTGTTCCAACATTTATTCCCATTTTCCTGAGGATTATTCCCAATTTTCTTGTGATTATTCCCAATTTTCCAGGATTTTTTCCCCATTTCCCAGATTTATTCCCATTTTTCCAAGGATTATTCCCATTTTTCTGTTCCCATTTTCCTGTGAGTTATTCCCAGTTTTTCTGGGGGTTCATTCCCAGTTTTCTGTGGCTCATTTATTCCCATTTTTCCAGAGTTTATTCCCATTTTCCCGGGATTTAATCCCATTTTTCCGTTCCCGTTTTTTCTGTGAGTTATTCCCATTTTCCCAAGGATTATTCCCCATCGTTCCAACATTTATTCCCATTTTCCTAAGGATTATTCCCAATTTTCCAAAAATCATTCCCAATTTTCCAGGGTTTATTCCCATTTTTCCGTGATTTATTCCCATTTTTCTGTTCCCATTTTTCTGTGAGTTATTCCCATTTTTCCAAGGATTATTCCCATTTTTTAGGGGGAGGGTTTATTCCCATTTTTCCGTGGTTTATTCCCATTTTCCGTGGTTTATTCCCATTTTTCCGTTCCCATTTTTCTGTGAGTTTATTCCCATTTTGGGGGGGGGTTCATTCCCAGTTTTCTGTGGCTCGTTCCCATTTTCCAGGGTTTTATTCCCATTTTCCCGTGGTTTATTCCCATTTTTCCCGTGGTTTATTCCCATTTTTCCATTATTTATTCCCATTGTTCCAACATTTATTCCCATTTTTCCTGCGGATTATTCCCAATTTTCCAAAAATCATTCCCAATTTTCCAGAGTTTATTCCCATTTTCCCGTGGTTTATTCCCATTTTTCCGTGATTTATTCCCATTTTTCCGTTCCCATTTTTCTGTGAGTTATTCCCATTTTTCCAAGGATTTTTCCCATTGTTCCAACATTTATTCCCATTTTCCTGAGGATTATTCCCAATTTTCTTGTGATTATTCCCAATTTTCCAGGATTTTTCCCCATTTCCCAGATTTATTCCCATTTTTCCGTGATTTATTCCCATTTTTCTGTTCCCATTTTTCTGTGATTTATTCCCAGTTTTCCTCAATTATTCCCATTTTTTAGGGGGAGGGTTTATTCCCATTTTTCCGTGGTTTATTCCCATTTTCCATGGTTTATTCCCATTTTTCCGTTCCCATTTTTCTCTGAGTTATTCCCATTTTTGGTGGGGGTTCATTCCCAGTTTTCTGTGGCTCGTTCCCATTTTCCATGGTTTATTCCCATTTTCCCGTGGTTTATTCCCATTTTTCCCGTGGTTTATTCCCATTTTCCCGGGATTTAATCCCATTTTTCCGTTCCCGTTTTTCTGTGAGTTATTCCCATTTTTCCAAGGATTATTCCCATTGTTCCAACATTTATTCCCATTTTCCTGAGGATTATTCCCAATTTTCCAAAAATCATTCCCAATTTTCCAGGGTTTATTCCCATTTTTCCGTGATTTATTCCCATTGTTCCGTGATTTAATCCCATTTTTCTGTTCCCATTTTCCTGTGAGTTATTCCCATTTTTCCAAGGATTATTGCCATTTTTAGGGGGAGGGTTTATTCCCATTTTTCCGTGGTTTATTCCCATTTTTCCATGGTTTATTCCCATTTTTCCGTTCCCATTTTCCTGTGAGTTATTCCCATTTTTGGGGGGGTTCATTCCCAGTTTTCTGTGGCTCGTTCCCCATTTTTCAGGGTTTATTCCCATTTTCCCGTGGTTTATTCCCATTTTTCCCATGGTTTTATTCCCATTTTTCCATGGTTTATTCCCATTTTTCCGTTCCCTTTTTTCTGTGAGTTATTCCCATTTTTCCAAGGATTATTCCCATTGTTCCAACATTTATTCCCATTTTCCTGAGGATTATTCCCAATTTTCCAAAAATCATTCCCAATTTTCCAGGGTTTATTCCCATTTTTCTGTGATTTATTCCCATTTTTCCATGATTTAATCCCATTTTTCTGTTCCCATTTTTCTGTGATTTATTCCCAGTTTTCCTCAATTATTCCCATTTTTTAGGGGGAGGGTTTATTCCCATTTTTCCGTGGTTTATTCCCATTTTTCCCGTGGTTTATTCCCATTTTTCCGTGATTTATTCCCATTTTTCTGTTCCCATTTTTCCATGATTTATTCCCATTTTTCCAAAAATTATTCCCAATTTTCCAGAGTTTATTCCCATTTTTCCCGTGGTTTATTCCCATTTTCCCGGGATTCCCATTTTCCCGGGATTTATTCCCATTTTTCCGTTCCCGTTTCTCTGTGAGTTATTCCCATTTTTCCAAGGATTATTCCCATTGTTCCAACATTTATTTCCCATTTTCCTGAGGATTATTCCCAATTTTCCAAAAATCATTCCCAATTTTCCAGGGTTTATTCTCATTTTTCTGTGATTTTTTCCCATTTTTCCATGATTTAATTCAATTTTTCTGATCCCATTTTTCCGTGATTTATTCCCATTTTTCCGTGATTTATTCCCATTTTTCTGTTCCCATTTTTCTGTGATTTATTCCCAGTTTTCCTCAATTATTCCCATTTTTTAGGGGAGGGTTTATTCCCATTTTTCCCGTGGTTTATTCCCATTTTCCCGGGATTTAATCCCATTTTTCCGTTCCCCATTTTTTCTGTGCGTTATTCCCATTTTTCCAAGGATTATTCCCATAGTTCCAACATTTATTCCATTTTCCTGAGGATTATTCCCAATTTTCTTGTGATTATTCCCAATTTTCCAGGATTTTTCCCAATTTCCCAAGAATTATTCCCATTTTTTCCATGGTTTATTCCCAAATATTGGAAAATTATTCCCATTTTTCCAGGATTTTTCCCATTTTTCTCAGGATTTTTCCCAGGATTATTCCCATTTTTTTTGAGTGTTATTCCCAATTTTCGTGGATTTATTCCCAATTTTCCAGGAATTATTCCCATTTTTCTGGATTTTCCCATTTTTCCAAGAATTATTCCCATTTTTTTGAGGTTATTCCCATTTTTTTGGGGCGTTTTTTCCCAATTTTCTGGGTTTTTCTCCCAATTTTCCGGGGCGTGCTAAGTTGCAATATTTTATTGTAAATAAAGATGTATTAATGTAATTAAATTAAATTAAATAAATGAAATTAAATTGGATTACATTGAATTAAATTGAATGGGATTAAATGAAATTGAATGGATTTAAATGGAATTAAATTAAATTAAATTAAATTAAATGGATTTAAATGGAATTAAATTAAATTGAATGGGATTAAATTGAATTACATTGAATTAAATTGAATGTTATTAAATGAAATTCAATGGAATTAAATTAAATTAAATTAAATTGAATTAAATTAAATTGAATTACATTGAATTAAATTGAATGGGATTAAATGAAATTAAATGGATTTAAATGAAATTAAATTAAATGGAAATAAATTAAATTGAATTACATTGAATTAAATGGAATGGGATAAAATTAAATTAAATGGATTTAAATGGAATTAAATTAAATTGATGGGATTAAATTGAATTACATTGAATTAAATTGAATGGGATTAAATGAAATTAAATGGATTTAAATGGAATTAAATTAAATTGTAATAAATTAAATTGAATTACATTTAATTAAATGGAATGGGATTAAATGAAATTAAATGGATTTAAATGGAATTAAATTAAATTGAAATAAATTAAATTGAATTACATTGAATTAAATGGAATGGAATTAAATGAAATTAAATGGAATTAAATTAAATTAAATTAAATTGAATTACATTGAATTAAATTGAATGGGATTAAATTAAATTAAATTAAATTAAATTGAATTACATTGAATTACATTGAATGGGATTAAATGAAATTAAATGGATTTAAGTGGAATTAAATTAAAAGGAAATTAAATTGAATTAAATTAAATTAAATTGAAATGAATTACATTGAATTAAATTGAGTGGGATTAAATTAAATTAAATGGATTTAAGTGGAATTAAATTAAAAGGAAATTAAACGGAATTAAATTAAATTAAATCAAATGAAATTGAATTACATTGAATTAAATTGAATGGGATTAAATGAAATTAAATGGATTTAAGTGGAATTTAATTAAAAGGAAATTAAATGGAATTAAATTAAATCAAATTGAATTGAATTACATTGAATTAAATTGAATGGGATTAAATTAAATTAAATGGATTTAAATGGAATTAAATTAAATTAAATTAAATTAAACTCTTGTAATCTAGCATAATATTAATGTTGATGTTAATATAACACTATTAATACTATATTAATATTAATATTAATATAATGTTAATATTAATATTAATATTAATATTTTGATGTATATTAATATATTATAATGACAATAAAATTAATATTAATAGTAATGCTAACATTCATATTATTTTAATATAATATTAATATTGGCATTAATATTGATATTGATATTAAATTATTATCTTTTAATTCAATCAAATCATTATAATTTTCAAATTAAGGGGCTCTCAGGCAAAAAAAAAATTTAAAAAGTTTTGATTATTTGTTTCTTTATTATGGAGAAAATTAAAAATAAAAATAAAAACTGAAAGAACCGATGCGTGCGAAATTTATTTTTCTTTTTTTTTTAGAATTTTAAAATCCATTTTTGGGGTGAAATTTTGGGGGTTTTGGGGAGTGAACTCCTTGGTTTTTTTGGGTTTTGGGGGGTTTTTTTGGGGTTTTTTTGGGGTTTTTGGTGGGGTTTTTTTGAGGTTTTTTATTAGTTTGGGTTTTGGGGTTTTTTTGTGGTTTTCTTTTTGTTTGGGGTTTTTTTTTTTGTTTTATTTTTTTTTTGCGGTTCTGGGGGGGTTTTGGTGTGTTTTGGGGGTTTTGGGGTTTTTGTTTTTTGGGGTTTTTTGGGGGTTTTTTGTTTGTTTTTTGAGGGGTTTGGGGGTTTTTGGGGGGGTTGGGGGTTTTTCCTTGTTTGGGGTTTTGGGGTTTTTTGTGGGGTTTTTTCTTTGGTTTTTGGGATTTTGGGGGAAATTTTGTTTTGTTTTTCTTTTCTTTGTGGTTTTGGGGTTTTTGGTGGCGGCATTTGGGTTTTTTTTTGTGGGGTTTTTTTGGGGTTTTTTTGGGGTTTTTTATTAGTTTGGTTTTGGGGGTTTTTGTGGTTTTCTTTTTGTTTGGGGTTTTTTTTTTGTTTTATTTTTTTGCGGTTCTGGAGGGTTTTTTGGTGTGTTTGGGGTTTTGGGTTTTTTTTTTGTTTTTTGGGTTTTTTTTGGGGGTTTTTGTTTTATTTGTTTGTTTTTTGGGGGTTTTTTGGGGTTTTTTTTGTTTGTTTTTTGAGGGGTTTGGTGGGGTTTTTTGGGGGTTGGGGTTTTTCCTTGTTTGGGGTTTTGGGGTTTTTTGTGGGGTTTTTTCTTTGGTTTTTGGGATTTTGGGGGGAAATTTTGTTTTGTTTTCCTTTGTTTGTGGTTTTGGGGTTTTTTGGTGGCGGCATTTGGGTTTTTTGGGGGTTTTTGGTGGGGTTTTTTTGGGGGTTTTTTTATTAGTTTGTTTTTTGGGGTTTTTTGTGGTTTTCTTTTTGTTTGGGGTTTTTTTTTGTTTTATTTTTTTTTGCGGTTCTGGAGGGGTTTTGGTGTGTTTTGGGGTTTTGGGGTTTTTTTGTTTTTTGGGGTTTTTTGGGGGTTTTTTGATTTGTTTGTTTTTTGGGGTTTTTTTGGGGTTTTTGTTTGTTTTTTTGAGGGGTTTGGGGGTTTTTTTTGGGGGGTTGGGGTTTTTCCTTGTTTGGGGGTTTTGGGAGGAGTTTTGGGGGTTTTTTGTTTGGTTTTTGGGATTTTGGGGGAAATTTTGTTTTGTTTTTCTTTTGTTTGTGGTTTTGGGGTTTTTTGGTGGCGGCGTTTGGGTTTTTTGTGGTTTTTGGTGGGGTTTTTTTGGGGGTTTTTTATTAGTTTGTTTTTTGGGGTTTTTTGTGGTTTTCTTTTGGTTTTGGGGTTTTTTTTTTTGTTTTTATTTTTTTGCGGTTCTGGGGGGGTTTTGGGGTTTTTTTGGGTTTTGGGGGGTTTTTTGTTTTTTGGGGTTTTTTTGGGGTTTTTTTTGTTTGTTTTTGGGGGTTTTTGGGGGTTTTTTTGTTTGTTTTTTGAGGGGGTTTGGGGGTTTTTTGGGGGGGTTGGGGGTTTTTCCTTGTTTGGGGTTTTGGGGTTTTTTTGTGGGGTTTTTTGTTTGGTTTTTGGGATTTTGGGGGGAAATTTTGTTTTGGTTTTCTTTTGTTTGTGTTTTTGGGGTTTTTGGTGGCGGCATTTGGGTTTTTTGGGGGGTTTTTTGTGGGGTTTTTTTGGGGTTTTTTATTACTTTGTTTTTTGGGGGTTTTTTGTGGTTTTTCTTTTTGTTTGGGGTTTTTTTTTTGTTTTATTTTTTTTTGCGGGTTCTGGGAGGGGTTTTGGTGTGTTTTGGGTTTTTGGGGTTTTTTTTTGTTTTTTGGGGTTTTTTTGGGGTTTTTTGATTTGTTTTTTGAGGGGTTTGGGGGTTTTTTGGGGGGTTGGGGTTTTTCCTTGTTTGGGGTTTTGGGGGTTTGTTGTGGGGTTTTTTTGTTTGGTTTTTGGGATTTTGGGGGAAATTTTGTTTTTGTTTTTCATTTGTTTGTGGTTTTGGGGTTTTTGGTGGCGGCATTTGGGTTTTTTGGGGGGTTTTTTGGTGGGGTTTTTTTGGGGTTTTTTATTCGTTTGTTTTTTTGGGGTTTTTTTGTGGTTTTCTTTTTGTTTGGGTTTTTTTTTTGTTTTATTTTTTTTGCGGTTCTGGAGGGTTTTTGGTGTGTTTTGGGGTTTTGGGGTTTTTTGGGGGTTTATTTTTTTGTTTGTTTTTTTGAGGGGTTTTTGGGGTTTTTTGGGGGGGTTGGGGTTTTTCCTTGTTTGGGGTTTTGGGGTTTTTTTGTGGGGTTTTTTTGTTTGGTTTTTGGGATTTTGGGGGAAATTTTGTTCTGTTTTTCTTTTGTTTGTGTTTTTGGGGTTTTTGGGTGGCGGCATTTGGGTTTTTTTGGGGTTTTTTGGGAGGATTTTTTTGGGGGATTTTTTGTGGGGTTTTTTTTGTGTGTTTTTTTGTGTTGTTTTTATTTTTTTTTTTTAATTTTTGTTGGTTTTTTTTGTTATTTTCTCCCCATCCCGGCACCCCAAGGGTTACAGGGGGCGGGATCTCCTCATTCCCGGGAAATTCCCTCCAAAAAATCCCTTCCCCGCTCTTTTTCCCATCCCGAGCTTTTCCCACCGCCCAAACCCCCCAGGCGGGAGGAGGATGCGGGAATATTTTTATTTTATTTTATTTTATTTTATTTTATTTTATTTTATTTTATTTTAATTTATTTTTATTTTATTTTTATTTTATTTTTTATTTTATTTTATTTTTATTTTTATTTTATTTTTATTTTATTTTTTAATTTTTATTTTATTTTATTTTATTTTATTTTATTTTTATTTTATTTTTTTATTTTTATTTTATTTTATTTTATTTTAATTTTTTTTTTATTTTATTTTATTTTATTTTATTTTATTTTATTTCATTTCATTTCATTTCATTTCATTTCATTTCATTTCATTTTTTTTAAATTTTATTTTTATTTTATTTTATTTCATTTTATTTTTATTTTATTTTTTTATTTTATTTCATTTTATTTTTATTTCATTTCATATTTCCCTTTTTTGTTTGTTTGTTTGTTTTTTGTGGGTTTTTGTTTTTTTTTTTTTGCGGGTTTTCCCGATTTTTTTTTTTTTTTTTTGGTGTTTCCCGATTTTTTTTGCCGTTTCTCCCCGATTTTTTCCCGGTTTTTTTTTTTTGTTTTTTGTGCGCGGATCCCGTCGGGATCTCGGGAAGGAGGAGCAGGGGAGGCATCGCGACATCTCTGGGGCAGAGCTGGGAGAGCTGGGAAATCGGCCGGCAAAACACCGGGATAAAACCGGGATAAAACCGGGATAAAACCGGGATAAAACCGGGAAAAAAACTGGGAATAAAACCGGGGAAAAACCGGAAAAAAAAACCGGGGAAAAATCGGGATAAAAACCGGGGAAAAATCGGGATAAAAGCGGGAAAAAAAACCCGGGAATCGGCGGGGAAGGAGCCGAGATCCGGCCGGGAAGGAAATCCAGGAATCAGCCGGGAATTGACCGGGAAGTAATCGCGGGAATTAAAGGGGAAGGAGCCGCGATTCGGCCGGGTGGGAATTCCGGGAATCGGCCGGGAAAAAATCCGGGAAAAATCCGGGAAAAATCCCGGAATCGGCGGGGAAGAAAGCGGGATTCGGAGCGAGAATGGACCGGGAAGGAGCCGGGAATTGACCGGGAAGGAATTCCGGGATTCAGCCGGGTAAAAACCGGGAAGGAACCGGGAAAGGATTTCGGGAATCGGCCGGGAAGGAGCCGGAATTCCGCCGGGAATTGACCTGGAATAACCCGGGAAAAATCCGGGAATCGGCGGGGAAGAAACCGGGAAAGGATTTCGGGAATCAACCGGGTAAAAACCGGGAAAGGATTTTGGGAATCGGTCTGGAAGGAGCCGGTGAGAAACCGGGAATTGGCCGGGAAGGAATTTCGGGAATCAGCCGGGAATCAACCGGGAAGGAGCCGGAATTCGGCCGGGATTCAGCCGGGAATTGACCGGGAAGGAATTTCGGGAATCAGCCGGGAAGGAGCCGGAATTGGACCGGGATTCAGCCGGGATTCGTCCGGGATTCAGCCGGGAAGGACGCGGGAATTGCCCGGGAAGGAATTCCGTCCATCCCACCCTCCAAAACCCCCAAACCGCGGCATTTCCCGTGCCTTGAATCCTCCCCCAAACCCCTCCGGCCCCGCTCGAGCACCGCGATGCCTCCCGCGCCGCTGCCGCGCTGAGCATCCCCACGCCCCATTCCCAACAAAAACCCCCAAAAACCAACCCCAAAACCGCGGGGATCACCCCCAAAATCCCATCACCATGCCCAGGAACCGCGCCTTCTCCGAGCCCGAATTCTCGGCCGAGTACTCGGCGGATTACTCGCTGAGCTTCCCCTCGGAGCCCGACGGGCACCAGCTCCGCCGCTCCCGCGAATTGCCCGCCGGCGGCGGCGGCGGCGGCGGCCCCGGGGCTCGGTGCCCGTGCCTGCCGCGCTCCCGCTTCTCCTCCTTCTCGCCCGAATCGCTGGAGAAGCTCTACCAGACTTATTTCCGCCGCCAGCGCCACGAAACGCTGCTGGTGCTCGTCGTCTTCTCGGCCCTCTTCGACCTCTACGTGCTGGGGATGTGCGCTGCCTTTTCCCGCGTGGAGAAACTCCTGCCGGCGCTGGCCGCGCTCGGAGGGCTGGTGGCGCACGGGGCGATTTTCCTGCTGCTGAAATCGCGGACTCTCCCCGAGGATTTCTCGCAGAGGTTCCTGCCCTGCGGGCTGTGGGCGCTGACGGTGGCGCAGCTGTGGGGCCTGCTGGGGCTGGAGTTCGGCCGGAGCTCCCCCGAGCCGGTGGACACGGCGGGCTGGCAGGCCTTCTTCGCCTTCTCCTGCTTCCTGACGCTGCCGCTGCGCCTGGCGCGGATCCTGCTGCTGGCGGCCGCGGCCTGCGGCGGGCACGCCCTCGTCCTGGGCATCGTGGAGCTCCACCGGGGCGGCGCCGACGGCGGCCGGGGCGAGAGCGCGGACCGGGGGCAGGTGGCCAGGCAGGTGCGGGAATGGGGCGGGGAATGGGACGGGAATGGAGCGGGAATGGACAAGGAATGGTGGAAAAGGGATGGGGATGGACCAGGAATGGGCTGGGAGTGAGATGGGAATGGGGTGGGAATTCCATGGACCGAGGGCAGGTGGCCAGGCAGGTGCAGGAATGGGGCGGGGGAATTGTGGAAAAGTGATGGGGATGGACCAGGAATGGGCTGGGAGTGAGATGGGAATGGGCTGGGAATTCCATGGACCGAGGGCAGGTGGCCAGGCAGGTGCGGGAATGGGGCGGGGAATGGGACGGGAATGGGGCGGGAATTCCATGCCTGGAGGGGTCTGGCCGGTGCGGGAATGGTGGAAAAGTGATGGGGATGGACCAGGAATGGGCTGGGAATGGAATGGGAGTGGTGGGAATTCCATGGATGGAGGGCAGGTGGCCTGGCAGGTGCAGGAAATGGAGCAGGAGCGGGGCTGGGAATGGGATTGGAATGGGGGTGAGAATGGAATGGGAATGGGGACAGGGAATGGGCAGGAATGAGGTGGGAATTGGAACTGGGAATGGGGTGGGAATGGGGTGGGAATTCCATGGACCGAGGGCAGGTGGCCAGGCAGGTGCGGGAATGGGGCGGGGGAATGGGACGGGAATGGAGCGGGAATGGACAAGGAATGGTGGAAAAGGGATGGGAATGGACCAGGAATGGAGTGGGAATGGGGACTGGGAATGGGGTGGGAATTCCATGGATGGAGGGGAGGTGGCCAGGCAGGTGCGGGAATGGGGCGGGAATGGGGTGGGAATGGTGGAAAAGGGATGGGAATGGACAAGGAATGGAGTGGGAATGGGGGTGGGAATGGGGTGGGAATTCCATGGACCGAGGGCAGGTGGCCAGGCAGGTGCGGGAATGGGTACAGGGAATTGGGTGGAAAAGTGATGGGGATGGACCAGGAATGGTCTGGGAGTGAGATGGGAATGGGGTGGGAATTCCATGGATGGAGGGGAGGTGGCCAGGCAGGTGTGGGAATGGGGCGGAGAATTGTGGAGAAGTGATGGGGATGGACAAGGAATGGGCTGGGAGTGAGATGGGAATGGGGTGGGAATTCCATGGATGGAGGGGGTTCTGGCCAGGCAGGTGCGGGAATGGAGCGGGAATGGGGTGGGAATGGTGGGGATGGAGCGGGAATGGAGTGGGGAATGGACAGGGACTGGACTGGGAATGGGGCAGGAACAGGCTGGGAATGGGAATTGGCTGGGAATGGGGTGGGAATTCCATGGGTCGAGGGGTTCAGGCCAGGCAGGTGCAGGAAATGGAGCAGGAATGGGGCTGGGAATGGGATTGGAATGGTGTGAGAATGGAATGGGAATGGGGACTGGGAATGGTGCAGGAATGGGCAGGAATGAGGTGGGAATGGGAACTGGGAATGGGGGTGGGAATGGGGTGGGAATTCCATGGATTGAGGAGAGGTGGCCAGGCAGGTGCGGGAATGGGGCGGGAACGAACAGGGAACGGGAATGGGAATGCTGGAAATCGGCAAGGAATGAATGGGGTGGGAATGGGAGGAGAATGGAATGGGAATGGACAGGGACTGCACTGGGAATGGGGTGGGAATGGGGACTGGGAATGGAGTGGGAATGGGGCAGGGACTGGGCTGGCAATGGGGACTGGGAATGGACTGGGAATGAGGCAGGAATGAGCTGGGAATGGGAACTGGGAATGGACAGGGACTGCACTGGGAATGGGGACTGGGAATGGGGTGGGAATGGGGCAGGGAATTGTGGAAAAGGGATGGCAATGGACAGGGAATGGGGTGGGAATGGGGACTGGGAATGGACTGAGAATGAGGCAGGGACTGGACTGGCAATGGGACTGGGAATGGACTGGGAATTCCATGGAAAGAGGGGTTCAGGCCAGGCAGGTGCGGGAATGGCTACAGGGAATGGGCTGGGAATGGGGTGGGAATGGTGGAAATTGGCAAAGAATGGGGCGGGAATGAAAAGGGAATGGAATGGGAATGGACAGGGACTGGACTGGGAATGGGGCTGGGAATGGGGTCTGGGAATGGGGCAGGGAATTGTGGAAAAGGGATGGGAATGGACAGGGAATGGGGAGGGAATGGACAGGGACTGCACTGGGAATGGGGACTGGGAATGGGGCAGGGAATTGTGGAAAAGGGATGGGAATGGACAGGGAATGGGGACTGGGAATGGACTGAGAATGGGGACTGGGAATGGACTGGGAATGCGGACAGGGAGTAGGGTGGGAATTCCATGGAATGAGGGGTTCAGGCCAGGCAGGTGCGGGAATGGGGCTGGGAATGGGCTGGGAATGGGAAGGGAATGGTGAGAATGGAGAAGGAATGGGGACTGGGAATGGACTGGGAATGAGGCAGGAATGAGCTGGGAATGGGAACTGGGAATGGACAGGGACTGGACTGGGAATGGGGCTGGGAATGGGGTTGGGAATTCCATGGATCAAGGGGTTCTGGCCTGGCAGGTGCGGGAGTGGAGCAGGAATGGGGCTGGGAATGCTGGAAAAGGGATGGGAATGACGGGGCGGGAATGGGATGGGAATTCCACGGATTGAGGGGTTCTGGCCTGGCAGGTGTGGGAATAGGGTGGGAATGGGATTGGAGTTTTTCCAGGATTTTGGGGTTTGGGAATCAGAGATTTTCCCGCAGGATTTGGGAACGGAGGTCTCCTCGGTGTTGGAGCTTTTCCCGCAGGATTTGGGATTTGGGATTGGAGCTTTTCCTGCAGAATTTGGGATTCAGGGTTGGAGTTTTTCCCACAGGATTTGGGATCCAAGATCTGCTCCGTGTTGGAACTTTTCCCACAAAATTTGGGATCTGGGATTGGAGCTTTTCCTACAGAATATGGGATCTGAGATCCAGGATCTCTTCAATGTTGGAGCTTTTCCCGCAGAATTTGGGAATTTGGGATCTGAACTTTCCCCGCAGGATTTAGGATTTGGAATTGGAGTTTTTCCCGCAGGATTTGGGATCCGGGATTGCCTCTGTGCCAGATTTTTTTCTTGCAGAATTTGGGATTTGGGGATCAGACCTTTTCCCACAGAATATTTGGGATTCAGGATCGGAGGATTTTCCCGCAGGATTTGGGATTTGGGATCCAGGATTTCCTCCATGTTGGAGCTTTTCCTGCGAGGTTTGGGACCCGGGATTTGAGATTTTCCCACAGAATTTTTATTTGGGATCAGTGCTTTTCCCGCAGGAATTGTGATCTGGGATCGGAGCTTTTCCCGCAGGATTTGGGGTCTGGGATTGGAGATTTTTTCCTACAGAATTTTGGGATATGGGATTGTGGCTTTTCCCACAGAATTTGGCATTTGGGACTGTCTCCGTGCTGTAGTTTCTCCTACAGAATTTTGGGATTTGGGATTGGAGATTTTTGCACAGGATTTGGGATTTGGGAAGTGTTTTGGATCCCGGGACACATCGGGGGAGATTTTTTTTGGGATGAGACTCAGGGAGTGGCAGCAGGACAGCCAAGGAAGGGCAGCTGGAGTGGGATGGCTGAGAGGATTCCCGGGATCTTCAGAATTCCCTGGATTATCAGGATTCCAATCCATGGGAACAGGACCCAATCCATGGGAACAGGACCCAATCCATAGGGACAGGATCCAACCCAAGGATGGGATCCATCCCATGGACCTGGATCAATCTTGTGGGATCAGGATCCAATCCATGGGATCCAATCCAATCCACAGGATCCAATCCAATCCAGGGGATCCAATCCAATCCAATCCATGGGGTCAGGACCCAGTCCATGGGGTCAAAATCCAATCTATGGGGGCAGGACCCAACCCAAAGATGCGATCCATCCCATGGATCAGGATCAATCCTGTGGGATCAGGACCCAATCCTTGGGATCAAGATCCGATCCATGGGGTCAGGACCCGATCCATGGGGTCAGGACCCGATCCTTGGGATCAGGATCCAATCCATGGGATCAGCATCCAATCCACAGGGTCAGGATCCAATCAATGGAACTGGATCAATCCTGTGGGATCAGGACCTGATCCAGGGGGTCAGGACCCAATCCATGGGGTCCAGATCCAACCCATGGGGTCAGGACCCGATCCTTGGGATCAGGACCCAATCCATAGGGACAGGATTGAATCCACGGGATCCAATCAAATCCATGGGATCAGAATCCAATCCATGGGGTCAGGATCCAATCAATGGGACTGGATCAATCCTGGGGGATCAGGATTTGATCCTTGGGATCAGGACCCAATCCATGGGATCAGGACCCAATCCATAGGGTCAGGACCCAATCCCATGGCGTCAGGACTCAACCCTAGGATGGGATCCATCCCATGGACCTGGATCAATCTTGTGGGATCAGGATCCAATCCATGGGATCCAATCCAATCCACGGGATCCAATCCAATCCGGGGGATCCAATCCAATCCAATCCATGGCATCAGGACCCAATCCATGGGGTCAAAATCCAATCTATGGGGGCAGGACTCAACCCAAAGACAGGATCCATCCCATGGATCAGGATCAGTCCTGTGGGATCAGCACCCAATCCATGGGAACAGGATCCAACCCAAAGATGGGATCCATCCCATGGACCTGGATCAATCCTGTGCGGTCAGGACCCAATCCATGGGATCAGGATCCAATCCTTGGGATCAGGATCCAATCCATGGGATCAGGATCCAATCCATGGGGTCAGGACCCAATCCAGTGGGTCAGGACCCAATCCATGGGATCAGGATTTGATCCATGGGGTCAGGACCCAGTCCTTGGGATCAGGATCCAATCCATGGGGTCAGGACCCAATCCACGGGATCCAATCAAATCCATGGGATCAGGATCCAATCCACAGGGTCAGGATCCAATCAATGGAACTGGATCAATCCTGGGGGATCAGGAGCCAATCCATGGGGTCAGGATCCAATCTATGGGGGCAGGACTCAACCCTAAGATAGATCCATCTCATGGATCAGGACCCAATCCATGGGATCAGGACTTAATCCTTGGGATCAGGACCCGATCCATGGGGTCAGGACCCAATCCATAGGGACAGGATCCAATCCATGGGATCAGGATCCAATCCATGGGGTCAGGACCCAATCCATGGGATCAGGACACGATCCATGGGGTCAGGATCCAATCCATCGGGACAGGACCTGATCCAGGGGGTCAGGATCCAATCCCATAGGGACAGGACCCAATCCACGGGATCCAATCAAATCCATGGGATCAGAATCCAATCCATGGGGTCAGGATCCAATCAATGGAACTGGATCAATCCTGTGGGATCAGGATTTGATCCTTGGGATCAGGATCCAATCCATGGGGTCAGGATCCAATCCATGGGGTCAGGATCCAATCCACGGGATCCAATGAAATCCATGGGATCAGGATCCAATCCACAGGGTCAGGACCCAATCCATGGGGTCAGGATCCGATCCATGGGGTCAGGATCCAGCCAATGGGATCAGGCCCCCACCCTAGGGTGGGTCCCACCCACCCCCTGGGCCCGCACCAATCCCGTGGGATCACCAGGGACCCACCCCTGCCCCGGACATTCCCTGTGGGACACACCAGAACCTCTCCCAGATTTTTGGCCGTTCCCGGGAACGCGGGTTCAGAGCCCGGCCGTGTTTTTCCGGAACCTTCTCTCTCCCGGGGCTGCAATTCCCAGGGAAGGGCTCCACGTGATCCGCCTGGAGCCGCTGCCTTCCCCCGGGATGCCCCGGATCCCTCGGGATCCCCGGCCCGGCTGCCGCCTTTTTCCAAAACATCTCCGGGATTCCGAACCCTGGGAATCCCCCCAGGATGCTCCCGGAGCCACTCTAGCCCCCAAATTCCCGAGGTTTTACCCCAAAATGGGATTTGGGGTTTTTATTCGGGGTGGGAACAAAGATTGGGGCCAGGCTGGATCTGCTCAGCCGGGAGTTCCTCCCTGCTCATCCTGGAGATCTCATGATCCCAAATTCCCGGACTTTCTTCCCAAAGATCCTGTGATCCCAAATTCCTGCTGGTTATCCCAAAGATCCTGCGATCCCAAATTCCCGCTGTTTGTTCCCAAAAATCCTGTGTTCCCAAATGCCAGACCTTTCATCCCAGAGCTCCCATGATCCCAAATTCCTGCTCTTTCATCCCAAATATCCCACAATTCTGAATTCCCGCTGCTCCATCTCAAAGCTCCCCCAGCCCCAAATTCCCGCTCTTTCGTCCCGAATATCCCGTGATCCCAAATTCCTGCTGTTCCACCCCAAATATTCCCTGATCCCAAATCCCCTCGATTCCACCCCAAAGATCCCGGAGATTCCAAATTCCTGCCGTTCCACCCCAATTATCCCCAATATCCCAAATTCCTGCCGTTCGTTCCTGAGTATCCCTGATCCCAAATTCCCGCTTTTTAAACCTGAGATCCCAAATTCCCTACATTCCATCCCAAATATTCCACGATCCCAAATCCCCACCGTTCCATCCCAAATATTCCACGATCCCAAATTCCCTACACTCTATCCCAAATATTCCACGATCTCAAATTCCAGCTGCTCCATCCCAAATATTCCACGATCCCAAATTCCCTACATTCCATCCCAAATATTCCACGATCCCAAATCCCAGCTGTTCCATCCCGAATATCCCGAGCATCCCAAATTCCAGAATATCCCGAATATCCCGAGCATCCCAAATTCCCGAATATCCCGAGCATCCCAAATTCCAGAATATCCCGAATATCCCGAGCATCCCAAATTCCAGAATATCCCTAATATCCCAAATTCCCGAATATCTCGTGATCCCAAATTCCCAAATATCCAGGGTGTCCCAAATTCCCAAATATCCCATGATCCCAAATCCCTACTATCCCAATAATTCCCAAATATCCCAAATTCCCCAATTTTGGTGTTTCCCATCCCCACAGCTGCTGTCCAACGTGACGCTGTACGCGTGTGCGGCGGCCATGATGGCGGGCGCCATGTCGTACGTGATGGCCGACCGGAAGCACCGGAAGTCGTTCCTGCCAAATCCCGGCGTTCCATCCCAAATACCCCAAATTCCCGAATATCCCAAATTCCCCAAATTCCCAGATTTTGGTGTTTCCCATTCCCACAGCTGCTGTCGAACGTGGTGCTGTACGCGTGTGCGGCGGCCATGATGGCGGGCGCCATGTCGTACGTGATGGCTGACCGGAAGCACCAGAAGGCGTTCCTCCCAAATCTCACTGTTCCATCCCAAATATCCCAAAAATTCCCAAATTTTGTGAAAAATTCCCAAATTTTGGTGGTCTCCCATTCCCACAGCTGCTGTCCAACGTGGCGCTGTATGCGTGTGCGGCGGCCATGATGGCAGGCGCCATGTCGTGTGTCATGGCAGACCGGAAGCGTCAGAAGCCGTTCCTGCCAAATCTCACAGTTCCATCCCAAATATCCCAAAAATTCTCAAATTTTGGGAAAAATTCCCAGATTTTGGTGGTCTCCCATCCCCACAGCTGCTGTCCAACGTGGCGCTGTACGTGTGCGCTGGTGGCGGTGGGCGCCATGTCGTACGTCATGGCCGACCGGAAGCACCGGAAGCCGTTCCTCCCAAACCTCCTCCGTCCCATCCCGAATATCCCAAAAATTCCCGAATATCCCAAATACCCCAAATTCCCAAATTTTGGTGTTTCCCATCCCCAGCTGCTGTCCAACGTGGCGCTGTACGTGTGCGTGGCGGCCATGATGGTGGGCGCCATGTCGTACGTGATGGCCGACTGGAGGCACCGGAAGCCGTTCCTGCCAAACCCCGGTGTTCCATCCCAAATATCCCAAAAAATTGCCAAATTTTGTGAAAAATTCCCAAATTTTGGTGGTCTCCCATCCCCAGCTGCTGTCCAACGTGGCGCTGTACGCTGTGCGCGGTGGCCGTGGGCGCCATGTCGTATGTGATGGCCGACCGGAAGCACCGGAAGCCGTTCCTGCCAAACCCCCTCCGTCCCATCCCGAATATCCCAAAAATTCCCGAATATCCCAAATACCCCAAATTCCCAGATTTTGGTGTTTCCCATCCCCAGCTGCTGTCCAACGTGGCGCTGTACGTACGTTCGGTGGCCGTGGGCGCCATGTCGTACGTGATGGCCGACCGGAAGCACCGGAAGGTGTTCCTGCCAAATCCCGGCGTTCCATCCCAAATACCCCAAATTCCCGAATATCCCAAATTCCCAGATTTTGGTGTTTCCCATCCCCACAGCTGCTGTCGAACGTGGCGCTGTACGCGGTGCGCTGGTGGCGGTGGGCGCCATGTCGTACGTGATGGCCGACCGGAAGCACCGGAAGGCGTTCCTGGAGGCGCGGCAGTCGCTGGAGGTCAAACTCAACCTGGAGGAGCAGAGCCAGCAGCAGGTGGGGACGGACAGCGGGAATGCGGGGACTGCGGATTTGGGATTGGGGATTTGGGGATTGGGGATTGGGGATTGGGGATTTGGGATTGGGGATGGGATTGGGATTGGGATTGGGATTGGGATTGGGATTGGGAATGGGATTGGGATTGGGGTTGGGAATGGGACGGGATGGGAATGGGATTGGGATTGGGGTCAAACTCAACCTGGAGGAGCAGAGCCAGCAGCAGGTGGGGACGGACAGCGGGAATGGGGGGACTGCGAATTTGGGACTGGGAATTTGGGATTGGGGATTGGGGATTGGGGATGGGATTGGGGTTGGGATTGGGATTGGGAATGGGAATGGGATTGGGAATGGGAATGGGATTGGGAGTGGGGTTGGGAATGGGATGGGATGGGATTGGGATGGGATTGAGGTGAAACTCAACCTGGAGGAGCAGAGGCAGCAGCAGGTGGGGATGGACAACGGGAATGCGGGGACTGGGAATTTGGGATTTGGGATTTGGGATTGGGGATTGGGGATTGCGGATGGGATTGGGGATGGGATTGGGATTGGGGAGTGGGAATTTGGGATTGGGATTGGGGTTGGGATTGGGAATGGGATGAGGATGGGGATGGGATTGGGAATGGGAATGGCATCGGGACATGGGGGCAGGAATGGGATTGGGATTGAGACTGGGGATGGGATCAGGATGAGAATGGGATTGGGATTGGGAATGGGAATGGGATTGGGAGGGGGATGGGATTGAGGTCATACTCAACCTGGAGGAGCAGAGCCAGCAGCAGGTGGGGACGGACAGCGGGAATGCGGGGACTGCGAATTTGGGATTGGGGATTGGGGATGGGATTGGAATTGGGATTGGGAATGGGATTGGGAATGGGATTGGGAATGGGAATGGGATTGGTGTTGGGAATGGGATTGGGAGGGGGATGGGATTGAGGTCAAACTCAACCTGGAGGAGCAGAGCCAGCAGCAGGTGGGGATGGACAGCGGGAATGCGGGGACTGCGAATTTGGGATTTGGGATTTGGGATTTGGGATTTGGGATTGGGAATGGGATTGGGATTGGGATTGGGATTGGGATTGGGAATGGGATTGGGAGTGGGAATGGGATGGGATTGGGATTGGGATGGGATTGAGGTGAAACTCAACCTGGAGGAGCAGAGCCAGCAGCAGGTGGGGACGGACAGCGGGAATGCGGGGACTGGGAATTTGGGACTGGGAATGTGGGATTGGGGATTGAGGATGGGATTGGGATTGGGATTGGGATTGGGATTGGGGATTGGGAGTGGGAATGGGATGGGATGGGATTGGGATGGGATTGAGGTGAAACTCAACCTGGAGGAGCAGAGCCAGCAGCAGGTGGGGACGGACAGCGGGAATGCGGGGGACTGGGAATTTGGGACTGGGAATGTGGGATTGGGGATTGGGGATTGGGGATTGGGGATTGGGGATTGGGAGTGGGGTTGGGATTGGGGATTGGGAGTGGGGTTGGGAATGGGATGGGGATGGGATTGGGATGGGATTGAGGTGAAACTCAACCTGGAGGAGCAGAGCCAGCAGCAGGTGGGGACGGACAGCGGGAATGTGGGGGCTGGGGATTTGGGACTGGGAATTTGGGATTGGGGATTGGGGATGGGATTGGGATTGGGATTGGGATTGGGAATGGGATTGGGAGTGGGAATGGGATTGGGGTTGGGAATGGGGATGGAATTGGGATGGGATTGAGGTGAAACTCAACCTGGAGGAGCAGAGCCAGCAGCAGGTGGGGATGGACGACGGGAATGCGGGGACTGCGAATTTGGGACTGGGAATGTGGGATTGGGGATTGAGGATGGGATTGGGATTGGGATTGGGATTGGGATTGGGGATTGGGAGTGGGAATGGGATGGGATGGGATTGGGATGGGATTGAGGTGAAACTCAACCTGGAGGAGCAGAGCCAGCAGCAGGTGGGGACGGACAGCGGGAATGCGGGGACTGGGAATTTGGGACTGGGAATGTGGGATTGGGGATTGGGGATTGGGGATTGGGGATTGGGGATTGGGAGTGGGGTTGGGATTGGGGATTGGGAGTGGGGTTGGGAATGGGATGGGGATGGGATTGGGATGGGATTGAGGTGAAACTCAACCTGGAGGAGCAGAGCCAGCAGCAGGTGGGGACGGACAGCGGGAATGTGGGGGCTGGGGATTTGGGACTGGGAATTTGGGATTGGGGATTGGGGATGGGATTGGGATTGGGATTGGGATTGGGATTGGGAATGGGATTGGGAGTGGGAATGGGATTGGGGTTGGGAATGGGGATGGAATTGGGATGGGATTGAGGTCAAACTCAACCTGGAGGAGCAGAGCCAGCAGCAGGTGGGGATGGACGACGGGAATGCGGGGACTGCGAATTTGGGATTTGGGATTTGGGATTTGGGATTTGGGATTTGGGATTGGGGATGGGATTGGGAATGGGATTGGGAATTTGGGATTGGGATTGGGATTGGGATTGGGAATGGGGATGGGATGGGACTGGGAATGCGGTCAAACTCAACCTGGAGGAGGCGAGACTGCAGCAGGGGGGGACATGGCGGGAATGTGGCAACTGGGATTGGGATTTGGGATTGGGGATTGAGAATTTGGGACTGGGATTGGGATTGGGATTGGGAATGGGGATGGGGAGGGGGATTTGGAATTGGGAATGGGAATGGGGCAGGAATGGCCAGCGGGATTTTGGGATTGTGCTGGGTGGTGGGAACGCAGCGCCGGGCGGGAATGGGATCAGGAATGGGGCCGGGAATGGGATTGGGAATGGGGCCGGGATACCCAGAGGGATTTTGGGATCATGGTGGTGGGAGGTGGGAACAGGATGCCAGGTGGGAATGGGATTGGGAATGGGGCCGGGATACCCAGAGGGATTTTGGGATCATGGTGGGAGGTGGGAATGCGATCCCAAAATTCCGGACGGATACTGGAGCGGATTCCACCCCTGTCCCCACCAGGAAATCTGTGGGGCTGAGCCAGGCAGGGACTGGGGAGCTGGGAAAGGCCGGGAATGTTCTCCTGGGAATGGGGACAGGGACACGGAGACGTTCCCTGGGAATGGGGACAGGGACACGGGGTCCTTCTTTGGGAATGGGGACAGGGACACGGGAATCTCCTCCTGGGAATGGGGACAGGGACATGGGGCCGTCCCTTGGGAATGGGGACAGGGACAGGGGGTCCTTCTTTGGGAATGGGGACAGGCACACGGGGCCGTTGCTCCGGTGACGGTTGTGCCGGGCGCCGGCGTTCCCGGCGGAATTCCCGGGGGTTCCCGGGGGTGACGGCACCGCGTCAGCCGAGCTGCGTGTGGGATATCGATCCCCGATCAATCACTGATCCAGGGATATCGATCCCTGATCAATCACTGACCCAGGAATATCGATCCCTGATCAATCACTGACCCAGGGATATCGATCCCTGATTAATCACTGATCAATCACTGATCCAGGGATATCGATCCCTGATCCGTCCCCTGAATTCCTGATTTCTTCCCTGTAATTCCCAACATCTTCTCTCCAGGAATTCCTGACGTTTTTCCCCCTGGAATTCCTGATTTTTTCCCTGTAATTCCCAATGTTTTCCCATATAACTCCTGAATTTTTTTCCCCCAGAATTCCTGATTTTTTCCCTGTAATTCCCAATATTTTTTCTCCAGGAATTCCCAACATTTTTCCTCCAGGAATTCCTCATGGCTTTCCCAAAGAATTCCTGATCTTTTCCTTTAATTTCCCAACATTTTTTTCCCTGTAATTCCCAACGTCTTTTCTTCAGGAATTCCTGACTTTTTTTCCCACGGGAATTCCTGATTTTTTCCCTGTAATTCCAAACATTTTCCCCGTGGAATTCCTGACATTTTTTCCCTGAGAATTCCTGATTTTTTCCCTGTAATTCCCAGCATTTTCCCCCAGAATTCCTGACAGTTTTCCTTGTAATTCCTGACTTTTTTTTTCCCCCAAATTCCTGATTTTTTCCCTGTAATTCCCAACATTTTTTATTGGAATTCCCAACCTTTTTTTTCCCAGAATTCCTGATTTTTTCCCTGTAATTCCCAATGTTTCCCCATGGAATTCCTGACATTTTTCCCCCCAAATTCCTGATTTTCCCCCCTGAATTCCTGACATTTTTTCCCTGTAATTCCCAACATCTTTTCTCCAGGAATTCCTGACTTTTTTCCCCCCAGAATTCCTGACAGTTTTCCCTGTAATTCCCAATATTTTTTCCCCCAGAATTCCTGATTTTTTCCCTGTAATTCCCAACATTTTTAATTGGAAATTCCCAATCTTTTTTCCCCTGAATTCCCAACCTTTTTTTTCCCCAGAATTCCTGATTTTTTCCCTGTAATTCCCAACGTTTCCCCATGGAATTCCTGACATTTTTCCCCCCAAATTCCTGATGTTTTTTCCCTGTAATTCCCAACATCTTTTCTCCAGGAATTCCTGATGTTTTTCCCCCTGGAATTCCTGATTTTTCCCTGCGATTCCCGATGTTTTCCCATATAACTCCTGCATTTTTTTCCCCCAGAATTCCTGATTTTTTTCCCTGTAATTCCCAATATTTTTTCTCGGAATTCCCGACATTTTTTCTCCAGGAATTCCTGATTTTTCCTTTCATTTCCCAACATTTTTTTCCCTGTAATTCCCGACATTTTTTCTCCAGGAATTCCTGATGTTTTCCCCCTTGAATTCCTGATTTTTTCCTTTAATTTCCCAACATTTTTTCCCTGTAATTCCCAACATCTTTTCTCCAGGAATTCCTGACATTTTTTCCCCCGGGAATTCCTGATTTTTTCCCTGTAATTCCAAACGTTTTCCCCGAGGAATTCCTGACATTTTTTCCCCGAGAATTCCTGATTTTTTCCCTGTAATTCCCAACATTTTTTTCCCGGAATTCCCAACATCTTTTCTCCAGGAATTCCTGACTTTTTTTCCCCCAGAATTCCTGATTTTTTCCCTGTAATTCCCGACCGTTTTTTTCCCCCAGAATTCCTGAGAGTTCTCCCTGTAATTATCAATATTTTTTCCCAGAAATCCTGATTTTTTCCCTGTAATTCCCAACATTTTTAATTGGAAATTCCCAGTCTTTTTTCCCCTGAATTCCCAACTTTTTTTTTCCCCAGAATTCCTGATTTTGCCCCTGTAATTCCCAACAATTCCCCATGGAATTCCTGACATTTTTCCCCCCAAATTCCTGATTTTGCCCCCTGAATTCCTGACATTTTTTCCCTGGAATTCCCAACGTCTTTTCTCCAGGAATTCCTGACATTTTTCCCCCTGGAATTCCTGATTTTTTCTTTGCGATTCCCGATGTTTTCCCATATAACTCCTGCATTTTTTTCCCCCAGAATTCCTGATTTTTTTCCCTGTAATTCCCAATATTTTTTCCCGCAATTCCCAACATTTTTTCTCCAGGAATTCCTGATTTTTCCTTTAATTTCCCAACATTTTTTTCCCTGTAATTCCCGACATCTTTTTTCCAGGAATTCCTGACGTTTTTCCCCCTGGAATTCCTGATTTTTTCCCTGCGATTCCCAATGTTTTCCCATATAACTCCTGCATTTTTTTCCCCCAGAATTCCTGATTTTTTCCCTGTAATTCCCAATATTTTTTCTCCAGGAATTCCCAACATTTTTCCTCCAGGAATTCCTCATGGTTTTCCCAAAGAATTCCTGATTTTTTCCTTTAATTTCCCAACATTTTTTTCCCTGTAATTCCCAACATCTTTTCTCCAGGAATTCCTAACATTTTTTCCCCCAGGAATTCCTGATTTTTTCCCTGTAATTCCAAACGTTTTCCCCTTGGAATTCCTGACATTTTTTTCCCCAAAATTCCTGATTTCTTCCCTGTAATTCCCGACATCTTTTCTCCAGGAATTCCTGACTTTTTTCCCCCAGAATTCCTGATTTTTTCCCTGTAATTCCCGACTGTTTCCCCCCAGAATTCCTGACAGTTTTCCCCGTAATTCCCAATATTTTTTCCCGCAGAATTCCTGATTTTTTCCCTGTAATTCCCAACATTTTTTTCCCGGAATTCCCAACACCTTTTCTCCAGGAATTCCTGACTTTTTTCCCCCAGAATTCCTGATTTTTTCCCTGTAATTCCCAACCGTTTTTTCCCCCCAGAATTCCTGAGAGTTCTCCCTGTAATTCCCAATATTTTTTCCCAGAATTCCTGATTTTTTCCCTGTAATTCCCAACATTTTTCCCTGTAATTCCCAACGTCTTTTCTCCTGGAATTCCTGACGTTTTTCCCCCCAGAATTCCTGATTTTTTCCCTGCGATTCCCAATGTTTTCCCGCATAACTCCTGCATTTTTTTTCCCCCGGAATTCCTGATTTCTTCCCTGTATTTCCCGACCATTTTCCCCCAGAATTCCTGACAGTTTTCCCTGTAATTCCCAATATTTTTTCCCCCAGAATTCCTGATGTTTTTTCCCTGTAATTCTTGACATCTTTTCTCCAGGAATTCCTGACATTTTTTCCCCCCGGAATTCCTGATTTTTTCCCTGTAATTTCCCAACATTTTTTTGCCTGTAATTCCCGACATCTTTTCTCCAGGAATTCCCAACATTTTTCCCCCCAAATTTCTGATTTCTTTCCGGTAATTCCCGACACCTTTTCTCCAGGAATTCCTGACCTTTTTTTTTCCCAGAATTCATGATTTTTTCCCTGTAATTCCCAACATATCCCCATGGAATTCCTGACATTTTCCCCCCAAATTCCTGATTTTTTCCCTGTAATTCCCAACATTTTTTTCCCTGTAATTCCCAACGTCTTTTCTCCAGGAATTCCTGACGTTTTTCCCCTGCGATCCCCGATGTTTTCCCATGTAACTCCTGCATTTTTTTTCCCCCGGAATTCCTGATTTTTTTCCCCGCGATTCCCGACACTTTTCCCCTGCGATTCCCGACCTTTTTCCCGCGGGATTCCCGACCTTGTTTTTCCCCCCCGGGAATTTCAGGAGCGGCTGATGCTGTCCATCCTGCCCAAGCACGTGGCGGACGAGATGCTGAAGGACATGAAGAAGGACCCGAGCCAGAAGGAGCTGCAGCAGTTCAACACCATGTACATGTACCGCCACGAGAACGTCAGGTGAACCTCCCCAGACACCCGCAAAAAAATTCCCGGGAAATCCCCAAAATTCCCAAAAATCCGCCCCACCCCTTTTCTGCGACGGGAAAACGGGGTGGGAACCCCGGAAATTCTCCCCGTCCTGCGTGGGAAAAACGTTCTCGGAGAAACGGCGCGCGAATTTCCAAAGTTCTCAAAATTCCATGTGGAAAATGTTTTCCACGTGGAAAACGGTCCCGGAAAACCGGTGGGAATTCCCAAAATTCTCCTGTTCCGTGCCTGGAAAACATTCACAGAAAAACAGTGGGAATCGTCAAAATGTTCCCAGAAAACTCCTGGGAGTTCCCAAAATTCTCCCATTTGACGTGGAAAATGTTGCCAGGTAAAACAGTGGAAATTCCCAAAATCCCAGGGTGGAAAACGTTCCCAGAAAAATGCTGGCAATTCCCAAAATTCCCCAATTCTGAGTGGAAAACGTTCCTGGAAAAAACCATTGGGAATTCGCAAAATTCCCCCCGTTCTGCAAGGAAAATATTCCCAGAAAACCACTGGGAATTCCTTGAATTTCTCCATTCCACAAAGAAAACGTTCCCGGAAACGCGATGGGAATTCCCAAAAAATTTCAGCGTGGAAAAGGTTCCCAGGAAACCGCTGGAATCCCAGGAATTGCCCCCATTCCATGCAGACAAATGTTCCTGGAAAACCGCCGGGAATTCTCAAAATCCCCTCGTTCCGCACAGAAAACATTCCCGGAAAAACGGTGGGAATGGCCAGAATTCCAGGGTGGAAAATATTCCCACAAAACCCATTGGGAATTCCCAAAATTCGCCCGTTCCACGTGGAAAACGGTCCCGCAAAACCGGCGGGAATTCCCAAAATTCTCCTGTTCCGTGCCTGGAAAACATTCCCAGAAAAACAGTGGGAATTGTCAAAATTCCAACGCGGAAAAAGTTCCCAGAAAACTCCTGGGAATTCCCAAAATTCCCCGTTCTGTGTGGAAAATGTTGCCAGGAAAAACGGTGGGAATTCCCAAAATTCCAGGGTGGAAAATGTTCCCAGAAAACCCAGTGGGAATTCCCAAAATTCCCCAATTCTGCACAGAAAACATCCCAGGAAAACCAGGGAGAATTCCCCAAAATTCCACACAGAAAACTTTCCGTTGAAACCAGTGGGAATTCCCAAAATTCCTCCCCATTCCAGGCGGAAAACGTTCCCACAAAACCCAGTGGGAATTCCCAAAATTGCCCGTTCTGTGTGGAAAATGTTGCCAGGAAAAACGGTGGGAATTCCCAGAATTCCAGGGTGGAAAATGTTCCCAGAAAACCCATTGGGAATTCCCAAAATTCCCCAATTCTGCACAGAAAACATTTCTGGAATCCATCGAGAATTCCTGAAATTTGAAAAATTTACAAACAGAAAATGTTCTCAGGAAAACCGGTGAGAATTCCCAAAATTCCTCCCCATTCCAGGTGGAAAACGATCCCACAAAACCCAGGGGGAATTCTCAAAATTCCCCGTTCTGTGTGGAAAATGTTGCCTGGAAAAATGGTGGGAATTCCCAAAATTCCAGGGTGGAAAATGTTCCCAGAAAACCCGCTGGGAATTCCCAAAATTCTCCCGTTCCGTGTGGAAAACGGTCCCGGAAAACCGCCAGGAATTCCCAAAATTCTCCTGTTCCGTGCCTGGAAAACATTCCCAGAAAAACATGGAAAATGTTCCCAGAAAACTCCTGGGAGGTCCCAAAATTCTCCCATTTCACGTGGAAAATGTTGCCAGGAAAAACAGCGGAAATTCCCAAAATCCCAGGGTGGAAAATGTTCCCAGAAAACCCAGTGGGAATTCCCAAAATTCCCCAATTCTGAGTGGAAAACGTTCCTGGAAAAAACCATTGGGAATTCCCAAAATTCCCCCCGTTCTGCAAGGAAAATGTTCCCAGAAAACCACTGGGAATTCCTTGAATTTCTCCATTCCACAAAGAAAACGTTCCCGGAAAAACGGTGGGAATTCCCAAAAAATTTCAGCGTGGAAAAGGTTCCCAGGAAACCGCTGGAATCCCAGGAACTGCCCCCATTCCATGCAGACAAATGTTCCTGGAAAACCGCCGGGAATTCTCAAAATCCCCTCGTTCCGCACAGAAAACATTCCCGGAAAAACGGTGGGAATCGCCAAAATTCCAGGGTGGAAAATATTCCCACAAAACCCATTGGGAATTCCCAAAATTCTCCCGTTCCGTGTGGAAAACGGTGCTGGAAAACCGCCAGGAATTCCCAAAATTCTCCTGTTCCGTGCCTGGAAAACATTCCCAGAAAAACATGGAAAAAGTTCCCAGAAAACTCCTGGACGTTCCCAAAATTCTCCCATTTCACGTGGAAAATGTCGCCAGGAAAAACAGCGGAAATTCCCAAAATTCCAGGGTGGAAAACATTCCCAGAAAACCCATTGGGAATTCCCAAAATTGAGATTGAGTTTTGTATCACCAGACCCAGGAATTCTTTTTTTGGGAAAACAAACGAGAAATTTGGGGTTGAGTTTGTGGAGCGTCGTTTTGACCAGATCCGGGATATTTTTTACGGGGAAAACCCGGGGGCGCGGGGAGGCCGGGATTGGGTTTGGGGGGCCGGAATTGGGCGTCCCCGCGCCCGGGGATGTTTTGGGGCGCCGGGGCCGGGACCGATGCCCGTTTCCGTGGGCAGCATCCTCTTCGCCGACATCGTGGGCTTCACGCAGCTCTCGTCGTCCTGCAGCGCCCAGGAGCTCGTCAAGCTCCTCAACGAGCTCTTCGCCCGCTTCGACAAGCTGGCCGCCGTGAGTCCCGCCCAGAATTCCCAAAAATCCCTGAAAAAGTAGTCCTGCGATTCCCCCCCAAAACAATTACAGGAATTGATCCCAAAAATCCCCGGAATTCCGCCGAAAAAATCCCCAAAATTTCCCCCAAAAATCCCGAGAATCCCGCCCAAAAAATTACTGGAATTCCTCCCGAAAATCCCCAGAATTCCCCCAAAAAATTTCCAGGAATTCCTCCCAAAAAATCCCCAGAATTTTCCCCAAAAATCCCCAGAATTCCCTGAAAAAAATCCCCAAAATTCCCTGAAAAAAATCCCCAAAATTCCCTGAAAAAAATACCTGGAATTCCCTGAAAAAAATTACCGGAATTCCCTGGATAAAATTCCTGGAATTCCTCCCAAAAATCCCAAAATTTCCAGGAATTCCCCCAGAAAATCCCCAGAATTCCTCCAAAAAAATCCCAGAATTTCCCCCCCAAATCCCCAGAATTCCCTGAAAAAAATTCCTGAAATTCCCCCCAAAACCCCCAGAATTCCCCCCCAAAAATTCCTGGAATTCCTCCCCAAACTCCACAGAATTCCCAAAGAAAAATTCCAGGAATTTCCTCCCTAAAATCCCCGAAATTCCCCCCCAAAAAATTCCAGGAATTCCTCCCAAGAATCCCCAGAATTTCCCCCCCCCAAAAAAATTCCTGGAATTTCCCCCAAAAATCCCCAGAATTTCTCCCAAAAATTCCAGGAATCCCTCCCAAAAAATTCCCCAGAATTCCCAGAAAAAAATCCCCTAAAATTCAAAAAAATTCCAGAAATTCCTCCCAAAGAAATCCCCAAAATTCCTCCCCAAAATCCCCAGAATGCCCCGAAAAATATTCCTGGAATTCCACCCAAAAAATTCCAAGAATTCTCCCCAAAAAATTCCAGGAATTCCCCCCAAAAATTCCCAGAATTCCTCCCAAAAATCCCCAGAATTCCTCCCAAAAATCCCCAGAATTCCCAGAAAAAAATCCCCTAAAATTCAAAAAAATTCCAGAAATTCCTCCCAAAGAAATCCCCAAAATTCCTCCCCAAAATCCCCAGAATGCCCCGAAAAATATTCCTGGAATTCCACCCAAAAAATTCCAAGAATTCTCCCCAAAAAATTCCAGGAATTCCCCCCCAAAATTCCCAAAATTCCTCCCAAAAATCCCCAGAATTTCCCCCCAAAAATTCCAGGAATCCCTCCCAAAAAAATCCCCAGAATTCCTCCCAAAAAAATCCCCAGAATTCCCAGAAAAAAATCCCCTAAAATTCAAAAAAATTCCAGAAATTCCTCCCAAAGAAATCCCCAAAATTCCTCTCCAAAATCCCCAGAATGCCCCGAAAAATATTCCTGGAATTCCACCCAAAAAATTCCAGGAATTCCCCCCCCAAATTCCCAGAATTCCCCCCCAAAAATTCCCAGAATTCCTCCCAAAAATCCCCAGAATTTCCCCCCAAAAATTCCAGGAATCCCTCCCAAAAAAATCCCCAGAATTCCTCCCAAAAAAATCCCCAGAATTCCCAGAAAAAAATCCCCTAAAATTCAAAAAAATTCCAGAAATTCCTCCCAAAGAAATCCCCAAAATTCCTCCCCAAAATCCCCAGAATGCCCTGAAAAATATTCCAGGAATTCCACCCAAAAAATTCCAAGAATTCTCCCCAAAAAATTCCAGGAATTCCCCCCCAAAATTCCCAGAATTCCTCCCAAAAATCCCCAGAATTTCTCCCCAAAAATTCCAGGAATCCCTCCCAAAAAAATCCCCAGAATTCCTCCCAAAAAAATCCCCAGAATTCCCAGAAAAAAATCCCCTAAAATTAAAAAAAATTCCAGAAATTCCTCCCAAAGAAATCCCCAAAATTCCTCCCCAAAATCCCCAGAATGCCCCGAAAAATATTCCTGGAATTCCACCCAAAAAATTCCAAGAATTCTCCCCAAAAAATTCCAGGAATTCCCCCCAAAAATTCCCAGAATTCCTCCCAAAAATCCCCAGAATTTACCCCAAAAATTCCAGGAATCCCTCCCAAAAAAAATCCCCAGAATTCCTCCCAAAAATCCCCAGAATTCCCAGAAAAAAATCCCCTAAAATTCAAAAAAATTCCAGGAATTCCTCCCAAAAAGTCCCCAGAATTCCTCCCACAAGATTCCCAGAATTCCCAAAGAAAAATCCCCGGAATTCCCCCCAAAAACAAACGCGGGCCGGGAGTTTGGGAACCCACGAGGGGCCGGAGATGCTCAAGCTCCGCTGGGTGGGAAATGGGAGAAAAAAAAATGGGAAAAAAATGAAAAATCCCATTTCGGGGGGTTTGAGCCGGGAATTTTGGGAATTGCGGGGAGAATTTTTGGGAATTTTTTTATTTTTCGGGAATTGCCCAGAGGCACCACCAGCTGCGGATCAAGATCCTGGGGGATTGCTACTACTGCATCTGCGGCCTGCCCGACTTCCGCGAGGACCACGCGGCCTGCGCCATCCGCATGGGGCTGGCCATGGTCGACGCCATCGCGTAAGGGAATTCCACGGGATTGGGAAATTGGGATTTGGGATTTGGGAATTGGGATTTGGGATTTGGGGATTGGGATTTGGGGATTGGGGATTGGGGATTCTGGGAGGACCACGCGGCCTGCGCCATCCGCATGGGGCTGGCCATGGTCGACGCCATCGCGTAAGGGAAATGGGAGAAAATGGGAATTTGGGATTTGGGATTTGGGATTGGGATTTGGGGATTTGGGGATTGGGGGATTGGGATTTGGGATTTGGGGATTGGGATTTGGGGATTGGGGATTGGGGATTCTGGGAGGACCACGCGGCGTGCGCCATCCGCATGGGGCTGGCCATGGTCGACGCCATTGCGTAAGGGATTTCATGGGATTGGGGATTGGGGATTTGGGGATTGGGGATTGGGGATTTGGGGATTGGGGGATTGGGATTTGGGATTTGGGATTTGGGGATTTGGGGATTTGGGGTTTGGTGGATTGGGATTTGGGATTTGGGGATTGGGATTTGGGGATTGGGATTTGGGGATTGGGGATTCCGCGAGGACCACGCGGCCTGCGCCATCCGCATGGGGCTGGCCATGGTCGACGCCATCGCGTAAGGGATTTCATGGGATTGGGGATTTGAGATTTGGGATTTGGGGATTGGGGATTGGGGATTGGGGGATTGGGATTTGGGATTTGGGGATTGGGATTTGGGGATTGGGGATTGGGGATTCTGGGAGGACCACGCGGCCTGCGCCATCCGCATGGGGCTGGCCATGGTCGACGCCATCGCGTAAGGGAAACGGGAGAAAATGGGAATTTGGGATTTGGATTTGGGATTTGGGATTTGGGGATTTGGGGATTGGGGTATTGGGGATTGGGGATTGGGGATTTGGGAATTGGGAATTGGGATTTGGGAATGGGATTTGGGATTGGGGATTGGGGATTCCGCGAGGACCACGCGGCCTGCGCCATCCGCATGGGGCTGGCCATGGTCGACGCCATCGCGTAAGGGATTTCATGGGATTGGGGATTTGGGATTTGGGATTTGGGATTTGGGATTTGGGGATTGGGAATGGGAATTGGGAATTGGGAATTCCGGGAGGACCACGCGGCCTGCGCCATCCGCATGGGGCTGGCCATGGTCGACGCCATCGCGTAAGGGAATTCCACGGGGATTCTATGGGATTTGGGATTTGGGATTTGGGGATTGGGGATTTGGGATTGGGAATTGGGGATCTGGGAATTTGGGATTTGGGATTTGGGATTTGGGATTTGGGGATTGGGAATTGGGATTTGGGATTGGGGATTGGGAATTCCGGGAGGACCACGCGGCCTGCGCCATCCGCATGGGGCTGGCCATGGTCGACGCCATCGCGTAAGGGATTTCATGGGATTGGGAATTTGGGATTTGGGATTTGGGGATTGGGATTTGGGATTTGGGATTTGGGGATTTGGGATTGGGAATTCCGCGAGGACCATGCGACCTGCGCCATCCGCATGGGGCTGGCCATGGTGGAGGCCATCGCGTAAGGGAATTGGGAGAAAATGGGAATTTGGGATTTGGGATTTGGGATTTGGGATTTGGGGATTTGGGGATTGGGAATTGGGGATTGGGGATTGGGGATTTGGGAATTGGGAATTGGGATTTGGGAATGGGATTTGGGGATTGGGGATTGGGGATTCCGGGAGGACCACGCGGCCTGCGCCATCCGCATGGGGCTGGCCATGGTCGACGCCATCGCGTAAGGGATTTCATGGGATTGGGGATTTGGGATTTGGGGATTGGGGATTGGGGATTTGGGATTTGGGGATTGGGGGATTGGGGGATTTGGGGATTGGGATTTGGGGATTGGGATTTGGGGATTGGGGATTGGGGATTCCGGGAGGACCACGCGGCCTGCGCCATCTGCATGGGGCTGGCCATGGTCGACGCCATCGCGTAAGGGATTTCATGGGATTGGGGATAGGAGATTTGGGATTTTCGGATTGGGGATTGGGGATTGGGATTTGGGAGAAAATGGGAATTGGGATTTGGGATTTGGGGATTGGGGATTGGGAATTCCAGGAGGACCACGCGGCGTGCGCCATCCGCATGGGGCTGGCCATGGTCGACGCCATCGCGTAAGGGAAACAGGAATTCTACGGGAATTGGGATCCATGGGATGAGATGGGAATTGGGATGGGGTTGGAAATGGGGATGGGATTTGGGGATTGGGGATTGGGAACTGGGAATTGCCAATTGTGAATTGCGAATTACAAATTGGGATGGGATCTATGGATGGGATTGGGAAATGAGAAATCGGAATTGGGATTTGGGATTTGGGATTTTGGATTTGGGGATTGGGGATTGGGATTGGGATTGGGATTGGGATCAATTGTATATGATGGGATCCATGGGGTGGGGATTGGGGATTGGGGATTGGGAATTGCCA
Organism: Artemisiospiza belli; assembly: GCA_021963965.1. Classification (NCBI taxonomy): domain Eukaryota; kingdom Metazoa; phylum Chordata; class Aves; order Passeriformes; family Passerellidae; genus Artemisiospiza; species Artemisiospiza belli. Next base: position 36,933 of record JAKDEW010000863.1, read on the forward strand.
ATTGTGAATTGCAAATTACGAATTGGGATGGGATCCATGGATGGGAAATTGGGAATGGGAATTGGGAATTGGGATGGGAAATGGGGAATTGGGAATGAGGTCTGAATGGGAATTGGGAATTGAGGATGGAGATTGGGAATTGGGGATTGGGGGGATTGGGATTTGGGAACGGAAATTGGGGATTGGAGATTGGGATGGGATGGGGATAGGAATTGGGAATTGGGAATTGGGAATAGGGAGTTGGGAGTTGGGGATTGGGGATTGGGAATTGGAATGGGAATGGAAACGGAATGGGAATGGAAATGGGAATTGGGATAGGAATCAGAATGAGAATGGGATGGGATAGGATGGGATGGGAATGGGGATGAGAATTGGGATGGGAATGGGAAGAGGAATGGGAATGGGAAATTGGGAATTGGCATTGGGAATGGGGAAGTGGGAATGGGGAATGGGGAATTGGGCATGGCCATGGGGATGAGAATGGGGAAGGGAATGGGGAGAGGAATGGGCAGGGGAATTGGGAACGGCCTCGGGGTGTGAATGTTGGCGCTGGAGGCCGGGCTGTGCCGAGCGCTCGTTCCGAGGACCGTTTGCATTCCCTGCGGACGCTCCTCTTGCTGCGCTCACATTGCCCGTGGCCCTTCCCCACCCCCATTCCCCACGGCCATTCCCAGTCCTTGTCACCGCTCCTGGTGCCCGTGGCCGTTCCCATTCCCCGCTGCCACTCCCGGTGTCCCCACGGCCACCCTGGTGTCCCCACGGTGTCCCAGCTTGCCGCGGGCGCCCGCACAGGCACACCACCGCGGCCATTCCCCATTCCTGGTGGCCGTTCCCGGTCCCTGTGGCCATTCCCATGTCCCCACGGTGTCTCCATGGTGTCCCCAATGTCCCAGCTCGGTGCGGGAGTGCATGCACACCGCCGTGGACATTCCCCATTCCTGGTGACAATCCCCATGTCCCCACGATGTCCCCAATGTCCCAGCTCGGTGCTCGAGTGCACGCACACCGCCGTGGACACTCCCCATTCCTGGTGACATTCCCCACGATGTCCCCACGGTGTCCCCAATGTCCCCAGTGTCCCAGCTCGGTGCGGGAGCACACGCACACGGCCGTGGACATTCCCCACGATGTCCCCAATGTCCCCAATGTCCCCAGTGTCCCCAGTGTCCCAGCTCGGTGCGGGAGCACACGCACACGGCCATGGACATTCCCCATTCCTGGTGACAATCCCCATGTCCCCACAGTGTCCCCACGATGTCCCCAATGTCTGTCCCAGCTCGGTGCGGGAGCGCACGCACACCGCCATGGACATTCCCCATTGCCCACTCCTGGTGACCACGGCCATTCCTGGTGGCCATTCCCCATTCCTGGTGACAATCCCCATGTCCCCACAATGTCCCCAATGTCCCCAATGCCCCAGCTCGGTGCGGGAGCAGACCCACACCGCCGTGGACATTGCCCATTCCTGGTGACAATCTCCATGTCCCCACAATGTCCCCAATGTCCCAGCTGGGTGCAGGAGTGCACGCACACAGCCGTGGACATTCCCCATGATGTCCCCATGTCCCCACAATGTCCCCAATGTTCCCAATGTCCCAGCTCGGTGCGGGAGCGCACGCACACAGCCGTGGACATTCCCCACGGTGTCCCCAATGTCCCCAATGTCCCAGCTCGGTGCGGGAGCGCACCCGCACTGCCGTGGACATTCCCCACAATGTCCCCAATGTCCCCAACGTCCCAGCTCGGTGTAGGAGCGCACGCACACGGCCGTGGACATTCCACATTCCCCATTCCTGGTGACAATCCCCATGTCCCCACGGTGTCCCCAATGTCCCCAACATCCCAGCTCGGTGCAGGAGCGCACCCGCACGGCCGTGGACATTCCCCACAATGTCCCCAATGTCCCCAACATCCCAGCTCGGTGCAGGAGCGCACCCGCACGGCCGTGGACATTCCCCATTGCCCACTCCTGGTGACAATCCCCATGTCCCCACGGTGTCCCCAATGTCCCCAACATCCCAGCTCGGTGCAGGAGCGCACCCGCACGGCCGTGGACATTCCCCACAATGTCCCCAATGTCCCCAATGTCCCCATGTCCCAGCTCGGTGCGGGAGCGCACCCGCACGGCCGTGGACAATCCCCATTCCCCATTCCCGGTGACAATCCCCATGTCCCCACGGTGTCCCCAATGTCCCCAACGTCCCAGCTCGGTGCGGGAGCGCACCCACACGGCCGTGGACATTCCCCATTGCCCATTCCTGGTGACAATGGCCATTCCCCATTCCCCATTCCTGGTGACAATCCCCGTGTCCCCACGGTGTCCCCGATGTCCCCCTGTCCCAGCTCGGTGCGGGGAGCGCACGCGCACGGCCGTGGACATGCGCGTGGGCGTGCACAGCGGCGCGGTGCTGGGCGGCGTGCTGGGCCAGAAGCGCTGGCAGTACGACGTCTGGTCCACCGACGTCACCGTGGCCAACAAGATGGAGGCGGGCGGCATCCCCGGGTGAGTGTCCCCACACCGATGGTGGCACCTCTGGGGACACTGGGGACACTGGGGACATGGGTGGGGGGACATTGCCACTGATTGTGCCAACGGCGTGGTGAGTGACACCAATGGGGACAATGGGGACAATGGGGGGGACACTGGGGACATGGGTGTGGGGACACTGCCAATGGCATTGTGAGTGACAGTGGTGGGGACGCTGGGGACACTGGGGTGGTGAATGACAGTGGTGGGGACACCAGGAATGCTGGGGACAATGGGGACACTGGGGACACTGGGGACACTGGGGTGGTGAATGACAGTGATGGGGACAATGGGGACACTGGGTATACTGGGGGACAATGGGGACACTGGGGATACTGGGAACAATGGGGATATTGGGGACACTGGGGACACTGGGGATATTGGGGACAATGGGGACACTGGGGACACTGGGGACACTGGGGTGGTGAATGACAGTGATGGGGACACCAGGAATGCTGGGGACAATGGGGACACTGGGGATACTGGGGACAATGGAGACAATGGGGACAATGGGGACACTGGGGATATTGGGGACAATGGGGACAATGGGGACACTGGGGACATGGGTGGGGGGACATTGCCACTGATTGTGCCAACGGTGTGGTGAGTGGCACCAATGGGGACAATGGGGACAATGGGGGGGACACTGGGGACATGGGTGTGGGGACACTGCCAATGGCATTGTGAGTGACAGTGGTGGGGACGCTGGGGACACTGGGGTGGTGAATGACAGTGGTGGGGACACCAGGAATGCTGGGGACAATGGGGACACTGGGGACACTGGGGACACTGGGGTGGTGAATGACAGTGATGGGGACAATGGGGACAATGGGGACACTGGGGACACTGGGGTGGTGAATGACAGTGATGGGGACACCAGGAATGCTGGGGACAATGGGGACACTGGGGACACTGGGGATACTGGGGACAATGGGGACACTGGGGTGGTGAATGACAGTGATGGGGACACCAGGAATAATGGGGACAATGGGGACACTGGGGACACTGGGGATACTGGGGACAATGGGGACTCTGGGGACACTGGGGTGGTGAATGACAGTGATGGGGACACCAGGAATAATGGGGACAATGGGGACACTGGGGACACTGGGGACACTGGGGGCACTGGGGACACTGGGGTGGTGAATGACAGTGGTGGGGACACCAGGAATGCTGGGGACAATGGGGACACTGGGGACACTGGGGGCACTGGGGACACTGGGGACACTGGGGTGGTGAATGACAGTGATGGGGACACCAGGAATAATGGGGACACTGGGGACACTGGGGACAATGGGGACACTGCGGATACTGGGGACAATGGGGACACTGGGGACACTGGGGACAATGGGGACACTGGGGACACTGGGGACAATGGGGACACTAGGGACAATGGGGAAACTGGGAACACTGGGGACAATGTGGGGACACGGGTGTGGGGTGTGGGGACGTTGCCAGTGATGGTGTCACCGGCGTGGTGAGTGGCACCGAGGTGACACCGGGGTGACACGCGGTGGGGACATGGGGACATGGGGTGTGGGGACAATTCCACTGATTGTGTCAACAGTGTGGTGAGTGACACCAATGGGGACAATGGGGGGACACGGGTGTGGGGTGTAGGGATGTTGCCAGTGATGGTGTCACCGGCGTGGTGGGTGGCACCGAGGTGAAACCGGGGTGACACACGGCGGGGACATGGGGTGTGGGGACACTGCCACTGATTGTGTCAATGGCATGGTGAGTGGCACCAATGGGGACAATGTGGGGACACGGGTGTGGGGTGTGGGGACGTTGCCAGTGATGGTGTCACCGGCGTGGTGGGTGGCACCGAGGTGACACGGAGGTGACAGGCGGTGGGGACATGGGGACATGGGGTGTGGGGACATTGCCACTGATTGTGCCAACGGTGTGGTGAGTGGCACAGGTGGGGACAATGTGGGGACACGGGTGTGGGGGTGTGGGGACGTTGCCAGTGCTGGTGTCACCGGCGTGGTGGGTGGCACCGAGGTGACACCGGGGGTGACACAGGCGGTGGCCGTGGCAGGCGCGTGCACATCTCGCAGAGCACCGTGGACTGCCTCAAGGGCGAGTTCGAGGTGGAGCCGGGCGAGGGCGGCTCCCGCTGCGACTACCTGAGGGACAAGGGCATTGTCACCTACCTGGTGGTGGTCCCCAAGCAGGGGCTGCGGCACGGCGTCAACGGCGTGGTGAGTGAGTGACACCCCTGGGGACACCGGGGACACTGGGGGGGACAACGGGGACATGAGGTGGGAGGACATTGACATTGTGTCAATGGAGTGGTGAGTGGCACCAGTGGGGACAATGGGGACACCGGTGGGGACATTGTCAATGATCATGTAAATGGCGTGGTGAGTGACAGTGGTGGGGACACTGGGGACACTGGGTATGTGCGGTGTGGGGACATTGACATTGATTGTGTCAATGGTGTGGTGAGTGACACCAATGGGGACAACGGGGACAATGGGGGGGGACATGGCTGTGGGGACATTGACATTGATTGTGTCAATGGCGGGGTCAGTGGCACCAGTGGGGACAGTGGGGACAATGGGGACGTTGACATTGATTGTGTCAATGGTGTGGTGAGTGACACCCATGGGGACACTGGGGACACTGGGGACACCATGGGGACATGGCTGTGGGGACGTTGACATTGATTGTGTCAATGGTGTGGTGAGTGACACCCATGGGGACACTGGGGACACTGGGGACACCATGAGGACATGGCTGTGGGGACATTGACATTGATTGTGTCAATGGAATGGTGAGTGACACCCATGGGGACACTGGGGACAGTGGGGGGGACAATGGGGACATGGCTGTGGGGGCGTTGACATTGATTGTGTCAATGGCGTGGTGAGTGACACCAATGGGGACAGTGGGGACAGTGGGGGGGACAATGAGGACACGGCTGTGGGGGCATTGACATTGATTGTGTCAATGGCGTGGTGAGTGACACCCGTGGGGACAGTGGGGACACAATGGGGACAGGGCTGTGGGGGCATTGCCATTGATTGTGTCAATGGCGTGGTGAGTGGCACCAACGGGGACAGTGGGAGGGACATTGGGGACGTTGATATTGATTGTGTCAATGGCGTGGTGAGTGGCACCCGTGGGGACAGTGGGGACAATGGTGGGGACAATGGGGACATGAGGCGTGAGGACATTCACATTGATTGTGTCAATGGCGTGGTGAGTGACACCAGTGGGGACAATAGGGACAATGGGGGGACACAATGGGGACAGGGCTGTGGGGACGTTGACATTGATTGTGTCAATGGTGTGGTGAGTGACACCAATGGGGACACTGGGGACAGTGGGGACACCATGGGGACAGGGCTGTGGGGGCGTTGACATTGATTGTGTGAATGGCGTGGTGAGTGACACCCGTGGGGACACTGGGGACAGTGGGGGGGACAATGGGGACAGTGTGGGGACATTGACACTGATTGTGTCAATGGCGTGGTGAGCGACACCAACGGGGACAATGGGAGGGACATTGGGAGGGACAATGGGGGGACATGGCTGTGGGGACATTGACATTGATTGTGTCAACGGCGTGGTGAATGACACCAGTGGGGACAATGGGAGGGACATTGGGGACGTTGACATTGATTGTGTCAATGGCGTGGTGAGTGGCACCAATGGGGACACTGGGGACAGTGGGGACACCATGGGGACATGGCTGTGGGTACATTGACATTGATTGTGTCAATGGCGTGGTGAGTGACACCAATGGGGACACTGGGGACAGTGGGGGGGGACAATGAGGACATGGCTGTGGGGGCGTTGACATTGATTGTGTCAATGGCGGGGTCAGTGGCACCAGTGGGGACACTGGGGACAATGGGGACGTTGACATTGATTGTGTCAATGGCGTGGTGAGTGACACCCGTGGGGACAGTGGGGACAGTGGGGGGGACAATGGGGGGACATGGCTGTGGGGACATTGACATTGATTGTGTCAATGGAATGGTGAGTGACACCCGTGGGGACAGTGGGGACACTGGGGGGGACAATGAGGACATGGCTGTGGGGACATTGACATTGATTGTGTCAATGGCGTGGTGAGTGACACCAATGGGGACAGTGGGGACAATGGGGGGGACAATGGGGACGTTGACATTGATTGCGTCAATGGTGTGGTGAGTGACACCAGCGGGGACAGTGGGGACAATGGGGGGACATGGCTGTGGGGACATTGACATTGATTGTGTCAACGGCGTGGTGAATGACACCAGTGGGGACAGTGGGGACAGTGGGGGGGACAATGGGGACATGGCTGTGGGGGCGTTGACATTGATTGTGTCAATGGCGTGGTGAGTGACACCCGTGGGGACAACGGGGACAATGGTGGGGACAATGGGGACATGAGGTGTGAGGTGTGGGGACATTCACATTGATTGTGTCAATGAAGTGGTGAGTGGCACCAGTAGGGACAGTGGTGGGGACACTGGGGACATGGATGTGGGGTGTGGGGACATTGACACTGATGGTGTCCCATGGTGTGGTGAGTGGCACCAGTGGGGACAGTGGGGACAATGGGGACACCATGGGGACATGGGTGTGGGGATGTTGACATTGATTGTGTCAATGGTGTGGTGAGTGACACCCGTGGGGACACTGGGGACAATGGGGACACCATGGGGACATGGGTGTGGGGACATTGACATTGATTGTGTCAATGGTGTGGTGAGTGGCACCAATGGGGACAGAGGGGACAATGGTGGAAACACTGGGGACATGGGGTGTGGGGACACTCAAGGTGACCATGTCTGTCACTGACCTTGTCCCACGGTGTGGTGACACTGCTGGGGACACTGGGGACATGGGGACATGGTGTGTGGGGACATTGACATTGATTGTGTCAATGGCGTGGTGAGTGGCACCAATGGGGACAGTGGGGACAATGGTGGAGACACTGGGGACATGGGGTGTGGGGACACCCAGGGTGACCGCATGCCATCACAGTGTCACTGACCTTGTCTCATGGCGTGGTGAGTGACACAGGTGGCACCGGTGGCACTGCTGGCACCAGTGACACGGTGTCACCCATGGTGTCCCTGTCCCCGCAGAAGCTGTCCCTGACCTTGTCCCACACTGTGATGGGTGACACAGTGACACAGTGACACAGTGACACGGTGTCACCCACGGTGTCCCTGTCCCCACAGAAGCTGTCCCTGACCTTGTCCCACAGCATGACGGGTGACACTGGTGACACGGTGACACGGTGCCACCCACGGTGTCCCTGTCCCCACAGAAGCTGTCCCTGACCTTGTCCCACACTGTGATGGGTGACACCGGTGACACGGTGACACAGTGACACAGTGACACGGTGCCACCCACGGTGTCCCTGTCCCCGCAGAAGCTGTCCCTGACCTTGTCTCACACTGATGACACAGTGACACAGTGACACGGTGCCACCCACGGTGTCCCTGTCCCCGCAGAAGCTGTCCCTGACCTCGCCCCACACTGGTGACACAGTAACACGGTGACACAGTGTCACCCATGGTGTCCCTGTCCCTGCAGAAGCTGTCCCTGACCTTGTCCCACACTGGTGACACAGTGACACAGTGACACGGTGACACAGTGACACAGTGACACGGTGACACCCGTGGTGTCCCTGTCCCCGCAGAAGCTGTCGCTGACCTCATGCCGTGGTGATGGGTGACACTGGTGACACAGTGACACGGTGCCACCCGTGGTGTCCCTGTCCCCGCAGAAGGTGTCCCTGACCTTGTCCCACTGCGTGATGGGTGACACGGTGACACAGTGACACAGTGACACAGTGACACGGTGTCACCCGTGGTGTCCCTGTCCCCGCAGAAACTGTCCCTGACCTCGTCCCAGGGCGTTATGGGTGACACAGTGACACGGTGCCACCCGTGGTGTCCCTGTCCCCACAGAAGCTGTCCCTGACCTTGTCCCACGGCGTGATGGGTGACACGGTGACACAGTGACACGGTGCCACCCACGGTGTCCCTGTCCCCGCAGAAGCTGTCGCTGACCTCATGCCGTGGTGATGGGTGACACTGGTGACACTGGTGACATGGTGTCACCCGTGGTGTCCCTGTCCCCGCAGAAGGTGTCGCTGACCTCGTCCCAGGGTGTTATGGGTGACACAGTGACACGGTGCCACCCGTGGTGTCCCTGTCCCCGCAGAAGCTGTCGCTGACCTCGTCCCACAGTGTGATGGGTGACACAGTGACACGGTGACACGGTGCCACCCGTGGTGTCCCTGTCCCCGCAGAAGCTGTCGCTGACCTCGTTCCAGGGCGTTATGGGTGACACTGGTGACACTGGTGTCACGGTGCCACCCGTGGTGTCCCTGTCCCCGCAGAAGCTGTCCCTGACCTCGTCCCAGGGCGTTATGGGTGACACGGTGACACGGTGCCACCCGTGGTGTCCCTGTCCCCGCAGAAGCTGTCGCTGACCTCGTCCCAGGGCGTGTCCCCCCCCTCCTGTCCCCGCCAGCGGTGGCCTCAGCCCGGAGCCGCCCGAGGACGCCGAGCGCGGCCGCAGCAGCTCCGCGGAGCTCGACGACGACGACGACGACACCGAGGTGCCCAAACTGTCCCCGCCGCGTCCCCCCCCGTGTCCCCAGCGTGTCCCCAAGGTGTCTCCTTGGTGTCCCCAAGGTGTCCCCAAGGTGTCCCTGGGCTGTCCCTGCCATGTCCCCTTGGTGTCTCCCCGTGTTGTCCCCTTGGTGTCCCCACCGTGTCCCCAGCATGCCCCCCTGGTGTCCATGTGGTGTCCCCGTGGTGTCCCCAAGGTGTCCCTGGGCTGTCCCTGCCATGTCCCCTTGGTGTCTCCCCTTGGTGTCCCTTGGTGTCCCTGTGGTGTCCCCTTGGTGTCCCCTTGGTGTCTCCACAGTGTGCCCTTGATGTCCCCATGGTGTCCCCAAATTGTCCCCTTGGTGTCTCCCCGTGTTGTCCCCTGGGTGTCCCCACCATGTCCCCAAGGTGTCTCCTTGGTGTCCCCAAGGTGTCCCTGGGCTGTCCCTGCCATGTCCCCTCAGTGTCTCCCCGTGTTGTCCCCTTGGAGTCCCTTTGGTGTCCCCTTGATGTCCCCATGGTGTCCCCGTGGTGTCTCCACAGTGTGCCCTCGATGTCCCCATGGTGTCCCCAAATTGTCCCCTTGGTGTGTCCCCGTGTTGTCCCCTTGGTGTCCCCACCATGTCCCCATGGTGTCCCCTTGGTGTCCCCTCATTGTCCCCTTGGTGTCCATGTAGTGTCCCCTTGGTGTCTCCTTGGTGTCCCCACCATGTCCCCACAGTGTCCCCTCATTGTCCCCTTGGTGTCTATGTAGTGTCCCCATGTTGTCCCCATGTTGTCCCCACGGTGTCCCCACAGTGTCCCCACGGTGTCCCCATGTTGTCCCCATGTTGTCCCCATGGTGTCCCTGTGGTGTCCCCATGGTGTCCCCGTGGTGTCCCCATGTTGTCCCCGTGGTGTCCCTGCAGTGTCCCCACGGTGTCCCCTTGGTGTCCTCTTGGTGTTTCCCCGGAGTCACCTTGGTGTCCCCAGGATGTCCCTGAAGTGTCCCTTGTGTGTCCCCAGGATGTCCCTGCCGTGTCCCCACGGTGTCCCCTTGGTGTCTCCTTGCTGTCCCCACAGTGTCTACAAGGTGTCCCCGGTGTGTCCCCTTGGTGTCCCCGCGGTGTCTCCTTGGTGTCCCCAAGGTGTCCCCAAGGTGTCCCTGGGCTGTCCCTGCCATGTCCCCTTGGTGTCTCCCCGTGTTGTCCCCTTGGTGTCCCCACCATGTCCCCTTGATGTCCCCTTGGTGTCCCCTTGGTGTCCCCACCATGTCCCCACGGTGTCCCCACAGTGTCCCCTCATTGTCCCCTTGGTGTCCCCATGGTGTCCCTGTGGTGTCCCCAAGGTGTCCCCTTGGTGTCCCTGTGGTGTCCCCTTGGTGTCTCCACAGCGTGCCCTCGATGTCCCCATGGAGTCCCCAAATTGTCCCCTTGGTGTCCCCACCATGTCCCCTTGGTGTCCCCTTGGTGTCCCCTTGGTGTCCCCGTGGTGTCTCCACAGTGTGCCCTTGATGTCCCCATGGTGTCCCCAAATTGTCCCCTTGGTGTCTCCCCGTGTTGTCCCCTTGGTGTCCCCACCATGTCCCCACGGTGTCCCCTCATTGTCCCCTTGGTGTCCATGTAGTGTCCCCATGTTGTCCCCATGGTGTCCCTGTGGTGTCCCCATGGTGTCCCCGTGGTGTCCCCATGTTGTCCCCGTGGTGTCCCTGCAGTGTCCCCACGGTGTCCCCTTGGTGTCCTCTTGGTGTTTCCCCAGAGTCACCTTGGTGTCCCCAGGATGTCCCTGAAATGTCCCTTGTGTGTCCCCAGGATGTCCCTGCCATGTCCCCACGGTGTCCCCTTGGTGTCTCCTTGGTGTCTCCTTGGTGTCCCCGTGGTGTCCCCAAGGTGTCCCTGGGCTGTCCCTGCCGTGTCCCCTCGGTGTCTCCCCTTGGTGTCCCCTTGGTGTCCCTGTGGTGTCCCCACGGTGTCCCCTTGGTGTCCCCTCATTGTCCACTTGGTGTCCGTGTAGTGTCCCCATGGTGTCCCCACGGTGTCCCCAAGGTGTTCCATTGGTGTCCCCACGGTGTCCCCTTGGTGTCCCTGCAGTGTCCCCATGGTGTCCCCATGGTGTCCCCTCATTGTCCCCTTGGTGTCCCTGTGGTGTCCCCTTGGTGTCCCTACGGTGTCCCCACGGTGTCCCCAAGGTGTCCCTGGGCTGTCCCCACAGTGTCCTCTCTTGTGTCTCCTTGGTGCCCCCAAGATGTCCCCTCAGTGTCCCCCTGGTGCCCCTTTGGGGTCCCCACGGTGTCCCCACGTTGTCCCCATGATGTCCCCATGGTGTCCCCTTGGTGTCCCCAGGCTGTCCCTGTGGTGTCCCCAAGGTGTCCCTGGGCTGTCCCTGCCATGTCCCCTTGGTGTCTCCCCATGGTGTCCCCTTGGAGTCCCTTTGGTGTCCCCTTGGTGTCCCCTTGGTGTCCCCAGGTTGTCCCTGTGGTGTCCCCATGGTGTCCCCACAGTGTCCTCTCAGTGTCCCTGCCATCTTCCCAGGGTGTCCCCAAATTGTCCCCTTGGTGTCCCCACCACGCCCTCTTGGTGTCCCCTTGGTGTCCCCAGGGTGTCCCTGGGCTGTCACCAGCGGTGTCCTGGCAATGTCCCCACGGTGTCACCATGGTGTCCCCAGGTTCCCAACCCGTCATTCCCGAACCCTCCCTGGTGGCTGTGGAGGCCCCTCCCGTGCTGTCCCCACGGTGTCCCCATGATGTCCCCTCTTGTGTCGCCTCTGTGTCGCCTCTGTGTACCCTCTGTGTCCCCTCTGTGTCCCCACGTTGTCCCCACGTTGTCCCCACGTTGTCCCCACGGTGTCCCCACGGTGTCCCCACGGTGTCCCCAGGTTCCCAACCCATTCCTCCCAAACCCTCGGGGTTGGCTGCGGTACCGAGAACTTCCCACGGTGTCCCCCTGATGTCCCCACGGTGTCCCCACAGTGTCCCTGCAGCGTCTCTGCGTTGTCCTGGCAATGTCCCCACGGTGTCCCCATGGTGTCCCCACAGTGTCCCCACAGTGTCCCCATGGTGTCACCCGTTGTCCCCAGGTCCCCAACCCGTTGTTCCCAAACCCTCATTGCCGGCTGCGCCTGCGGGACCTGGCCGAGCGCGCGGTGTCCCCATTGTGTCCCTGACCTGTCCCTGGGCTGCCCCAATGGTGTCCCCAGGCTGTCCCCATGGTGTGCCCAGTTTGTCCTGGCAATGTCCCCACGGTGTCACCCATGGTGTCCCCAACCCGTCGTTCCCGAACCCGCGTCGCCGTCTGCGTCTGCGGGACCTGGCCGAGCGCGCGGTGTCCCCATTGTGTCCATGACCTGTCCCTGGGCTGTCCCAATGGTGTCCCCACAGTGTCCCCACGGTGTCACCCGTTGTCCCCAGGTCCCCAACCCGTCGTTCCCGAACCCGCGTCGCCGTCTGCGCCTGCGGGACCTGGCCGAGCACGCGGTGTCCCCGGGCTGTCCCTGCAGTGTCCCTGGGCTGTCCCAATGGTGTCCTCACGGTGTCCCCACAGTGTCCCCTCATTGTCCCCAGGTCCCCAACCCGTCGTTCCCGAACCCTCGGCGCCGTCTGCGCCTGCGGGACCTGGCCGAGCCCGTGGTGTCCCCATTGTGTCCATGACCTGTCCCCGGGCTGTCCCAATGGTGTCCCCACAGTGTCCCCACGGTGTCCCCACGGTGTCACCCATGGTGTCCCCAGGTCCCCAACCCGTCGTTCCCGAACCCTCGGCGCCGTCTGCGCCTGCGGGACCTGGCCCAGAGCGCGGTGTCCCCATTGTGTCCCTGACCTGTCCCCGGGCTATCCCAATGGTGTCCCCACAGTGTCCCAACGGTGTCCGCATGGTGTCCCAATGGTGTCCCCACAGTGTCCCCACGGTGTCACCCATTGTCCCCAGGTCCCCAACCCGTCGTTCCCGAACCCGCGTCGCCGTCTGCGCCTGCGGGACCTGGCCGAGCGCGTGGTGTCCCCATTGTGTCCCTGACCTGTCCCTGGGCTGCCCCAATGGTGTCCCCAGGCTGTCCCCATGGTGTGCCCAGTTTGTCCTGGCAATGTCCCCACGGTGTCACCCATGGTGTCCCCAACCCGTCGTTCCCGAACCCGCGTCGCCGTCTGCACCTGCGGGACCTGGCCGAGCGCGTGGTGTCCCCATTGTGTCCATGACCTGTCCCTGGGCTGTCCCAATGGTGTCCCCACAGTGTCCCCGGGCTGTCCCTGCAGTGTCCCTGACCTGTCCCTGGGCTGTCCCAATGGTGTCCCCACAGTGTCCCCATGGTGTCCCTGGGCTGTCCTGGCAATGTCCCCACGGTGTCCCCATGGTGTCACCCGTTGTCCCCAGGTCCCCAACCCGTCGTTCCCGAACCCGTGTCACCGTCTGCGCCTGCGGGACCTGGCCGAGCGCGCGGTGTCCCCGTTGTGTCCCTGACCTGTCCCTGGGCTGTCCCAACGGTGTCCCCACGGTGTCCCCACAGTGTCACCTCATTGTCCCCAGGTCCCCAACCCGTCGTTCCCGAACCCGCGTCGCCGGCTGCGCCTGCGGGACCTGGCCGAGCGCGTGGCGGGGGCGGCGCAGAACGAGCAGGAGCTGAACCGGCTGCTCAACGAGGCCCTGCTGGAGCGCGAGAGCATCCGGGCGTGAGTCAGCACCGAATCGCTGGGAATTCCCCCCAAAAATTCCCAGAAATTCCCCAAAAAATAAAAAAAATTAAAAAAAAAAACCCATAAATTTTTTTCCAAAAATTAAAAAAAAAAAAATCCTGATAATTCCTAAAAAAATCCGCAAAATCACTGAAAATTCCCAAAGATTCCAAAAAATTCCCAAAAGGTCGCAAAAATTCCTGAACATTCTGGAAAATTAATGAAAATTCCCGAAAATATCCCAAAAATACGCAGAAGTTCCCAAAAATTCTGCCAAAAGTCCCAAAAAAATTTAAAAAAATCCCCAAAAATCGCCCCAGAATTCTGAAAAATTAAAAAGAAATTCTAAAAAATCCTGCAAAATTCCCAAAAAATCCCCAAAAAATTCCCCAGAAATTCCCAATAATTCCCAAAAAATCTCTCCAAAATTCCCAAAAAATCTCTCCAAAATTCCCAAAAATTAAAAAAAATTCCTAAAAATCCCCCAAAATTCCCAAAGATTTAAAAAAAACTCAAAATCCCCCAAAATTCCCAAAATTTCCCCAAAATTCCAACAAAATTCCCATAAGCATCCTAAAAGCATCCCAGAAAATCCCTAAAATTCATGAAAATTCTCCCAAAATCCCCTCAAAAATCTGCAAAAATTCTCAAAAATTCCCCAAAATCCCTCAAAAATTTCTCAGAATTTCCCTAAAATTTCCCCAAAATTTCCAAAATTCCTCCAAAAAATCCCAAAAAAATTCCACAAATTCCCCAAAAATTCCAAAATTCCCCCCAAACTTTGCAGGCTGAAGGGTCGGAGCACGTCCCGGCTGTCCTAGTGCTCTGCAAAAATTCTCCAAAATTCGCAAAAAAATCTACAAAAATCCTCAAAGTTTCCCCAAAATTTCCCAAATTCCTCCAAAAAATCCCCAAAAAATTCCATAAATTCCCCAAAAATCCCCGAATTCCCCCCAAACTTTGCAGGCTGAAGGGTCGGAGCACGTCCCGGCTGTCCCAGTGCTCTGCAAAAATTCTCAAAAATTCGCAAAGACCCCTCCAAAAAATCTACAAAAATCCTCAAAATTTCCCCAAAATTTCCAAAATTCCTCTAAAAAATCCCAAAAAATTCCAGAAAAACCCCAAAAATTCCAAAATTCCCCCCAAACTTTGCAGGCTGAAGGGTCGCAGCACGTCCCGGCTGTCCCAGTGCTCTGCAAAAATTCTCCAAAATTCTCCAAAAAAAATCTACAAAAATCCTCAAAATTTCCCCAAAATTTCCATAATTCCTCCAAAAAATCCCCAAAAAATTCCACAAAAACCCCAAAAATTCCCGAATTCCCCCCAGACTGTGCAGGCTGAAGGGTTGGAGCACGTCCCGGCTGTCCCAGTGCTCTGCAAAAATTCTCCAAAATTTGCAAAAACCCCTCTAAAAAATCTACAAAAATCCTCAAAATTTTCCCAAAATTTCCCAAATTCCTCCAAAAAAATCCCAAAAAATTCCATAAATTCCCCAAAAATCCCCGAATTCCCCCCAACCTTTGCAGGCTGAAGGGTCGCAGCACGTCGCGGCTGTCCCAGTGCTCTGCAAAACTCTCCAAAATTCTTAAAAACCCCTCCAAAAAATCTGCAAAAATTCTCAAAATTTCCCCAAAATTTCCCCAAAATTTCCAAAATTCCTCCAAAAAATCCCAAAAAAATTCCATAAATTCTCCAAAAATTCCCGAGTTCCCCCCAAACTCTGCAGGCTGAAGGGTCGGAGCACGTCCCGGCTGTCCCAGTGCTCTGCAAAAACTCTCCAAAATTCGCAAAAAAATCTACAAAAATCCTCAAAATTTCCCCAAAATTTCCCAAATTCCTCCAAAAAATCCCAAAAAATTCCACAAAAACCCCAAAAATCCCCGAATTCCCCCCAAACTTTGCAGGCTGAAGGGTCGGAGCACGTCCCGGCTGTCCCAGTGCTCTGCAAAAATTCTCCAAAATTCGCAAAGACCCCTCCAAAAAATCTACAAAAATCCTCAAAATTTCCCCAAAATTTCCCCAAAATTTCCAAAATTCCTCCAAAAAATCCCATAAAAATTCCATAAATTCCCCAAAAATTCCAAAATTCCCCCCAAACTTTGCAGGCTGAAGGGTCGGAGCACGTCCCGGCTGTCCCAGTGATCTGCAAAAATTCTCCAAAATTCGCAAAAACCCCTCCAAAAAATCTACAAAAATCCTCAAAATTTCCCCAAAATTTCCCCAAAAATCCTCAAAAATTCCTCAAAAATCCCCAAAATTCCATAAATTCCCCAAAAATTCCCGAATTTCCCCAACCCATGCAGGCTGAAGGGTCGGAGCACGTCCCGGCTGTCCCAGTGCTCTGCAAAAATTCTCCAAAATTCACAAAAACCCCTCCAAAAAATCTACAAAAATCCTCAAAATTTCCCCAAAAATTCCCAAATTCCTCCAAAAAATCCCAAAAAAATTCCACAAAACCCCCAAAAATCCCCGAATTCCCCCCAAACTGTGCAGGCTGAAGGGTCGGAGCACGTCCTGCCCGTCCCAGTGCTCTGCAAAAATTCTCCAAAATTCGCAAAAAAATCTACAAAAATTCTCAAAATTTCCCCAAAATTTCCAAAATTCCTCCAAAAAATCCCAAAAAAATTCAAAAAAACCCCAAAAATCCCCAAATTTCCCCCAAACTTTGCAGGCTGAAGGGTCGGAGCACATCCCGGCTGTCCCAGTGCTCTGCAAAAATTCTCCAAAATTCGCAAAAAATTCCTCCAAAAAATCTACAAAAATCCTCAAAATTTCCCCAAAATTTCCCCAAAATTTCCAAAATTCCTCCAAAAACCCCTAAAAATTTCCATAAATTCCCCAAAAATTCCCGAATTGCCCCAAAACTTTGCAGGCTGAAGGGTCGGAGCACGTCCCGGCTGTCCCAGGGCTCTGCAAAAATTCTCCAAAATTCTCCAAAAAAAATCTACAAAAATCCTCAAAATTTCCCCAAAATTTCCAAAATTCCTGCAAAAAATTCCAAAAAAAATCCATAAATTCTCCAAAAATTCCAAAATTCCCCCCAAACTTTGCAGGCTGAAGGGTCGGAGCACGTCCCGGCTGTCCCAGTGCTCTGCAAAAATTCTCCAAAATTCTCCAAAAAAAATCTACAAAAATCCTCAAAATTTCCCCAAAATTTCCAAAATTCCTCCAAAAAATCCAAAAAAAATTCCACAAATTCCCAAAAAATTCCAAAATTCCCCCCAAACTTTGCAGGCTGAAGGGTCGGAGCACGTCGCGGCTGTCCCAGTGCTCTGCAAAAATTCTCCAAAATTCTCCAAAAAAAATCTACAAAAATCCTCAAAATTTCCCCAAAATTTCCAAAATTCCTGCAAAAAATTCCAAAAAAAATCCATAAATTCTCCAAAAATTCCAAAATTCCCCCCAAACTTTGCAGGCTGAAGGGTCGGAGCACGTCCCGGCTGTCCCAGTGCTCTGCAAAAATTCTCCAAAATTCTCCAAAAAAAATCTACAAAAATCCTCAAAATTTCCCCAAAATTTCCAAAATTCCTCCAAAAAATCCAAAAAAAATTCCACAAATTCCCAAAAAATTCCAAAATTCCCCCCAAACTTTGCAGGCTGAAGGGTCGGAGCACGTCGCGGCTGTCCCAGTGCTCTGCAAAAATTCTCCAAAATTTGCAAAACCCCCTCCAAAAAATCTACAAAAATCCTCAAAATTTCCCCAAAATTTCCAAAATTCCTCTAAAAAATCCCAAAAAATTCCATAAATTTCCCAAAAATTCCCAAATTTTCCCCAACCCGTGCAGGCTGAAGGGTCGGAGCACGTCCTGGCTGTCCCAGTGCTCTGCAAAAATTCTCCAAAATTCGCAAAAACCCCTCCAAAAAATCTACAAAAATCCTCAAAATTTCCCCAAAATTTCCCAAATTCCTGCAAAAAATCCCCAAAAAAATTTAAAAAAACCCCAAAAATTCCCGAATTCCCCCCAAACTTTGCAGGCTGAAGGGTCGGAGCACGTCGCGGCTGTCCCAGTGCTCTGCAAAAATTCTCCAAAATTCGCAAAAAAATCTACAAAAATCCTCAAAATTTCCCCAAAATTTCCAAAATTCCTCCAAAAAAATCCCAAAAAATTCCATAAATTCCCCAAAAATTCCAAAATTCCCCCCAAACTTTGCAGGCTGAAGGGTCGGAGCACGTCCCGGCTGTCCCAGTGCTCTGCAAAAATTCTCCAAAATTTGCAAAAAAATCTACAAAAATCCTCAAAATTTCCCCAAAATTTCCAAAATTCCTCCAAAAAATCCCCAAAAAATTCCATAAATTCCCCAAAAATTCCAAAATTTCCCCCAAACTTTGAAGGCTGAAGGGTCGGAGCACGTCCCGGCTGTCCCAGTGCTCTGCAAAAATTCTCCAAAATTCGCAAAAAAATCTACAAAAATCCTCAAAATTTCCCCAAAATTTCCCCAAAATTTCCCAAATTCCTCCAAAAAATCCCCAAAAATTCCACAAATTCCCCAAAAATCCCCGAATTCCCCCCAAACTTTGCAGGCTGAAGGGTCGGAGCACGTCCCGGCTGTCCCAGTGCTCTGCAAAAATTCTCCAAAATTCGCAAAGACTCCTCCAAAAAATCTACAAAAATCCTCAAAATTTCCCCAAAATTTCCCAAATTCCTCCAAAAAATCCCCAAAAAATTCAAAAATCCCCAAAAATCCCCGAATTCCCCCCAAACTTTGCAGGCTGAAGGGTCGGAGCACGTCCCGGCTGTCCCAGTGCTCTGCAAAAATTCTCCAAAATTCTCCAAAAAAAATCTACAAAAATCCTCAAAATTTCCCCAAAATTTCCCAAATTCCTCCAAAAAATCCCAAAAATTCCATAAATTCCCCAAAAATCTCCGAATTGCCCCCAACCTGTGCAGGCTGAAGGGTCGGAGCACGTCCCGGCTGTCCCAGTGCTCTGCAAAAATTCTCCAAAATTTCCAAAAAAAATCTACAAAAATCCTCAACATTTCCCCAAAATTTCCAAAATTCCTCCAAAAAATCCCAAAAAATTTCCACAAAAACCCCAAAAATCCCCAAATTCCCCCCAAACTTTGCAGGCTGAAGGGTCGGAGCACGTCGCGGCTGTCCCAGTGCTCTGCAAAAATTCTCCAAAATTCGCAAAGACCCCTCCAAAAAATCTACAAAAATTCTCAAAATTTCCCCAAAATTTCCCCAAAATTTCCAAAATTCCTCCAAAAAATCCCCAAAAAATTCCACAAAAACCCCAAAAATCCCCGAATTGCCCCCAAACTTTGCAGGCTGAAGGGTCGCAGCACGTCGCGGCTGTCGCTGCGCTTCCGGGACCCGGCCATGGAGACGCGCTTCTCGCTGGAGAAGGAGAAGCAGAGCGGCGCCGCCTTCGGCTGCTCCTGCGTCGTGCTCGTCTTCACCGCCCTCGTCGAGGCCACCATCGACCCCTGGTACGGCCTCGGGGACGCCTCGGGGACACCGCGGCGGTGGCGCCCGAGTGTCACCTCTGAGCTTGTCCGTGTGGCGTTGGGGCAGGTTGGTGACCAACTACGTGACGTTCGTGGTGGGCGAGGTGCTGCTGGCGGCGCTGACGCTCTGCTCCTTGGCCGCCGTCTTCCCGAGGGTGAGGTGGGACATCCCCGGCATGTCACCTTGGGGATGACGCGTCACGCGCCCGTGGTGACGGCGGTGGCGTTGTCGCCCAAGGGTTTCCCCAAGAAGCTGGTGGCCTTCTCGGCCTGGATCGACCGCACGCGCTGGGCACGCAACTCCTGGGCCATGGCGGCCATCGCCGTCGTCACCGCCGCCGACGTGGTGGACATGGTGAGGAGGGGACGTGCGCCGAGGGGACGCCGGCCCGGCCGGAATGTCACCGCGGCCTGGTGGCCGCGGATGGGATGGGGTGGGGGACGCAGGGGGGTGGACAATGGGGACACCATGGGGGAGTGGCCAATGGGGACACTGTGGGGGGGTGGCCAATGGGGACACTGTGGGGTGGGGGCCAATGGGGACACTGTGGGGTGGTGGCCAATGGGGACACCATGGGGTGGTGGCTGTGAGGAGCAGCACTGATGGTGCAGCTCCATCACCCTGGTGGCCATGGTGGCCACCATGTCCCCACGTCCCCATCTTGGCTGCCATGGGGACCATGGGGTGGTGACCAACGGGACATCAGGGCCACCATGGGGTGGTGGCCAACGGGACATCAGGGACACCATGGGGTGGTGGCCAACGGGACATCAGGGCCACCATGGGGTGCTGGCTGTGAGGAGCACCCTCAGCATTGCAGCTCCATCACCCTGGTGTCCATGGTGGCCACCACTTTGTCACCTTGTCCCCAGCTGGGATGTCATGGAGGACACAGGGTGGTGAACAGTGGGGACACCATGGGATGGTGGCTGTGAGGAGCAGCCCAGATATTGCAGCTCCATCACCTGGTGGCCATGGTGGTCTCCATGTCCCCATCTTGGCTGCCATGAGGACCATGGGGTTGTGACCAGCGGAACCTTGTGGCCACCATGGGGTGGTGGCTGTGAGGAGCAGCCCAGATATTGCAGCTCCATCAGCCTGGTGGCCACGGTGGCCACCGTGTCCCCACACTGACCCCCACCCCATGTCCCCAGCTCTCCTGCAACCGCCACCGCTGGCTGGTGACCAACGCCACCTCAGGGCCACCTTGCCGTGGTGACATCAGGACATCAGGGCTATCATGGGGAGCACCCTCAGCATTGCAGTTCCATCACCCTGGTGACCATGGTGGCCACTGTGTCCCCATGACACCACACTGAACCCCGCCCCATGTCCCCAGCTTGGTTGCCATGGGGACCATGGGGTGGTGACATCAGGGTCACCATGGGGTGGTGGCTTCACAGACCAGCCAAAACACTGCAGTTACACCACCGTGGTGGCCTTGATGGCCATGGTGACCACTGTGTCCCCACACTGAGCCTCTCCCCATGTCCCCAGCTGGCCTGCCACCGCCACCGCTGGCTGGTGACAAACGGCACCTCGGGGCCACCCCGCGCTGGTGACGATGGCGGCGGCGGCGGCTGCGCCGAGCACCCCAAGTACTTCAGCTACATCGCCCTGCTGGCCCTGGTGGCCACCGTGATGCTGGTGCAGGTCTGTCGTTATCTTGTTATCATGTCCTTAAAGTGTCCACACCTTCTCTCGATGTTCCTCGTGGCTGCGTGTTCCTCACCACGTCGGGGTCACCAGTTGTCCTTATCTCGTTGTTATCACGTCCTAAAAGCGTCCACACCTTCTCTCGATGTTCCTCGTGGCTGCGTGTCCCTCACCACGTCGGGGTCACCAGTTGTCATTATCTTGTTATCATATTCCTAAAGCGTCCACACCTTCTCTCGATGTTCCTCGTGGCTGCGTGTTCCTCATCACGTCGGGGTCACCAGTTGTCCTTATCTCGTTGTTATCATGTCCTTAAAGCGCCCACACCTTCTCTCGATGTTCCTCGTGGCTGCGTGTTCCTCACCAAGTCGGGGTCACCAGTTGTCGTTATCTCGTTGTTATTATGTCCTTAAAGCGTCCACACCTTCTCTCGATGTTCCTCGTGGCTGCGTGTTCCTCATCACGTCGGGGTCACCAGTTGTCCTTATCTCGTTGTTATCATGTCCTTAAAGTGTCCACACCTTCTCTCGATGTTCCTCGTGGCTGCGTGTCCCTCATCACGTCGGGGTCACCACTTGTCGTAATCTCGTTGTTATCATGTCCTTAAAGCGTCCACACCTTCTCTCGATGTTCCTCGTGGCTGCGTGTTCCTCATCACGTCGGGGTCACCAGTTGTCGTTATCTCATTGTTATCATATTCCTAAAGCGTCCACACCTTCTCTCGATGTTCCTCGTGGCTGCGTGTTCCTCACCACGTCGGGGTCACCAGTTGTCCTTATCTCATTGTTATTGTATTCCTAAAGCGTCCACACCTTCTCTCGATGTTCCTCGTGGCTGCGTGTTCCTCATCACGTCGGGGTCACCAGTTGTCCTTATCTCGTTGTTATCATGTCCTTAAAGCGCCCACACCTTCTCTCGATGTTCCTCGTGGCTGCGTGTTCCTCACCAAGTCGGGGTCACCAGTTGTCGTTATCTCGTTGTTATTATGTCCTTAAAGCGTCCACACCTTCTCTCGATGTTCCTCGTGGCTGCGTGTTCCTCATCACGTCGGGGTCACCAGTTGTCGTTATCTCGTTGTTATCATGTCCTTAAAGCGTCCACACCTTCTCTCGATGTTCCTCGTGGCTGCGTGTCCCTCACCACGTCGGGGTCACCAGTTGTCGTTATCTCGTTGTTATTATGTCCTTAAAGCGTCCACACCTTCTCTCGATGTTCCTCGTGGCTGCGTGTTCCTCATCACGTCGGGGTCACCAGTTGTTGTTATCTCGTTGTTATCATGTCCTTAAAGCGTCCACACCTTCTCTTGATGTTCCTCGTGGCTGCGTGTTCCTCATCACGTCGGGGTCACCAGTGGTCCTTATCTCGTTGTTATCATGTCCTTAAAGCGTCCACACCTTCTCTCGATGTTCCTCGTGGCTGCGTGTCCCTCACCACGTCGGGGTCACCACTTGTCATTATCTCATTGTTATTATCTCCTTAAAGCGTCCACACCTTCTCTCGATGTTCCTCGTGGCTGCGTGTCCCTCACCACGTCGGGGTCACCAGTGGTCCTTATCTCGTTGTTATCATGTCCTTAAAGCGTCCACACCTTCTCTCGATGTTCCTCGTGGCTGCGTGTCCCTCACCACGTCGGGGTCACCACTTGTCATTATCTCATTGTTATTATCTCCTTAAAGCGTCCACACCTTCTCTCGATGTTCCTCGTGGCTGCGTGTTCCTCACCACGTCGGGGTCACCAGTTGTCCTTATCTCATTGTTATTGTATTCCTAAAGCGTCCACACCTTCTCTCGATGTTCCTCGTGGCTGCGTGTTCCTCATCACGTCGGGGTCACCAGTTGTCCTTATCTCGTTGTTATCATATTCCTAAAGCGTCCACACCTTCTCTCGATGTTCCTCGTGGCTGCGTGTTCCTCATCACGTCGGGGTCACCAGTTGTCCTTATCTCGTTGTTATCATGTCCTTAAAGCGTCCACACCTTCTCTCGATGTTCCTCGTGGCTGCGTGTCCCTCACCACGTCGGGGTCACCAGTGGTCGTTATCTCATTGTTATTATGTCCTTAAAGCATCTAAACCTTCTCTCGATGTTCCTCGTGGCTGCGTGTTCCTCCTCACGTTGGGGTCACCAGTTGTCCTTATCTCGTTGTTATCACGTCCTTAAAGCCTCCACACCTTCTCTCGATGTTCCTCGTGGCTGCGTGTTCCTCACCACGTCGGGGTCACCACTTGTCGTTATCTCGTTGTTATCATATTCCTAAAGCGTCCACACCTTCTCTCGATGTTCCTCGTGGCTGCGTGTTCCTCACCACGTTGGGGTCACCAGTTGTTGTTATCTCGTTGTTATTACATTCTTAAAGCGTCCACACCTTCTCTCGATGTTCCTCATGGCTGCGTGTCCCTCACCACGTCGGGGTCACCAGTTGTGGTTATCTCGTTGTTATCATGTCCTTAAAGCGTCCACACCTTCTCTCCATGTTCCTCGTGGCTGCGTGTTCCTCATCACGTCGGGGTCACCAGTTGTCGTTATCTCGTTGTTATCATGTCCTTAAAGCGTCCACACCTTCTCTCGATGTTCCTCGTGGCTGCGTGTCCCTCACCACGTCGGGGTCACCAGTTGTCGTTATCTCGTTGTTATTATGTCCTTAAAGCGTCCACACCTTCTCTCGATGTTCCTCGTGGCTGCGTGTTCCTCATCACGTCGGGGTCACCAGTTGTTGTTATCTCGTTGTTATCATGTCCTTAAAGCGTCCACACCTTCTCTTGATGTTCCTCGTGGCTGCGTGTTCCTCATCACGTCGGGGTCACCAGTGGTCCTTATCTCGTTGTTATCATGTCCTTAAAGCGTCCACACCTTCTCTCGATGTTCCTCGTGGCTGCGTGTCCCTCACCACGTCGGGGTCACCACTTGTCATTATCTCATTGTTATTATCTCCTTAAAGCGTCCACACCTTCTCTCGATGTTCCTCGTGGCTGCGTGTCCCTCACCACGTCGGGGTCACCAGTGGTCGTTATCTCGTTGTTATCACGTCCTTAAAGCGTCCACACCTTCTCTCGATGTTCCTCGTGGCTGCGTGTTCCTCATCACGTCGGGGTCACCAGTTGTCCTTATCTCGTTGTTATCATGTCCTTAAAGCGCCCACACCTTCTCTCGATGTTCCTCGTGGCTGCGTGTTCCTCACCAAGTCGGGGTCACCAGTTGTCGTTATCTCGTTGTTATTATGTCCTTAAAGCGTCCACACCTTCTCTCGATGTTCCTCGTGGCTGCGTGTTCCTCATCACGTCGGGGTCACCAGTTGTCCTTATCTCGTTGTTATCATGTCCTTAAAGTGTCCACACCTTCTCTCGATGTTCCTCGTGGCTGCGTGTCCCTCATCACGTCGGGGTCACCACTTGTCGTAATCTCGTTGTTATCATGTCCTTAAAGCGTCCACACCTTCTCTCGATGTTCCTCGTGGCTGCGTGTTCCTCATCACGTCGGGGTCACCAGTTGTCGTTATCTCATTGTTATCATATTCCTAAAGCGTCCACACCTTCTCTCGATGTTCCTCGTGGCTGCGTGTTCCTCACCACGTCGGGGTCACCAGTTGTCCTTATCTCATTGTTATTGTATTCCTAAAGCGTCCACACCTTCTCTCGATGTTCCTCGTGGCTGCGTGTTCCTCATCACGTCGGGGTCACCAGTTGTCCTTATCTCGTTGTTATCATGTCCTTAAAGCGCCCACACCTTCTCTCGATGTTCCTCGTGGCTGCGTGTTCCTCACCAAGTCGGGGTCACCAGTTGTCGTTATCTCGTTGTTATTATGTCCTTAAAGCGTCCACACCTTCTCTCGATGTTCCTCGTGGCTGCGTGTTCCTCATCACGTCGGGGTCACCAGTTGTCGTTATCTCGTTGTTATCATGTCCTTAAAGCGTCCACACCTTCTCTCGATGTTCCTCGTGGCTGCGTGTCCCTCACCACGTCGGGGTCACCAGTTGTCGTTATCTCGTTGTTATTATGTCCTTAAAGCGTCCACACCTTCTCTCGATGTTCCTCGTGGCTGCGTGTTCCTCATCACGTCGGGGTCACCAGTTGTTGTTATCTCGTTGTTATCATGTCCTTAAAGCGTCCACACCTTCTCTTGATGTTCCTCGTGGCTGCGTGTTCCTCATCACGTCGGGGTCACCAGTGGTCCTTATCTCGTTGTTATCATGTCCTTAAAGCGTCCACACCTTCTCTCGATGTTCCTCGTGGCTGCGTGTCCCTCACCACGTCGGGGTCACCACTTGTCATTATCTCATTGTTATTATCTCCTTAAAGCGTCCACACCTTCTCTCGATGTTCCTCGTGGCTGCGTGTCCCTCACCACGTCGGGGTCACCAGTGGTCCTTATCTCGTTGTTATCATGTCCTTAAAGCGTCCACACCTTCTCTCGATGTTCCTCGTGGCTGCGTGTCCCTCACCACGTCGGGGTCACCACTTGTCATTATCTCATTGTTATTATCTCCTTAAAGCGTCCACACCTTCTCTCGATGTTCCTCGTGGCTGCGTGTTCCTCACCACGTCGGGGTCACCAGTTGTCCTTATCTCATTGTTATTGTATTCCTAAAGCGTCCACACCTTCTCTCGATGTTCCTCGTGGCTGCGTGTTCCTCATCACGTCGGGGTCACCAGTTGTCCTTATCTCGTTGTTATCATATTCCTAAAGCGTCCACACCTTCTCTCGATGTTCCTCGTGGCTGCGTGTCCCTCACCACGTCGGGGTCACCAGTGGTCGTTATCTCATTGTTATTATGTCCTTAAAGCATCTAAACCTTCTCTCGATGTTCCTCGTGGCTGCGTGTTCCTCCTCACGTTGGGGTCACCAGTTGTCCTTATCTCGTTGTTATCACGTCCTTAAAGCCTCCACACCTTCTCTCGATGTTCCTCGTGGCTGCGTGTTCCTCACCACGTCGGGGTCACCACTTGTCGTTATCTCGTTGTTATCATATTCCTAAAGCGTCCACACCTTCTCTCGATGTTCCTCGTGGCTGCGTGTTCCTCACCACGTTGGGGTCACCAGTTGTTGTTATCTCGTTGTTATTACATTCTTAAAGCGTCCACACCTTCTCTCGATGTTCCTCATGGCTGCGTGTCCCTCACCACGTCGGGGTCACCAGTTGTGGTTATCTCGTTGTTATCATGTCCTTAAAGCGTCCACACCTTCTCTCCATGTTCCTCGTGGCTGCGTGTTCCTCATCACGTCGGGGTCACCAGTTGTCGTTATCTCGTTGTTATTATGTCCTTAAAGCGTCCACACCTTCTCTCGATGTTCCTCGTGGCTGCGTGTTCCTCATCACGTCGGGGTCACCAGTTGTTGTTATCTCGTTGTTATCATGTCCTTAAAGCGTCCACACCTTCTCTTGATGTTCCTCGTGGCTGCGTGTTCCTCATCACGTCGGGGTCACCAGTGGTCCTTATCTCGTTGTTATCATGTCCTTAAAGCGTCCACACCTTCTCTCGATGTTCCTCGTGGCTGCGTGTCCCTCACCACGTCGGGGTCACCACTTGTCATTATCTCATTGTTATTATCTCCTTAAAGCGTCCACACCTTCTCTCGATGTTCCTCGTGGCTGCGTGTCCCTCACCACGTCGGGGTCACCAGTGGTCGTTATCTCGTTGTTATCACGTCCTTAAAGCGTCCACACCTTCTCTCGATGTTCCTCGTGGCTGCGTGTTCCTCATCACGTCGGGGTCACCAGTTGTCCTTATCTCGTTGTTATCATATTCCTAAAGCGTCCACACCTTCTCTCGATGTTCCTCGTGGCTGCGTGTTCCTCACCACGTCGGGGTCACCAGTTGTCGTTATCTCGTTGTTATCATGTCCTTAAAGTGTCCACACCTTCTCTCGATGTTCCTCGTGGCTGCGTGTTCCTCATCACGTCGGGGTCACCAGTTGTCCTTATCTCATTGTTATTGTATTCCTAAAGCGTCCACACCTTCTCTCGATGTTCCTCGTGGCTGCGTGTTCCTCATCACGTCGGGGGTCACCAGTTGTCCTTATCTCGTTGTTATCATGTCCTTAAAGCGCCCACACCTTCTCTCGATGTTCCTCGTGGCTGCGTGTTCCTCACCAAGTCGGGGTCACCAGTTGTCGTTATCTCGTTGTTATTATGTCCTTAAAGCGTCCACACCTTCTCTCGATGTTCCTCGTGGCTGCGTGTTCCTCATCACGTCGGGGTCACCAGTTGTCCTTATCTCGTTGTTATCATGTCCTTAAAGTGTCCACACCTTCTCTCGATGTTCCTCGTGGCTGCGTGTCCCTCATCACGTCGGGGTCACCACTTGTCGTAATCTCGTTGTTATCATGTCCTTAAAGCGTCCACACCTTCTCTCGATGTTCCTCGTGGCTGCGTGTTCCTCATCACGTCGGGGTCACCAGTTGTCGTTATCTCATTGTTATCATATTCCTAAAGCGTCCACACCTTCTCTCGATGTTCCTCGTGGCTGCGTGTTCCTCACCACGTCGGGGTCACCAGTTGTCCTTATCTCATTGTTATTGTATTCCTAAAGCGTCCACACCTTCTCTCGATGTTCCTCGTGGCTGCGTGTTCCTCATCACGTCGGGGTCACCAGTTGTTGTTATCTCATTGTTATCATGTCCTTAAAGCGTCCACACCTTCTCTCGATGTTCCCCATGGCTGCGTGTTCCTCACCACGTTGGGGTCACCAGTTGTGGTTATCTCGTTGTTATCATGTCCTTAAAGCGTCCACACCTTCTCTCCATGTTCCTCGTGGCTGCGTGTTCCTCATCACGTCGGGGTCACCAGTTGTCGTTATCTCGTTGTTATCATGTCCTTAAAGCGTCCACACCTTCTCTCGATGTTCCTCGTGGCTGCGTGTCCCTCACCACGTCGGGGTCACCAGTTGTCGTTATCTCGTTGTTATTATGTCCTTAAAGCGTCCACACCTTCTCTCGATGTTCCTCGTGGCTGCGTGTTCCTCATCACGTCGGGGTCACCAGTTGTTGTTATCTCGTTGTTATCATGTCCTTAAAGCGTCCACACCTTCTCTTGATGTTCCTCGTGGCTGCGTGTTCCTCATCACGTCGGGGTCACCAGTGGTCCTTATCTCGTTGTTATCATGTCCTTAAAGCGTCCACACCTTCTCTCGATGTTCCTCGTGGCTGCGTGTCCCTCACCACGTCGGGGTCACCACTTGTCATTATCTCATTGTTATTATCTCCTTAAAGCGTCCACACCTTCTCTCGATGTTCCTCGTGGCTGCGTGTCCCTCACCACGTCGGGGTCACCAGTGGTCCTTATCTCGTTGTTATCATGTCCTTAAAGCGTCCACACCTTCTCTCGATGTTCCTCGTGGCTGCGTGTCCCTCACCACGTCGGGGTCACCACTTGTCATTATCTCATTGTTATTATCTCCTTAAAGCGTCCACACCTTCTCTCGATGTTCCTCGTGGCTGCGTGTTCCTCACCACGTCGGGGTCACCAGTTGTCCTTATCTCATTGTTATTGTATTCCTAAAGCGTCCACACCTTCTCTCGATGTTCCTCGTGGCTGCGTGTTCCTCATCACGTCGGGGTCACCAGTTGTCCTTATCTCGTTGTTATCATATTCCTAAAGCGTCCACACCTTCTCTCGATGTTCCTCGTGGCTGCGTGTTCCTCATCACGTCGGGGTCACCAGTTGTCCTTATCTCGTTGTTATCATGTCCTTAAAGCGTCCACACCTTCTCTCGATGTTCCTCGTGGCTGCGTGTCCCTCACCACGTCGGGGTCACCAGTGGTCGTTATCTCATTGTTATTATGTCCTTAAAGCATCTAAACCTTCTCTCGATGTTCCTCGTGGCTGCGTGTTCCTCCTCACGTTGGGGTCACCAGTTGTCCTTATCTCGTTGTTATCACGTCCTTAAAGCCTCCACACCTTCTCTCGATGTTCCTCGTGGCTGCGTGTTCCTCACCACGTCGGGGTCACCACTTGTCGTTATCTCGTTGTTATCATATTCCTAAAGCGTCCACACCTTCTCTCGATGTTCCTCGTGGCTGCGTGTTCCTCACCACGTTGGGGTCACCAGTTGTTGTTATCTCGTTGTTATTACATTCTTAAAGCGTCCACACCTTCTCTCGATGTTCCTCATGGCTGCGTGTCCCTCACCACGTCGGGGTCACCAGTTGTGGTTATCTCGTTGTTATCATGTCCTTAAAGCGTCCACACCTTCTCTCCATGTTCCTCGTGGCTGCGTGTTCCTCATCACGTCGGGGTCACCAGTTGTCGTTATCTCGTTGTTATCATGTCCTTAAAGCGTCCACACCTTCTCTCGATGTTCCTCGTGGCTGCGTGTCCCTCACCACGTCGGGGTCACCAGTTGTCGTTATCTCGTTGTTATTATGTCCTTAAAGCGTCCACACCTTCTCTCGATGTTCCTCGTGGCTGCGTGTTCCTCATCACGTCGGGGTCACCAGTGGTCCTTATCTCGTTGTTATCATGTCCTTAAAGCGTCCACACCTTCTCTCGATGTTCCTCGTGGCTGCGTGTCCCTCACCACGTCGGGGTCACCACTTGTCATTATCTCATTGTTATTATCTCCTTAAAGCGTCCACACCTTCTCTCGATGTTCCTCGTGGCTGCGTGTCCCTCACCACGTCGGGGTCACCAGTGGTCGTTATCTCGTTGTTATCACGTCCTTAAAGCGTCCACACCTTCTCTCGATGTTCCTCGTGGCTGCGTGTTCCTCATCACGTCGGGGTCACCAGTTGTCCTTATCTCGTTGTTATCATATTCCTAAAGCGTCCACACCTTCTCTCGATGTTCCTCGTGGCTGCGTGTTCCTCACCACGTCGGGGTCACCAGTTGTCGTTATCTCGTTGTTATCATGTCCTTAAAGTGTCCACACCTTCTCTCGATGTTCCTCGTGGCTGCGTGTTCCTCATCACGTCGGGGTCACCAGTTGTCCTTATCTCGTTGTTATCATGTCCTTAAAGCGTCCACACCTTCTCTCGATGTTCCTCGTGGCTGCGTGTCCCTCACCACGTCGGGGTCACCAGTGGTCGTTATCTCATTGTTATTATGTCCTTAAAGCATCTAAACCTTCTCTCGATGTTCCTCGTGGCTGCGTGTTCCTCCTCACGTTGGGGTCACCAGTTGTCCTTATCTCGTTGTTATCACGTCCTTAAAGCCTCCACACCTTCTCTCGATGTTCCTCGTGGCTGCGTGTTCCTCACCACGTCGGGGTCACCAGTTGTCGTTATCTCGTTGTTATTATATTCCTAAAGCGTCCACACCTTCTCTCGATGTTCCTCATGGCTGTGTGTTCCTCATCACGTCGGGGTCACCAGTTGTCGTTATCTCGTTGTTATCACGTCCTTAAAGCGTCCACACCTTCTCTCGATGTTCCCCATGGCTGCGTGTTCCTCACCACGTCAGGGTCACCAGTTGCTGTTATCTCGTTGTTATTATGTTCATAAAGATTCCACAGCTTCTCTCGATGTTCCTCATGGCTGCGTGGTCATCATCACGTCGGGGTCACCAGTTGTCCTTATCTCGTTGTTATCACGTCCTTAAAGCGTCCACACCTTCTCTCGATGTTCCTCGTGGCTGCGTGTCCCTCACCACGTCGGGGTCACCACTTGTCGTTATCTCGTTGTTATCACGTCCCTTACCCACGCGTGGCGCTCTCCCGCCCAGGTCAGCCACATGGTCAAGCTGACGCTCATGGTTCTCATCACCGCCGCCACCGGCGCCCTCAACTTCTCCGCGTGGGCGCCCATCTTCGACCACTACGACCGGCGGCGCGGCCAGGCCAGCTCGTAAGGAGGGGACACGCAGGGGACACGGAGGGGGACAGGGAGGGGACAGGGAGGGGACAGGGATGGGGATCAAGATGGGACAGGGAGGGGACAGGGATGGGACAGGGATGGGGACAGGGAGGGGACAGGGATGGGACAGGGAGGGGACAGGGAGGGGACAGGGAGGGGACATGGAGGGGACAGGGATGGGACAGGGATGGGGACAGGGAGGGGACAGGGATGGGACAGGGATGGGACAGGGATGGGGACAGGGATGGGGACAGGGATGGGACAGGGATGGGGACAGGGCGGGGAAGGGGAGGGGACAGGGAGGGGACAGGGAGGGGACAGGGAAGGGACAGGGATGGGACAGGGAGGGGACAGGGAGGGGACAGGGAGGGGACAGGGATGGGGACAGGGAAGGGACAGGCAGGGGACAGGGATGGGGACAGGGATGGGACAGGGATGGGGACAGGGATGGGGACAGGGAAGGGACAGGGATGGGACAGGGATGGGGACAGGGAGGGGACAGGGATGGGGACAGGGATGGGGACAGGGATGGGGACAGGGAAGGGACAGGGAGGGGACAGGGATGGGGACAGGGATGGGACAGGGATGGGGACAGGGATGGGGACAGGGAAGGGACAGGGATGGGACAGGGATGGGGACAGGGAGGGGACAGGGATGGGGACAGGGATGGGGACAGGGAGGGGACAGGGATGGGACAGGGAGGGGACAGGGATGGGACAGGGATGGGACAGGGATGGGACAGGGAGGGGACAGGGAGGGGACAGGGAGGGGACAGAGAGGGGACAGGGAGGGGACAGGGAGGGGACAGGGAGGGGACAGGGATGGGGACAGGGATGGGACAGGGAGGGGACAGGGATGGGGACAGGGATGGGACAGGGATGGGGACAGGGAGGGGACAGGGATGGGACAGGGAGGGGACAGGGAGGGGACAGGGATGGGGACAGGGAGAGGACACGGAGGGGACAGGGATGGGACAGGGAGGGGACAGGGAGGGGACAGGGATGGGGACAGGGAGGGGACAGGGAGGGGACAGGGATGGGACAGGGATGGGACAGGGATGGGGACAGGGATGGGACAGGGATGGGACAGGGAGGGGACAGGGAGGGGACAGGGAGGGGACAGGGAGGGGACAGGGATGGGACAGGGATGGGGACAGGGAGGGGACAGAGAGGGGACAGTGATGGGACAGGGAGGGGACAGGGATGGGGACAGGGAGGGGACAGGGATGGGGACAGGGAGGGGACAGGGAGGGGACAGGGATGGGACAGGGATGGGGACAGGGAGGGGACAGGGATGGGACAGGGCGGGGACAGGGATGGGACAGGGATGGGACAGGGAGGGGACAGGGATGGGACAGGGAGGGGACAGGGATGGGGACAGGGAGGGGACAGTGATGGGGACAGGGAGGGGGACAGGAATTCCATGGTCTGGGTGGTTCCTCGGCAGGTCGGTGCTGGTGCCCTCCAAGTACTCCATGACCGCCATGATCTTCGTGGTGATGCTCAGCTTCTACTACTTCTCGCGGCACGTGAGTGGCCTGGGGGGAAAGGTGTCCTTGCCTCCCTTCCCTTCCCTTCCCTTCCCTTCCCTTCCCTTCCCTTCCCTTCCCTTCCCTTCCCTTCCCTTCCCTTCCCTTCCCTTCCCTTCCCTTCCCTTCCCTTCCCTTCCCTTCCCTTCCCTTCCCTTCCCTTCCCTTCCCTTCCCTTCCCTTCCCTTCCCTGAAACTTCCCTTCCCTTCCCTTCCCTTCCCTTCCCTCTTTTTTTATTCTTTTCCCCTCCTTTTCCTCCTCTTACGACTCCTTCCCTCCCTTTTCCTTCATTTTCCTTCCTTTTCCTGACTTTTCCCTCCTTCTCTTCCCTCTCCCTTCCTTTCCCTGCTCTTGCCTCCCCTTCTCTCCTTTTCCTTCTTCCTCCTTCCTTTTCCTGCCCTTTCTCCCTCTCCTTCCCAGCAATTCCCACAATCCCACAAATCCCAGGAATTTCCACAATTCCCACAATTCCCACAATTCCCAGGTGGAGAAGCTGGTGCAGGCGCTGTTCCAGTGGAAGATCACTGTCCATGACCAGAAGGAGCGCGGCTCCACTATCCAACCCCATCATCCCATCCCACCATCCCACAATCCCACATTTCCACAATCCCACAACCCCACAATCCCAGCAATTCCCACAATTCCCAGGTGAAGAAGCTGGCGCGGACGCTGTTCCTGAGGAAGATCGACGTCCACGAGCAGAAGGAGCGCGGCTCCATTATCCAACCCCATTGTCCCGCAATCCCACAATCCCACCATCGTCTAATCCCATCATCCCACAATTCCCACAATCCCATAATCCCAAGAATTCCCACAAATCCCGCCACGTTCATTCCTAGGTGCAGAAGCTGGCGCGGACGCTGTTCCTGTGGAAGATCGACGTCCACGACCAGAAGGAGCGCGGCTCCAATATCCAACCCCATTGTCCCATTATCCCATCCCACCATCGTCTAATCCCATCATCCCACAATTCCCACAATCCCATCATCCCAAGAATTCCCACAATCCCATAATCCCAAGAATTCCCACAATTCCCACCACGTTCGTTCCCAGGTGCAGAAGCTGGCGCGGACGCTGTTCCTGTGCAAGATCGACGTCCACGACCAGAAGGAGCGCGGCTCCAATATCCAACCCCATTGTCCCATTATCCCATCCCACCATCGTCTAATCCCATCATCCCACAATTCCCACAATCCCATCATCCCAAGAATTCCCACAATCCCATAATCCCAAGAATTCCCACAATTCCCACCACGTTCGTTCCCAGGTGCAGAAGCTGGCGCGGACGCTGTTCCTGTGCAAGATCGACGTCCACGACCAGAAGGAGCGCGGCTCCAATATGCAACCCCATTATGCCATTATCCCATCCCACCATGCCATCATCCCACATTCCCATAATCCCATTGTCCCAGGAATTCTCACACTCCCAGGTGGAGAAGCTGGCGCAGGCGCTGTTCCGGTGGAAGATCAACGTCCATGACCAGAAGGAGCGCGTGTCGATTGTCCCATCATCCCAATATCCCATCATCCCACAATTCCCCATTCCCACAATCCCATTATCCCACAATCCCATAATCCCACAATTCCCTCATTCCCAGGTGCAGAAGCTGGCGCGGACGCTGTTCCTGGGGAAGATCGACGTCCACGACCAGAAGGAGCGCTTGTCGATTGTCCCATCGTCCCAATATCCCATCATCCCACAATCCCACATTCCCACAATCCCATTATCCCATCCCATAATCCCACATTCCCGTAATCCCGTAATCCCATAATCTCAGGAATTCCCAGCAATTCCCACCTTCATTCCCAGATGTTCCTGTGGAAGATCGACGTCCACGACCAGAAGGAGCGCGGCTCCATTATCCAACCCCATCATCCCACAATCTCTCAATCCTGTTATCCCATCCCACCATCCCACAGTCCCATCATCCCACATTCCCACAATTCCCACAATTCCCACAATTCCCACCACGTTCATTCCCAGGTGGAGAAGCTGGCGCGGACGCTGTTCCTGTGGAAGATCGACGTCCACGACCAGAAGGAGCGCGTCTCCGAGATGCGCCGCTGGAACGAGGCCCTGGTGGCCAACATGCTGCCCGAGCACGTGGCCCGGCACTTCCTGGGCTCCAAAAAGCGGGATGAGGTTGGTATTCCCCATTTTCCGGGCTGTATTCCCCATTTTCCAGCCCGCATTCCCGCTTTTCCGGGCGGTATTCCCAATTTCCCAGGCGATTCCTGCATTTTAGGGCGGTTCCCGCATTCCTGGAGTTCTTTGGGTGGGATCCATGGAGCTTCAATCCCATCCCATCCCAGCTGAAGGTCCGTGGATCTTCAATTCCATCCCAGGTGGCTCCAACCTTTCCTTGGAAGCTCCCAGGGATCCCCCCAAAAAACCCAATAACCACCAATTATTAATCAATAATCAATAACCAATGATCAATAACTGGCTGGATCCCTTTGGATGGGATCCACCCCATTCCCACCACATGATCCCAGATTGCTGCAGCCTTTCCTTGGACACTCACCAATAACCCATAACCCATAAACAATAATCAATAATCAATAACCGATAATCAATAACGGATATTGGTGGAATTTCCGGCATTCCCAGGAGTTGTACAGCCAATTGTACGAGGAGAGCGGGCTGGTGTTCATCTCCCTGCCAAACCCATAACCAATAACCCACAACCAATAACACATACCCAATAACCAGTGATCAATAACCAATAATCAATTACGGATATTGGCAGAAATCCTGGCTCTCCCAGGAGCTGCACAGCCAATCCCATGAGGGGATCAGGATGATGTTCACATCCCTGTCCAACCAATAACGAATAACCAATAACTCACAACCCATATCCTATAAATTATAACCAATGATCAATAACCCATAACCAATGATCAATAACCAATGACCAGTAATTGATATGGGCGTGATTCCTGACATTCCCAGGAGCTGCACAGCCAATCGTAGAAGGAGAGCGGGGTGATGTTCACGTCACTGCCCAACCAATAACCCATAACCCATACCCAATAACCCATACCCAATAACTCATAACCAATGATCAATAACCAATAATCAATAACCAATAATCAATAACTGATATTGGCATGTTCCTGGCATTCCCAGGAGCTGTACAGCCAATCGTACGAGGAGATCGGGGTGATGTTCACGTTGCTGCCCAACCAATAACCCATACCCCATACCCATACCCAATAACCCAGACCCAATACTCTATAACCAATAATCAAAGATCAATAACCAATAATCAATAACTGATATTGGCACATTCCTGGCATTCCCAGGAGCTGCACAGCCAATCGTACAAGGAGATGGGGGTGATGTTCACATCCCTGCCCAACTCATAACCCATAACCCTTAACCAATACCCAATAACCCAGTACCCAATACCCAATGACCAATAATCAATAGCAGATATTGGTGTGTTCTCAGGAGCTGTACAGCCAATCCTACGAGGAGATCGGGGTGATGTTCACATCCCTGCCCAATCCATAACCAATAACCCATAACCCATTACCAATAACCAGTACCTGATAATCAATAACCGATAATCAATAACTGACATCGGCATGTTCCCGGCATTCCCAGGAGCTGTACAGCCAATCCTATCAGGAGAGCGGGGTGATGTTCATGTCCCTGCCCAGCCAATAACCATTAACCAATAACCCATAACGCATAAGCAATAACCAATACCCAATAACCAATACCCAATACCCAATAATCAATAACGGATATTGGTGGAATTCCTGGCACTCCCAGGAGCTGTACAGCCAATCCTGCGAGGAGATCGGGGTGATGTTCTCATCCCTGCCCAACCAATGACCCATAACTCAGGACCTATAACCAATAACCCACACTCAATAACCCATACTCCATACCCATACCCAATATCCAATAACCCATAACAAATAACCAATAGCCAATAACCAATAATCAATAACTGATATTGGCATGTTCCCGGCATTCCCAGGAGCTGCACAGCCAATCGTACAAGGAGATCGGGGTGATGTTCACGTCACTGCCCAACCCGTAACCCATAACCCTTAACCAATACCCAATAACCAATAACCCATACCCAGTACCCAATAGCCAATAGCCAATACCCAATAGCCAATAGCCAATACCCAATAACCGATAATCAATAACGGTGGAATTCCCGGCATTCCCAGGAGCTGTACAGCCAATCGTATGAGGAGATGGGGGTGATGTTTGCATTGCTGCCAAACCAATAACCCATAACCCATTACTAATAACTCATACCCAATAACTAATAACCAATCATCAATACCAGATATTGGCACTTTCCCAGGAGCTGTACAGCCAGTCCTGCGAGGAGATCGGGGTGATGTTCGCGTCGCTGCCCAACCCATAACCCATAACCCTTAACCAATGACCCATACCCAATAACCAATACCCAGTAACCAATGATCAATAACCAATAATCAATAACTGATATCGGTGTGTTCCCAGGAGCTGTACAACCTATCATACAAGGAGATCAGGGTGATGTTCTCATCCCTGTCCAACCAATAACCCATAACCAATACCCAACAACCCATTACCAATACCCAATACCCAATAACCCATAATCAATAACCGATAATCAATAATGGATATTGGCACATTCCCAGGAGCTGTACGAGGAGATCGGGGTGATGTTCACATCCCTGCCCAACCCACAACCAATAACCAATACCCAATACCCAATAACCCATAACCAATAACCCATAACCAATAATCAGAGATCAATAATCGATAATAAATACTGGATATTGGCGCGTTCCCAGGAGCTGGACAGCCAATCCTACGAGGAGATGGGGGTGATGTTCACGTTGCTGCCCAACCAATAACCCATACCCAATAACCAATAACCAATAATCAGTGATCAATGACCAATAATCAATAAATGATATTGGCGCGTTCCCAGGAGCTGTACAGCCAATCATACAAGGAGATCGGGGTGATGTTCGCGTCGGTGCCCAACCAATAACCCATAACCCAATACCCATATCCCATACGAAATAACCCATACCCAATACCCAATAACCAATAATCAATAACCGATAACCAATACCTGATAATCAATAACCGATAATCAATAACTGATATCGGGGCATTCCCAGGAGCCGTACACCCAGTCCTACGAGGAGATCGGGGTGGTGTTCTCGTCCCTTCCCAGCCTATGATCCATGACACAATAACCCACACCCAATACCCAATAGCCAATACCCAATAATCAATAACCAATAACCAATAATCAATAACGGATATCGGCGCGTTCCCAGGAGCTGTACAGCCAATCCTACAAGGAGATCAGGGTGATGTTCACATCCCTGCCCAACCCATAACCAATAACCCACAACCAACAAGCCATACCCAATACCCAATGACTCATGATCAATAACCAATAATCAATAACCAATATTGGCACGTTCCCGGCACTCCCAGGAGCTGTACAGCCAGTCCTACGAGGAGATCGGGGTGATGTTTGCGTCGCTGCCCAACTTTGCGGATTTCTACACGGAGGAGAGCATCAACAACGGCGGCATCGAGTGCCTGCGCTTCCTCAACGAGATCATCTCCGACTTCGACGCGGTGAGGAGGAGGAGGAGGAGGAGGAGGAGGAGGAGGAGGAGGAGGAGGAGGAGGAGGAGGAGGAGGAGGAGGAGGAGGAGGAGGAGGAGGAGGAGGAGGAGGAGCGGGGCCAGGAAACGCCGCCGGAATTCGGCATGGACACCGGGATGGGACGGGTGGGGCACAGGGGGGATCATGGGCAAGGTCCAGGTGGGATCATGGTGGGAGTCGTGGGGAATGTCCAGGTGGGAATCACAGGGAACGTCCAGGTGGGGTCACACCAGGAATCATGGGGCACATCCAGGTGGGATCACAGCGGGCATTGTGGGGAATGTCCAGGTGGGATGGGGAATGTCCAGGTGGGATCACAGCGGGCATTGTGGGGAATGTCCAGGTGGGATGGGGAATGTCCAGGTGGGATCATGGTGGGAATCATGGGGAATAAATGTCCAGGTGGGATCATGGTGGGAATCATGGGGAATGAATGTCCAGGAGGAATCATGGTGGGAATCGTGGGGAATGAATGTCCAGGTGGGATCATGGTGGGAATCATGGGGAATAAATGTCCAGGTGGGATCATGGTGGGAATCGTGGGGAATGTCCAGGTGGGATCATGGTGGGAATCGTGGGGAATGTCCAGGTGGGATCATGGTGGGAATTGCGGGAAAGGTCTGGGTGGGAATCGTGGGGAATGTCCAGGTGGGATCATGGTGGGAATCATGGGGAATGTCCAGGTGGGATCATGGTGGGAATCATGGGGAATGTCCAGGTGGGATCATGGTGGGATTCATGGGGAATGAATGTCCAGGTGGGACCATAGTGGGAATCATGGGGAATGAATGTCCAGGTGGGATCATGGTGGGAATCATGGGGAATGAATGTCCAGGTGGGATCATGGTGGGAATCATGGGGAATGAATGTCCAGGTGGGATCATGGTGGGAATCATGGGGAATGTCCAGGTGGGATCATGGTGGGAATCGTGGGGAATGTCCAGGTGGGATCATGGTGGGAATCATGGGGAATGAATGTCCAGGTGGGATCATGGTAGGAATCATGGGGAATGAATGTCCAGGTGGGATCACACTGGGAATGATGGCCACATCCAGGTGGGACGGGGAACATCCAGGTGGGATCACACTGGGAACCACAGGAATGTCCAGGTGGGACAGGGAACATCCAGGTGGGATCACACTGGGAATTGTGAGGAACATCCTGGTGGAATCACACTGGGAATTAAGGGGGACATCCAGGTGGGATCCCTGGGACCATCCAGGTGGGACAGGGACGATCCAGGTGGGATCACACTGGGAATCACAGGAACATCCAAGTGGGACAGGGACCATCCAGGTGGGATCTCTGGGACCATCCAGGTGTGACAGGGACCATCCAGGTGGGATCACAGCAGGAATTGTGGGGAACATCCAGGTGGAGATCACACTGGGAATCACAGGAACATCCAGGTGGGATCCCTGGGACCATCCAGGTGGGATCTCTGGGAGCATCCAGGTGGGACAGGAACCATCCAGGTGGGATCTCTGGGGGATCATCCAGGTGGGATCACAGAGGGAATTGTGGGGAACATCCAGGTGGGATCACACTGGGAATCACAGGAACATCCAGGTTGGATCCCTGGGACCATCCAGGTGGGATCACAGCAGGAATTGTGGGGAACATCCAGGTTGGGATCACACTGGGAATCACAGGAACATGCAGGTGGGATCTCTGGGACCATCCAGGTGGGATCCCTGGGAACATCCAGGTGAGATCTCTGGGAGCATCCAGGTGGGACAGAGACCATCCAGGTGGGATCACACTGGGAATCACAGGAACATCCAGGTGGGATCTCTGGGATCATCCAGGTGGGATCTCTGGGACCATCCAGGTGGGATCCCTGGGACCATCCAGGTGTGATCCCTGGGACCATCCAGGTGGGATCTCTGGGACCATCCAGGTGGGATCTCTGGGACCATCCAGGTGGGATCACAGCAGGAATTGTGGGGAACATCCAGGTTGGGATCACACTGGGAATCACAGGACCATCCAGGTGGGATCCCTGGGACCATCCAGGTGTGGTCCCTGGGACAACCCAGGTGTGATCCCGGTCCCGTGTCTGTCCCCAGCTCCTGGACCAGCCACAGTTCCGCTGCATCACCAAGATCAAGACCATCGGCAGCACCTACATGGCCGCCTCCGGGGTGACGCCCGACGCCGGCGCCAACGGCTTCGGGGCCAAGGTCAGCATGGGGTCCCACCTTGGGACACCCCCAGGACCTGGCCATGGGTGGTCCCTTCCTCCTTGTGTCCCATCCTTGTGTCCCATCTCCACGTCACAGCTCCGTGTCCCAACCATGTCCCATCATCTCAGCGTCCCATCTCCATCTCCCGTCCCAATGTCCCCAAATCCATCTCCCATCTCCATGTCCAACCTCCATGTCCCATCCCCATGTCCCATCTCCATGTCCCATCCCAATGTCCCATTGTCTCCACGTCCCATTTCCATGTCCCATCATCTCCATGTCCATCTTCATCTCCACGTTCCATCTCCATGTCCCATCTCCATGTCCCATCTCCATGTCCCATCTCTGTGTCCCATCTCCACGTCCCATCCCCATGTCCCGTCATCTCCATGTCCCACCTCCATCTCCATGCTCCATCCCTGTGCCCCATCCCAATGTTTCCAGATCCATGTCCCATCATCTCCATGTCCCACCTCCATCTCCATCTCCACGTCCCATCCCCATGTCCCATCATCTCCATGTCCCACCTCCATCTCCATCTCCACGTCCCATCCCCATGTCCCATCATCTCCATGTCCCACCTCCATCTCCATCTCCACGTCCCATCCCCATGAGCCATCCCTGTGTCCCAGCTCCATCCCCACGTGCCACCTCCCATCCCACCACCCCATTGCCCTTGTCCCACCGCCCGGGAACGCCGGGAATTCCTGGTGGTGTCCGATTCCCAGGATTCCTGGGGTTTTTGGGAATTCCGGGCGGTGGGGACATGGGGGAGGTCCTGGTGGGGTCATGGGTGACATCCAGGTGGGATCATGGGGAACGTCCTGGTGGGACCATGGGGGAGGTCCTGGTGGGACCATGGGTGACATCCAGGTGCGAACCTGGGTGACATCCAGGTGGGATCATGGAGAACGTCCAGGTGGGAACATGGGGGACATTGAGGTGGGACCATGGGGAATGTCCAGGTGGAACCATGGGGAATGTCCAGGTGGGAACATGGGGGACATTGAGGTGGGACCATGGGGAACGTCCAGGTGGGATCATGGGGAACGTCCAGGTGGGATCATTGGGAACGTCCAGGTGGGATCATGGGGGACGTCCAGGTGGGGTCATTGGGAACGTCCAGGTGGGATCATGGGGGACATTGAGGTGGGATCATGGGGAACGTCCAGGTGGGACCATGGGGAATGTCCAGGTAGGACCATGGGGGACATTGAGGTGGGATCATGGGGAACATCC
This sequence comes from Artemisiospiza belli, assembly GCA_021963965.1. Lineage (NCBI taxonomy): Eukaryota > Metazoa > Chordata > Aves > Passeriformes > Passerellidae > Artemisiospiza > Artemisiospiza belli. The sequence goes on from JAKDEW010000863.1 coordinate 78,166, forward strand.
AGGTGGGACCATGGGGAACGTCCAGGAGGGAACATGGGGAATGTCCAGGTGGGGTCATGGGGACATTGAGGTGGGATCATGGGGAACGTCCAGGTGGGACCATGGGGGACATTGAGGTGGGATCATGGGGAATGTCCAGGTGGGATCATGGGGGATGTCCAGGTGGGATCATGGGGAACGTCCAGGAGGGACCATGGGGGACGTCCAGGTGGGATCATGGGGAATGTCGAGGTGGGACCATGGGGGACGTCCAGGTGGGACCATGGGGAACATCCAGGTGGGACCGTGGGGAACGTCCAGGTGGGATCATGGGGGACGTCCAGGCGGGGTCATTGGGAACGTCCAGGTGGGATCATGGGGGACATTGAGGTGGGATCATGGGGAACGTCCAGGAGGGAACATGGGGAATGTCCAGGTGGGACCATGGGGGACATTGAGGTGGGATCATGGCGAACATCCAGGTGGGACCATGGGGAACGTCCAGGAGGGAACATGGGGAATGTCCAGGTGGGGTCATGGGGACATTGAGGTGGGATCATGGGGAACGTCCAGGTGGGGTCATGGGGAACGTCCAGGTGGGACCATGGGGGACATTGAGGTGGGATCATGGGGAATGTCCAGGTGGGATCATGGGGGATGTCCAGGTGGGATCATGGGGAACGTCCAGGAGGGACCATGGGGGACATTGAGGTGGGATCATGGGGAACATCCAGGTGGGACCATGGGGAACGTCCTGGTGGGACCATTTGGAATGTCCAGGTGGGACCATGGGGAATGTCCAGGTGGGACCATGGGGAACGTCCAGGTGGGACCATGTGGGACATTGAGGTGGGACCATGGGTGACGTCCAGGTGGGATTATCAGGAACGTCCAGGTGGGAACATGGGGGACGTCCAGGTGGGACCATGGGTGACATCCAGGTGGGACCATGGGGAACGTCCGGGTGGGATCAGACCAGGAATCCTGGGAAAATCCCGATTTTTGGGATTTTCGGGAATTCCGGGCCGTGTCCGATGCCCGGGATGTCCACCAGAAGGATCAGCGCTCGGAGAAGGAGCGGGTGGCAGCACCTGGCCGACCTGGCCGACTTCGCGCTGGCCATGAAGGTGACGCTGATGAACATCAACTACCAGTCCTTCAACAACTTCATGCTGCGCATAGGCAAGTCCTGGAACGAATTCTGGAATGTTCTGGAAGGTTCTGGGATGTCCTGGAAGGTTCTGGAAGGTTCTGGAAGGTTCTGGGATGTCCTGGAAGGTTCTGGGATGTCCTGGAAGGTTCTGGAAGGTTCTGGAATGTTCCGTGTGTCCATCCGGGCAGGGATGAACAAGGGCGCGGTGCTGGCCGGGGTCATTGGGGCCAGGAAGCCCCACTACGACATCTGGGGCAACACGGTCAACGTGGCCAGCAGGATGGAGTCCACCGGAGTCATGGGCAACATCCAGGTGGGACCATGGGGGACATCGAGGTGGGGTCATGGGGAACGTCCAGGTGGGACCATGGGGGATGTCCAGGTGGGACCATGGGGGACATTGAGGTGGGACCATGAGGGACATTGAGGTGGGACCATGGGGAACGTCCAGGTGGCACCATGGGGGACATTGAGGTGGGATCATGGGGGACATTGAGGTGGGGTCATGGGGGATGTCCTGGTGGGACCATGGGGGACATCGAGGTGGGGTCATGGGGAACGTCCAGGTGGGACCATGGGGAACATTGAGGTGGGGTCATGGGGGACATTGAGGTGGGGTCATGGGGGACGTCCTGGTGGGACCATGGGGGACATTGAGGTGGGACCATGGGGAACGTCCAGGTGGGACCATGGGGGACATTGAGGTGGGGTCATGGGGGACATCCAGGTGGGACCATGGGGGACATTGAGGTGGGGTCATGGGGGACATCCAGGTGGGACCATGGGGGACATTGAGGTGGGACCATGAGGGACGTCCTGGTGGGACCATGGGGGACAGCGAGGTGGGGTCATGGGGGACATCCAGGTGGGACCATGGGCGACATTGAGGTGGGACCATGAGGGACATTGAGGTGGGGTCATGGGGGACGTCCAGGTGGGACCATGGGGGACATCGAGGTGGGGTCATGGGGAACGTCCAGGTGGGATCATGGGGGATGTCCAGGTGGGGTCATGGACATTGAGGTGGGGTCATGGGGAACATCCAGGTGGGACCATGGGGACAGCCTGGTGGGATCATGGGGGACGTCCTGGTGGGACCATGGAGAACATCCAGGTGGGATCATGGGGAACATCCAGGTGTGATCACGAGGAACTTCCCGTTTTTTTTCCTCCAGGTGGTGGAGGAGACGCAGCAGATCCTGAAGGACTACGGCTTCCGCTTCGTGCGCCGCGGCGCCGTCTACGTCAAGGGCAAGGGCGAGCTGCTCACCTTCTTCCTGAAGGGCCGCGAGAAACCGGCGTCGCTCCTCGGAGCCGCCGCCGCCGTGCCCCTGCCCCACCAGGTGCTGGAGAACTCCTGAGGAACCTTCCGGAACCTCCACCGGCATCCAGAGCCCCGACCCCATCCCGGAGGTTTTTTTGGGATTTTTTTGGGATTTTTTGGGGTTTTTATTCCATGGAAAAGGCGGATCCGGGGTTTTCCCATTCTGCGGGAATTGCGGGCCGTGAGAAACCGGGATCGCTCCTCGGATCCGTCACCACCGTCCCCCTGCCCCACCAGGTGCTGGAGAACCTCTGAGGAACCTTCCGGAACCTCCACCGGGATCCAGAACCCCCAACCCCATCCCAGAGGTTTTTTTGGATTTTTTTGGGGAATTTTTTGGGGTTTTTTTGGGATTTTTTTGGGGGATTTTTTTTAATTTTGGGGGTTTTTTTTTGGGATTTTAAAAATTTTTGGGGGGATTTTTTTTGGGATTTTTTTTGGTTTTTATTCCATGGAAAAGGCGGATCCGGGGTTTTCCCGTTCTGCGGGAATTGCGGGCCGTGAGAAACCGGGATCGCTCCTCGGAGCCGCCACCGCCGTCCCCCTGCCCCACCAGGTGCTGGAGAACCTCTGAGGAACCTTCCGGAACCTCCACCGGGATCCAGAACCCCCAACCCCATCCCGGAGGTTTTTTGGGATTTTTTTGGGGAATTTTTTTAGGATTTTTTTGGGATTTTGTTTGGGACTTTTTAGGATTTTTTTGGGATTTTTTTGGAGGATTTCTTTAATTTTTGGGGGATTTTTTTGGGATTTTAAAAATTTTCTTGGGATTTTTTGGGGGATTTTTTTGGGTTTTTATTCCATGGAAAAGGCGGATCCGGGGTTTTCCCGTTCTGCGGGAATTGCGGGCCGCCAGAAACCGGGATCGCTCCTCGGAGCCGCCACCGCCGTCCCCCTGCCCCACCAGGTGCTGGAGAACCTCTGAGGAACCTTCTGGAACCTCCACCGGGATCCAGAACCCCCAACCCCATCCCAGAGGTTTTTTGGGATTTTTTTGGGGAATTTTTTAGGATTTTTTTGGGATTTTTTTGGAGGATTTCTTTAATTTTTGGGGGATTTTTTTGGGATTTTTAAAAATTTTTTTGGGATTTTTTTGGGGGATTTTTTGGGGTTTTTATTCCATGGAAAAGGCGGATCCGGGGTTTTCCCGTTCTGCGGGAATTGCGGGCCGCCAGAAACCGGGATCGCTCCTCGGAGCCACCACCGCCGTCCCCCTGCCCCACCAGGTGCTGGAGAACCTCTGAGGAACCTTCCGGAACCTCCACCGGCATCCAGAACCCCCAACCCCATCCCGGAGGTTTTTTTGGGATTTTTTGGGGGAATTTTTTTAGGATTTTTTTGGGATTTTTTTGGGGACTTTTTAGGATTTTTTGGGATTTTTTGGGGGGATTTTTTTAATTTTTTGGGGATTTTTTTGGGGGATTTTTTGGGGGATTTTTTTAAATTTTGGGGGTTTTTTTTTGGGATTTTAAAAATTTTTGGGGGGATTTTTTTTGGGATTTTTTTTGGTTTTTATTCCATGGAAAAGGCGGATCCGGGGTTTTCCCGTTCTGCGGGAATTGCGGGCCGTGAGAAACCGGGATTGCTCCTCGGATCCGCCACCGCCGTCCCCCTGCCCCACCAAGTGCTGGAGAACCTCTGAGGAACCTTCCGGAACCTCCACCGGGATCCAGAACCCCCAACACCATCCCGGAGGTTTTTTTGGGAATTTTTGGGGAATTTTTTTAGGATTTTTTTGGGATTTTGTTTGGGACTTTTTAGGATTTTTTTGGGATTTTTTTGGAGGATTTCTTTAATTTTTGGGGGATTTTTTTGGGATTTTAAAAATTTTTTTGGGATTTTTTTGGGGGATTTTTTGGGGTTTTTATTCCATGGAAAAGGCGGATCCGGGGTTTTCCCGTTCTGCGGGAATTGCGGGCCGTGAGAAACCGAGATCACTCCTTGGATCCGCCACCACCGAACTCCTGAGGAACCTTCTGGAACCTTCACGGGGATCCAGAGCCCCAAACCCCATCCCGGAGGTTTTTTGGGATTTTTGGGGGATTTTTTTGGGACTTTTTGGGGGACATTTTGGGGGGGGGACTTTTTGAGGTTTTTTTGGGGGATTTTTTTTGATTTTTGGGGGGATTTTTTAAATTTATTTTTTGGGATTTTTTGGGGGGTTTTTGGTGGTTTTTTGGGGATTTTTTGGGATTTTTTTGGGATTTTTTTTTTATTTTTTTGGGGATTTTTATTAGATATTTTTAGGATTTTTTGGGGATTTTGGTTTTTTTTTTTTTTATTTTTTAGGATTTTTTTTTGCTTTTTTGGTGGCGTTTTGGGGATTTTTTGGGGGATTTTTTTGGGGTGTTTTTGGGGTTTTTATTCCATGGAAAAGGCGGATCCAGGTTTTTTCCCGTCCCGCGGGAATGGCCGAGCTCAGGGACGGTCGGGGAGACTCCGCGGCGTCCCGCGCGCGTCACAGATCCATAAATCTGATCGATCGGAGAACAGAGAGATGGCTCTGCCTTTGTGCCGCCACCGGGATCATCGGGATCATTGGGGTTATCGGGATTATCGGGATCATCGGGATTATCGGGATTATAGGGATTATTTGGATTGGGAACGGGATTGGGATTGGGAACGGGATCGGGAATGGGAGTGGGATGGGTATTGAGATCAATATCGGGATTATCGGGATTATCGGGATTATCGGGATTATCGGGATCATCGGGATTATCGGGATTGTCAGGATTATCGGGATCATCGGGATTATCGGGATTATTTGGATTGGGAACGGGATTGGGATTGGGATTGGGATCGGGATTGAGATTGGGATCAGAATCGGGATTGGGATCGGGATCAGGATTGGGATTGGGATCGGGATTGGGGTTGGGATTGGGATTGGGATCGGAATCAGGATTGGGATTGGGATCGGGATTGGGATCAGGGTTGGGATTGGGATCAGAATTGGAATCAGGATTGGGATTGGGATTGGGATTGAGATTGGGATCCGATTTAGGATTGGGATTGGGATCGGGATTGGGATTGGGATTGGGATCAGAATCAGGATTGGGATTGGGATCAGGATTGGGATTGGGATTGGGATTGGGATCGGGATTGAGATCAGAATTGGAATCGGGATTGGGATCGGGATTGAGATTGGGATCGGAATCAAGATTGGAATTGGGATCGGTATCGGGATCAGGGTTGGGATTGGAAGCGGGATCGGAATCGGATTGGGATGGGGATTGGGATTCGGATCAGGATTGAGATCCAGATTGGGATCGGGATTGGGATTGGAATCTGGATCAGGATCAGGATCAGGTTGGGATTGGGTTTGGGATTGGTATTGAGATCCATATTGGCATCGGGATCAGAATTGGGATCGGGATCGGAATTGGGATTTGGATCAGGATTGGGATCGAAATTGGGATCGGAATCAGGGTCGAGATTGGGGTCGGAATCGGGATTGGGATTGGGATTAGAATCAAGACTGGGACCAGCATCAGGACTGGAAGTGTGATTGGGATTGGAATTGGGATCGGAATCGGAATTGGGATCTGTGTCAGAATCATGATCGGAATTGGATTTGGGATGGGGATGAGAATCAGGATGGGGATGAGGATTGGGATTGGGAATGGGATTGGGAATGGGAATGGGATTGGGAATGGGAATGGGATTTGGGTTGGGGTTGGGACTGGGATTGGTAATGAGATTGGGACCAGGATCAGAATTGGATGGGGATTGGGATTGGAAGCAGAATCGGAAACGGAATCGGAATTGGGATCGGGATTGAGATCGGCATCAGGATTGGACGTGGAATTGGAATTCAGATGGGGATTGGGATCGGAATCTAAATCGAAATATGGATCGGGATCGGAATTGGGATCGGGATTGGGAGCGGAATCTAAATCGAAATATGGATTGGGATCGGAAGCCGAATCAGGAACGTGAACGGGATCAGGATCGGGATCAGGATGGGATCGGGGTGGGAATTGGGACCAGGGCCGGGATTGGGATCGGTGCCCACGGGATTTGGGGGGCCGGGGGCATTCCTGGCGCTGGGAGTGGCTCCGGAAGGAGCGGTGGAATTCCAAACCCCCATTCCCCATCCCCATCCTGGACTGTTCCAGGGATAACGCACGGACGGGGGGCTCCAAACCCCCATTCCCCATCCCCATCCTGGACTGTTCCAGGGATAACGCACGGCCGGGGGGCTCCAAACCCCCATTCCCCATCCCCATCCTGGACTGTTCCAGGGATAACGCACGGACGGGGGGGCTCCAAACCCCCATTCCCCATCCCCACCCTGGACTGTTCCAGGGATAACGCACGGATGGGGGGGCTCCAAACCCCCATTCCCCATCCCCATCCCCATCCTGGACTGTTCCAGGGATAACGCACGGCCGGGGGGGCTCCAAACCCCCATTCCCCAGCCCCATCCTGGACTGTTCCAGGGATAACGCACGGACGGGGGGGCTCCAAACCCCCATTCCCCATCCCCATCCCCATCCTGGACTGTTCCAGGGATAACGCACGGACGGGGGGCTCCAAACCCCCATTCCCCAGCCCCATCCTGGACTGTTCCAGGGATAACGCACGGACGGGGGGGCTCCAAACCCCCATTCCCCAGCCCCATCCTGGACTGTTCCAGGGATAACGCACGGACGGGGGGGCTCCAAACCCCCATTCCCCGATTCCCCATCCTGGACTGTTCCAGGGATAACGCACGGACGGGGGGCTCCAAACCCCCATTCCCCATCCCCATCCTGGACTGTTCCAGGGATAACGCACGGACGGGGGGGCTCCAAACCCCCATTCCCTGATTCCCCATCCTGGACTGTTCCAGGGATAACGCACGGACGGGGGGCTCCAAACCCCCATTCCCCATTCCCACCCTGGACTGTTCCAGGGATAACGCACGGACGGGGGGCTCCAAACCCCCATTCCCCATTCCCACCCTGGACTGTTCCAGGGATAACGCACGGACGGGGGGCTCCAAACCCCCATTCCCCGATTCCCCATCCTGGACTGTTCCAGGGATAACGCACGGCCGGGGGGCTCCAAACCCCCATTCCCCATCCTGGACTGTTCCAGGGATAACGCACGGCCGGGGGGCTCCAAACCCCCATTCCCTGATTCCCCATCCTGGACTGTTCCAGGGATAACGCACGGACGGGGGGCTCCAAACCCCCATTCCCCATCCCCATCCTGGACTGCTCCAGGGATAACGCACGGACGGGGGGGCTCCAAACCCCCATTCCCCATCCCCATCCTGGACTGTTCCAGGGATAACGCACGGACGGGGGGCTCCAAACCCCCATTCCCCATCCCCACTCTGGACTGTTCCAGGGATAACGCACGGACGGGGGGGCTCCAAACCCCCATTCCCCGATTCCCCACCCTGGACTGTTCCAGGGATAACGCACGGACGGGGGGCTCCAAACCCCCATTCCCCATCCCCACCCTGGACTGTTCCAGGGATAACGCACGGACGGGGGGCTCCAAACCCCCATTCCCCATCCCCACTCTGGACTGTTCCAGGGATAACGCACGGACAGGGGGCTCGAAACCCCCATTCCCCATCCCCATCCCCATCCTGGACTGTTCCAGGGATAACGCACGGACGGGGGGCTCCAAACCCCCATTCCCCATCCCCATCCTGGACTGTTCCAGGGATAACGCACGGACGGGGGGGCTCCAAACCCCCATTCCCCACCCTGGACTGTTCCAGGGATAACGCACGGACGGGGGGGCTCCAAACCCCCATTCCCCATCCCCACCCTGGACTGTTCCAGGGATAACGCACGGACGGGGGACTCCAAACCCCCATTCCCCATCCCCACCCTGGACTGTTCCAGGGATAACGCACGGACGGGGGGCACCAAATCCCCATTCCCCATCCCCATCCTGGACTGTTCCAGGGATAACGCACGGACGGGGGGGCTCCAAACCCCCATCCCCCATCCCCACCCTGGACTGTTCCAGGGATAACGCACGGACGGGGGGCTCCAAACCCCCATTCCCCATCCCCGTCCTGGACTGTTCCGGGGATAACGCACGACCGGGGGCTCCAGAGCTTTTCCAGGGGATTTTGGATCTGGGGGATCCTGGAATGGTTTGGGTGGGATCCAGGGATTCCCCAAAATCCCATTTTCCCTCTTTTCCTGGGAATTCCCTGCATTCCCAGCCTGGCCTTGTATCCATCCCCATCCCAGCCCCTCTCCGGGAAGGAATTTTGGGAGTTTTGGGAATTTGGGATTCCTCTTCTCTTTTCCAGCCCCAAATCCCATAAAAATCCCTCGGGATGGATCCTGGATCCCAAAATCCCGGAATTTTTGGGATGGGATCCATGGACCTTCAATCCAATCCCATTTTCACCACAATTCCAGGGGATTCCAACCTTTCCTTGGACATTCCCAGAGATTTTTTCTTTAATAATCCAACGCTAAGAGGACGCTACAAGGACCACAAATCCAGTTGGATTTTCCTGTTTTTTCCATCTTTTTTCCTGGATTTTTCCCAGGATTTTTCCCATTTTTTCCCAGAATTTTTCCGGGGACTTTTCCCATTTTTTCCCGCTTTTTCCCAGGACTTTTCCTGGAATTTTTCCCGGATTTTTTCCCAGATTTTTCCAGGATTTTTCCTGGAATTTTTTTCCTTTAATAATTGAACACAAAGAGGACACTCCAAGGACCACAAATCCCGTTGGATTTTCCCATTTTTTCCGGGATTTTCCCCATTTTTTCCCGTGATTTTTCCCTGATTTTTCCCGGATTTTTCCCATTTTTTCCCAGGATTTTTCCCGGAACTTTTCCAGGATTTTTCCCGGATTTTTCCCGGAATTTTTTCTTTAATAATCGAACTCTAAGAGGACACTACAAGGACCACAAATCCCGTTGGATTTTCCCATTTTTTCCGTGATTTTTCCTGGAATTTTCCCAGGATTTTTCCCATTTTTTCCAGGATTTTTCCTGGAATTTTTCCGGGGACTTTTCCCATTTTTTCCCATTTTTTTCTCAGGATTTTTCCCATTTTTTTCCGGGGACTTTTCCCGTTTTTTCCCCAGGATTTTTCCCGAAACTTTTCCCGGATTTTTCCAGGATTTTTCCTGAAATTTTTTCTTTAATTATTGAACACTATGAGGAACTTACAAGAACCACAAATCCCGTTGGATTTTTCCATTTTTTCCTTGTTTTTTTCCCCATTTTTTCCCGTGATTTTTCCCGGATTTTTCCCGGAGTTTTTCCCGGAATTCTTCCCGGATTTTTCCAGGATTTTTCCTGGAATTTTTTCTTTAATAATTGAACACTATGAGGAACTTACAAGAACCACAAATCCCGTTGGATTTTCCCATTTTTTCCGTGTTTTTTCCCCATTTTTTTCCTGTGATTTTTCCCAGATTTTTCCCATTTTTTCCCGGATTTTTCCCGGAATTTTTCCCAGGATTTTCCCCGAAATTTTTCCCAGAATTTTTCCCGGATTTTTCCAGGATTTTTCCGGGAATTTTTTCTTTAATAATCGAACACTACGAGGAACTTACAAGAACCACAAATCCCGTTGGATTTTTCCATTTTTTCCGTGTTTTTTTCTCTTTTTTTCCCCCTTTTTTTTCCCAGGATTTTTCCCGGAATTTTTCCCCGTTGTTTTTTCCCCAGGATTTTTCCCATTTCCCCGGAATTTTTTCCCGTTTTCCCCCCCGTTCCCGCCATCACTGCCCCTCCTTGGCGAAGCTCCTGCCGATGGCGTTCCTGAAGAGCGTCACCAGCGGCGTGGGCGCCCTCTCGGAGCCCATGAAGCCCCCGTAGCGCTTCTCCTTCCGCCAACCCCACGGCAGCAACTCCTCCTCATCCTCATCCTCCTCATCCTCTTCCAAGCCTTCATCCCTCCGGAACTCCGAAACCTGGGAATTCTCCTCCTCCTCCTCCTCGTTGGGGTACACCTTGACCGGGCGCCTCTTGCGGCCCACGGGTTTGCCCCATCGGAAATGCTCCATGGAGTACGAGCGCTTCCCGGCCTTTCCCCAGAACCCCAAATCCCCCGAGTTTTTCCCCACTTTTCCCTCCTCTTCCTCGTTCTCCTGGTTCTTCTCCCGGTTCTGGCGTTTGGCGGCCTCTCCGGAGGCGTTCTTGGGCCCGAAGTGGTTCCAGCGGAAGTGCCCCATCACGTAGCGCCGCAGCGACGCCGACGGCGGCCGGGGCTGCTCGGGAGCGCCCGGGAAAAGCGGAGACTCCAGCGAGAGGCGGGCGCGGCACGAGCCCACCGAGCACGCCTGGAACCGGGGAAAATACGGAAAAAATACGGAACCCGGGAATTCTGGGGTGGAATTCCCAGTTTTCGTGATCCAGGAGTTTGGAATCCCCACCTTTTGTGATCCTGGGAATCATTTGGGAATGGGGGAATTCGGGATTCTGGACCCCCTGGAATTGGGGAAAACCCCACACGGGGAGGGATTCGGGAATTCCTGAATTTGGGAATTCTGGGATGGAATTCCCACTTTTCGCGATCCTCAGAAAAATTTGGGAATTGGGAATTTGGGGACACCTGGAAGTGGAAATTTTGGAATTCTGGACCCTCTGGAATTCGGAAGAATCCCATGTGGGGGAGGGATTTGGGAATTCCCAAATTTGGGAATGGAATTCCCAATTTTTCGTGACCCCGGAGTTCGGGATTGTTTGGGAATGGGGGAATTTGGGAGCCTCTGGAAGTGGAAAATTTGGGGAAAATTTGGGATTCCGGACCCCCTGGAATTTGGAGAAACCCAAGGAATGGGAATTCCGGGTTTGCCGGGGAAAAGCGGAGACTCCAGCGAGAGGCGGGCGCGGCACGAGCCCACCGAGCACGCCTGGAACCGGGAAAATACGGAAAAAAATACGGAACTCAGGAATTCTGGGGTGGAATTCCCAGTTTTCGTGATCCCGGAGTTTGGCATTGCTTGGGAATGAAGGATTTGGGAGCCTCCTAAAGTGGGAGAATTTGGAATTCTGGACCCTCTGGAATTTGGGAGCACCCAAGTTTGGGGATGGAATTCCCGTTTTTCGTGACCCCGGAGTTCGGGATTGTTTGGGAATGGGGGGAATTTGGGAACCACCTGGAAGTGGAAAATTTTGGGAGAATTTGGGATTCTGGACCCTCTGGAATTTGGGAGCACCCAAGTTTGGGAATGGAATTCCCATTTTTCGTGATCCTGGAGTTCGGGATTGTTTGGGAATTCAGGATTTGGGAACCTCCTAAAGTGGGAAATTTGGGATTTGGGAATTCCCAAATTTCGGAATGGAATTCCCATTTTTTCGTGACCCTGGAGTTCGGGATTGTTTGGGAATGGGGGGATTTGGGAACCACCTGGAAGTGGAAAAATTTGGAATTTGGGAGCTCTGGAATTGGGGAAAATCCCACATAGGGAGGGATTTGGGAATTCTGGGATGGAATTCCCACTTTTCACGATCCTCAGAAAAATTTGGGAATTGGGAATTTGGGGACACCTGGAAGTGGAAATTTTGGAATTCTGGACCCTCTGGAATTCGGAAGAATCCCATGTGGGGGAGGGATTTGGGAATTCCCAAATTTGGGAATGGAATTCCCAATTTTTCGTGACCCCGGAGTTCGGGATTGTTTGGGAACGGGGGGATTTGGGAGCCTCTGGAAGTGGAAAATTTGGGGAAAATTTGGGATTCCGGACCCCCTGGAATTTGGAGAAACCCAAGGAATGGGAATTCCGGGTTTGCCGGGGAAAAGCGGAGACTCCGGCGAGAGGCGGGCGCGGCACGAGCCCACCGAGCACGCCTGGAACCGGGAAAATACGGAAAAAATACGGAACTCGGGAATTCTGGGGTGGAATTCCCAGTTTTCGTGATCCCGGAGTTTGGAATTCCCACCTTTTGTGACCCTGGGAATCATTTGGGAATGGGGGAATTTGGGATTCTGGACCCCCTGGAATTGGGGAAAACCCCACACGGGGAGGGATTTGGGAATTCCTGAATTTGGGAATTCTGGGATGGAATTCCCAATTTTCATGATCCTGGAGTTCAGGATTGTTTGGGAATGGGGGATTTGGGACCCTCAGGAAGTGGGAAATTTTGGGAAGATTTGGGATTCTGGACCCTCTGGAATTTGGGAGCACCCAAGTTTGGGAATGGAATTCCCATTTTTTCGTGACCCTGGAGTTCGGGATTGTTTGGGAATGGGGGAATTGGGAACCATCTGGAAGTGGGAAATTTTGGGAGAATTTGGGATTCTGGACCCCCTGGAATTCGAAAATTCCCAAATTTGGGGGTTCCGGGATGGGATTCCCAAATTGTTTTTGTGACCCTGGAGTTTGGGATTGTTTGGGAATGGGGGAATTTGGGAACCACCTGGAAGTGGAAAATTTGGGGAGAATTTGGGATTCTGGACCCTCTGGAATTTTGGGAGAATCCCACGTGGGGAAGGATTTGGGAATTCCAGAATTTGGGGGATTCTGGGATGGAATTCCCACTTTTCGTGATCCTGGAGTTCGGGATTGTTTGGGAATGGGGGATTTGGGAACCTCCTAAAGTGGGAAATTTGGGATTTGGGAATTCCCAAATTTCGGAATGGAATTCCCATTTTTTCGTGAGCCCGGACTTCGGGATTATTTGGGAATGGGGGATTTGGGAACCACCTGGAAGTGGAAAATTTTGGGAGAATTTGGGATTCTGGACCCCACTGGAATTTTGGGAGAATCCCACGTGGGGAAGGATTTGGGAATTCCAGAATTTGGGGGATTCTGGGGTGGAATTCCCACTTTTCGTGATCCTGGAGTTCGGGATTGTTTGGGAATTTGGAATTTGGGAACCTCCTCAAGTGGAAAATTTGGGATTTGGGAATTCCCAACTTTCGGAATGGAATTCCCATTTTTTTGTGACCCTGGAGTTCAGGATTGTTTGGGAATGGGGGATTTGGGAACCATCTGGAAGTGGAAAATTTTGGGATTGTTTGGGATTCTGGACCCCCTGGAATTCGAAAATTCCCAAATTTGGGGGTTCCGGGATGGGATTCCCAAATTGTTTTTGTGATCCTGGAGTTTGGGATTGTTTGGGAATGGGGGAATTTGGGAGCCTCTGGAAGTGGGGAAATTTTGGGAGAATTTGGGATTCTGGACCCTCTGGAATTTTGGGAGAATCCCACGTGGGGAAGGATTTGGGAATTCCAGAATTTGGGGAATTCTGGGATGGAATTCCCACTTTTCGTGATCCTGGAGTTCGGGATTGTTTGGGAATTCGGGAATTGGGAACCTCCTGAAGTGGGAAATTTGGGATTTGGGAATTCCCAACTTTCGGAATGGAATTCCCATTTTTTCGTGACCCTGGAGTTTGGGATTGTTTGGGAATGGGGGATTTGGGAACCGTCTGGAAGTGGAAAATTTTGGGAGAATTTGGGATTCTGGACCCCCTGGAATCTGGGAATTCCAAAATTTGGGAACGGAATTCCCAATTTTTGTGATGTTCAGGAAAAATTTGGGAATGGGAGAATTTGGGAGGATCTGGAAGTGGAAAAATTTGGAATTTGGGAGCTCTGGAATTGGGGAAAATCCCACATGGGGAAGGATTTGGGAATGCCCAAATTTGGGAATGGAATTCCCATTTTTCGTAATCCTGGAGTTTGGAAAAATTTGGGAATGGGAGAATTTGGGACCCTCTGGAAGCGGAAAATTTGGAATTCTGGACCCTCTGGAATTTAGGAATCCCAAATTTGGGGAATGGAATTCCCATTTTTTTGTGACCCTGGAATTCAGAAAAATTTGGGAATGGGGGAATTGGGACCCTCTGGAAGTGGGGAAATTTTGGGAGAATTTGGAATTCTGGATCCTCTGGAATTTGGGAATCCCAAATTTGGGGAATGGAATTCCCATTTTTTTGTGATCCTGGACTTGGGGATTATTTGGGAATGGGGGAATTGGAGCCCTCTGGAAGTGGGGAAATTTTGGGAGAATTTGGAATTCTGGACCCTCCGGAATTTGGGGAATTCCTGAATTTACAAATTCCCTGGAACGACAAAAATCTGGGAATTCCCACCATTTTGGAATTCTGGGGTGGAATTCCCACTTTTCTGATGTTGGGAATAATTTGGGAATGGGGGATTTGGTACCATTGGCAGCGGAAGATTTTTTTTGGTGAATCCCAAATTTGGGAATTCCTTGGAAAACCGAAAATTTTGGGAGAATCCCATGTGGGTGGGAAAGGATTTTGGAATTCCCAAATTTGGGGATTGGAATTCCCATTTTTTGTCATCCTGGAGTTTGGGATTGTTTGGGAATGGGGGATTTGGGACCAACTGGAAGCGAAAAATTTGGAATTTGGGACCCTCTGGAATTTGGGAATTCCCAAATTTTGGAATGGAATTCCCATTTTTTTGTGACCCTGGAGTTCGGGGTTGTTTGGGAATGGGGGATTTGGGACCAACTGGAAGCGAAAAATTTGGAATTTGGGACCCTCTGGAATGTGGGAGAATCCCAAATTTGGGAATTCCCTGGAAAACCAAAAATTTTGGGCGAATCGCATGTGGGGATGGATTTGGGAGTTGCCAAATTTGGGGATTTCTTTGGGATCTTTGGGATTGGATCCCAAAAATTCCCTGGGAAAATTCCCATTCCCAAATTCCCCCATTTTTGGGGGGATTTTTTTACCATTTCATCCCCAAAAATCCTGGGGGAAAATCCCAGTCCCACGCGTCCTCCCCCACTCCCCTCAAACCCTAAATCCCAAAGATTCCCAAATCCCAAACCCCCAAACCCCCAAACCCCAAATTCCCAAATTCCCAAATTCCCAAATTTCCAAATTCCCAAATCCCAAATCCCCTCAACCCCAAAATATCAAACCCCACATCCCAAACCCCTCAATCCCAAAAAACCCAAATCCCAAATCCCAAAAATCCCCCAAATTCCCAAATCCCAAATTCCCTAATTCCCAAATCCCAAATCCCCCAACCCCAAAATCCCCAAATCCCCAAATCCCCCAAATCCCAAAAACCCCAAATCCCAAATCCCAAGTCTCCAAATCCTTCCATGTTTTAGAAATTTTTGGGATTTGAAACCCAAACCCCAAAATCCCAAACTCCAGTTCCCAAAATCCCCAATCCAAAACTCCAAATCCCAAAATCCCAAACTCCAAATCCCAAAATCCCAAAAATCCCCCAAATCCCCAAAATCTCCAATCCCAAATCCCTAAAATCCCAAAACCCCAAAATCCCAAACCCCAAAAACCCCAAAATCCCAGAATCCCAAGTCTCAAAATCCCCAAATCCCCTAAATCCCCAAACCCCCAAATCCCCAAGCCCCAAAATCCCCAAGCCCCAAAATCCCCAAATCCCAAACCCCAAATTCCCAAATCCCTCCATTTTTTTGGGGCGATTTGAATCCCAAATCCCAAAATGCCAAACCCCAAACCCCAAACTCCCCAAGCCCCAAAATCCCCAAATCCCAAATCCCAAAAATCCCAAATCCCAAAAATCCCAAATCCCAAAATCCCAAATCCCAAATCCCAATTCCAAGTCTCCAAATCCTTCAATTTTTTAGGAGTTTTTGGGATTTGATACCCAAACCCCAAACCCCAAAACCCCAAATCCTCAATCCCAAAAATCCCCAAAAAACCCAAAATCTCCAATCCCAAAACCCCAATACCAAACCCGAAAACCCCAAATCCCAAAACCCCCAAAACCCCAAAACCCCAAATCCGTCCATTTTTTGGGATTTTTTTTGATTTCTGGAGGATTTTTTTTGATGTTTTTTACGATTTGAACCCCAAAACCCCAAATCCCAAACCCCCAAAACCCCTAAAACGCCAACCCCCAAATCCCTCAATTTTTGGGGGATTTTTTGGGAATTTTTTGGGGAATTTTTGGGGAATTTTTGGGGGATTTTTTGGGGATTTTTTTGGGATTTGAACCCCCAAATTCTAAACCCCAAACCCCAAAAACCCCAAACCGCAAAAACCCCAAATCCCAAATCCCAACCCCCCAAACCCCCAAAACTCCAAAACCACAAATCCCACAATTTTTGGGGGATTTTTTGGGAATTTTGGGGATTTTTTGGGGGAATTTTGGGGGATTTTTGGGGAATTTTTGTGGCATTTTTTGGGGCATTTTTTGGGGAATTTTTGGGCATTTTTGTGGGATTTTTGTGGAATTTTTGGGGAATTTTTTAGGATTTTTTTGGCATTTTTGGGGGAATTTTGGGGGTTTTTGGGGGATTTTTTGGGTGATTTTTGGGGAATTTTGGGGATTTTTTGGGGGATTTTTGGGGAATTTTGGGGAATTTTTGGGGGATTTTTGTGGAATTTTTTGGGATTTTCTGGGGAATTTTTTAGGATTTTTGTGGGATTTTTGGGGAATTTTTTGGGAATTTTGGAGGATTTTTCAGGGGATTTTTTGGGGGATTTTTTTGGATTTTTCCGGGGATTTTTGTGGGATTTTTGTGGAATTTTGTGGGATTTTCTGGGGAATTTTTTAGGATTTTTTGGGATATTTTTTCGGATTTGCACCCCCAAACCCCAAACCCCCAATCCCAAACCCCAAAAACCCCAAACCCCAAATCCCTCCATTTTTGGGGGATTTTGTGGGGGATTTTTGGGGAATTTTGGGGGTTTTTTTGGGGGGATTTTTGGGGATTTTGGGGAATTTTTTGGGAATTTTGGGGGATTTTTTGGGATTTTTTTGGGGATTTTTTAGGATTTTTTGGGCGATTTTTGTGGGATCCTTTGGGTGATTTTTCTGGGGAATTTTTTAGGATTTTTGTGGGATTTTTTGGGGAATTTTGGGATTTTTTGGGGGATTTTTTTGGATTTTTTTGGGCGATTTTTGTGGAATTTTTGGGGGAAATTTTTAGGATTTTTTGAGGGATTTTTGTGGAATTTTTGGGGAATTTTTGGGGAATTTTTTAGGATTTTTTGGGGGATTTTTTTGTGGGATTTTTTTTGGGATTTTTTGGGATTTTTTTGGGCGATTTTTGTGGGATTTTTTGGGGGATTTTTCTGGGGAATTTTTTAGGATTTTTATGGGATTTTTTGGGTGATTTTTGGGCGATTTTTGTGGGATTTTTTGGGTGATTTCTGGGCGATTTTTGTGGGATTTTTTGGGTGATTTTTCTGGGGAATTTTTTAGGATTTTTGTGGGATTTTTGTGGAATTTTTGGGGGATTTTTTTGTGGATTTTTGTGGAAATTTTGGGGGGATTTTTGGGCCTTTTTTGGGGGATTTTTGTGGAATTTTGGTGGAATTTTTGGGGAATTTTTTAGGATTTTTTGGGGGATTTTTTTTGTGGGATTTTTGTGGAATTTTTGGGCATTTTTGTGGGATTTTTGTGGAATTTTTTGGGGATTTTTTGGGGAATTTTTTAGGATTTTTTGGGGATTTTGGGGGATTTTTTGTGAAATTTTTTGGGATTTTTGGGGGATTTTTCTGGGGAATTTTTTAGGATTTTTGTGGGATTTTTTGGGGAATTTTTTAGGATTTTTGTGGGATTTTTGGGGAATTTTTGGGGGGATTTTTTTGGGGATTTTTGGGGATTTTTTGGGGGATTTTTGGGGGATTTTTGGGGAATTTTTTAGGATTTTTTCGGGGATTTTTGTGGGATTTTTGGGGAATTTTTGGGGGATTTTTCGGGGATTTTTCTGGGGAATTTTTTAGGATTTTTATGGGATTTTTGTGGGATTTTTGGGGAATTTTTTGGGATTTTTTGGGTGATTTTTCTGGGGAATTTTTTAGGATTTTTTGGGGAATTTTTTGGGATTTTTGTGGGATTTTTGGGTGATTTTTTGGGTGATATTTTTGGGGGATTTTTTGGGATTTTTTCGGGGATTTTTTAGGATTTTTGTGGGATTTTTTTGGGCGATTTTTGGTGGGATTTTTGGGTGATTTTTCTGGGGAATTTTTTAGGATTTTTATGGGATTTTTTGGGTGATTTTTCTGGGGAATTTTTTAGGATTTTTTGGGGAATTTTTTGGGATTTTTTTGGGCGATTTTTGTGGGATTTTTTGGGGGATTTTTCTGGGGAATTTTTTAGAATTTTTATGGGATTTTTGTGTAATATTTTGGGATTTTCTGGCATATTTTTAGGATTTTTTTGGGATTTTTTGGGGAATTTTTTAGGATTTTTTGGGGATTTTGGAGGATTTTTTCGGGGATTTTTGTGGAAATTTTGGGGGGATTTTTGGGGATTTTTTGGGGATTTTTGTGGAATTTTTGGGGAATTTTTGGGGAATTTTTTGGGATTTTTTGGGGGAATTTTTTGTGGGATTTTTGTGGAATTTTTTGGGATTTTTTGGGGGATTTTTTGGGGGATTTTTGGGGATTTTTTGGGGAATTTTTTAGGATTTTTTCGGGGATTTTTGTGGGATTTTTGGGGAATTTTTGGGGAATTTTTGGGGGATTTTTCTGGGGAATTTTTTTTGGATTTTTTGGGTGATTTTTCGGGGGAATTTTTTAGGATTTTTGTGGGATTTTTTTGGGCGATTTTTGTGGGATCTTTTGGGTGATTTTTCTGGGGATATTTTTTAGGATTTTTATGGGATTTTTTGGGTGATTTTTGGGGAATTTTTTAGGATTTTTTCGGGAATTTTTGTGGGATTTTTTGGGATTTTTTCGGGGATTTTTGTGGGATTTTTGTGGGATTTTTTGGGAATTTTGGTGGGATTTTTTGTGGAATTTTTTGGGATATTTTTTCGGATTTTGGGGGTATTTTTTCGGCTTTCCCCCCACCCCCGGGCTCACTCACCGCCGCCGCGGCCCTCGCCGCCCCCTTGGCCGCACTTGGGGTCGGGCCCCGAAGCTCCCGCGGGGCCGCAGAGCAAAAAGGCCAAAAGGAGCCGCAGCCAACGCGGCGCCATCGCCGCTGGAAAGCCAAAATAAATAAAATAAAATAAAATAAAATAAAATAAAATAAAATAAAATAAAATAAAAGGAGGGATTTGCGGTGATGGGAGGTTTGGGGGTTTATGGGATTTTGGGGGATTTTTTGGGGGTTTTTGGGATTTTTTGGGGTTTTTTTGGAGCATTTTATGGGATTTTTTGGGGCAGTTAATGGGATTTTTTGGGGGATTTTTTTTGGATTTTATGGGATTTTTTTGGGCATTTATTGGGATTTTTGGGATTTTTTTTTAGGATTTTTGGGGCCATTTATTGGATTTTTTGAGGATTTTTTGGGGTCATTTTATGGGATTTTATGGGATTTTTGGAGATTTTTGAGGATTTTTGGGGAAATTTTAGTGGATTTTTTGGGGATTTTTTGGCGAATTTTGGGGGGATTTTATGGGATTTTTTGGGGGATTTTTTGGGGGATTTTTTGGGGATTATGGGGAATTTTTTGGGGCATTTTATGGGATTTTTTGGGGTCATTTCATGGGATTTTAAGGGATTTTATGGGATTTTTTGGGGATTTTATGGGATTTTTTTGGAGCATTTTATGGGATTTTTTGGGGCATTTAATGGGATTTTTTGGGGGATTTTTTTTGGATTTTATGGGATTTCTTTGGGGCATTTAATGGGATTTTTGGGGGTTTTTTTAGGATTTTTGGGGCCATTTATTGGGATTTTTTGAGGATT
This sequence comes from Artemisiospiza belli, assembly GCA_021963965.1. NCBI lineage: Eukaryota > Metazoa > Chordata > Aves > Passeriformes > Passerellidae > Artemisiospiza > Artemisiospiza belli. The sequence continues at coordinate 98,156 of JAKDEW010000863.1, forward strand.
TTTTGGGGGAATTCTATGGGATTTTATGGGATTTTTGGAGATTTTTTTAGGATTTTTGAGGAAATTTTGGGGGGATTTTTTGGGGATTTTTGGGCGAATTTTGGGTCATTTCATAGGATTTTTTGGGGATTTTTGGGGGATTTTTGGGGGATTTTTTGGGGGATTTTTGGGATTTTTTTTGGCATTTATTGGGATTTTTGGGATTTTTTTTAGGATTTTTGGGGCCATTTATTGGGATTTTTTTTAAGGATTTTTAAGGCCATTTATTGGGAATTTTTTTAGGAATTTTTTGGGGATTTTTTTTGGATTTTATGGGATTTTAGGGGATTTTTTAGGATTTTTTGGGGCATTTAATGGGATTTTATGGGATTTTTTAGGATTTTTTGGGGCATTTAATGGGATTTTTGGGATTTTTTTTAGGATTTTTGGGGCCATTTATTGGGATTTTTTTAGGATTTTTTGGGGGAATTTCATGGGATTTTATGGGATTTTTGGAGATTTTTTTCGGATTTTTGAGGAAATTTTGGGGGGATTTTTTGGGGAATTTTTGGCAAATTTTGGGGGGATTTTATGGGATTTTTGGGAAAATTTTATGGGATTTTTGGGGGATTTTTTGGGGTCATTTCATGGGATTTTTGGAGATTTTTTGGGGATTTTTGGGGAAATTTTGAGGGAATTTTTTTGGGATGTTTTGGCGAATTTTGGGGGATTTGATGGGATTTTTGGGGCATTTCATGGGATGTTTTGGGGTCATTTTAGGGGATGTTTTAGGGATTTTTATGGGATTTTTGGGAATTTCTGTGGGATTTTTTGGGGATTTTTTTAGGATTTTATGGGATTTCTTTGGGGCATTTAATGGGATTTTTGGGGTTTTTTTTTAGGATTTTTGGGGCCATTTATTGGGATTTTTTTTCTGGATTTTTGGGGGCATTTATTGGGAATTTTTTTAGGAATTTTTTGGGGATTTTTTGGGGATTTTATGGGATTTTATGGGATTTTTTAGGAAATTTTGGGGCATTTAATGGGATTTTTGGGGTTTTTCTTTAGGATTTTTGGGGCTATTTATTGGGATTTTTTTTAGGATTTTTTGGGGGAATTTTATGGGATTTGATGGCATTTTTGGAGATTTTTTAGGATTTTTGAGGAAATTTTGGTGGATTTTTTGGGGAATTTTTGGTGAATTTTGGGGGGGTTTTATGGGATTTTTGGGGATTTTCATGGGATGTTTTGGGGTCATTTTAGGGGATGTTTTAGGGATTTTTATGGGATTTTTGGGGGATTTTTGGGGGATTTTTTGGGGATTTTATGGGATTTTTTGGGGCATGTAACGGGATTTTTGGGATTTTTTTTTAGGATTTTTGGGGCCATTCATTGGGATTTTTTTGGGGATTTTTTGGGGTCATTTTATGGGATTTTATGGGATTTTTGGAGATTTTTTTAGGATTTTTGGGGAAATTTTAGTGGATTTTTTGGGGATTTTTTGGCGAATTTTGGGGGCATTTAATGGGATTTTTGGGATTTTTTTTAGGATTTTTGGGGCTATTTATTGGGATTTTTTTAGGATATTTTGGGGGAATTTTATGGGATTTTATGGGATTTTTGGTGAATTTTTTTAGGATTTTTGAGGAAATTTTGGTGGATTTTTTGGGGATTTTTTGGCGAATTTTGGGGGGATTTTATGGGATTTTTTGGGGGATTTTCGGGGGATTTTGGGGAATTTTTTGGGGCATTTTATGGGATTTTTTGGGGTCATTTCATGGGATTTTATGGGATTTTTTGAGGATTTTGGGGGCCATTTATTGGGATTTTTTTAGGATATTTTGGGGGAATTTGATGGGATTTTTTTTTAGGATTTTTGGGGTCATTTATTGGGATTTTTTTAAGGATTTTTTTGGGGATTTTATGGGATTTTTGGAGATTTTTTGGACTTTTTTTCGGATTTCTTGGGGTCATTTTCTGGGACTTTTTGGGGCCCTTGATTGGAATTGGTTTAGGATTTTTAGGGGTCATTTCATGGGATTTTCTGGGATTTTTGGAGATTTTTTTAGGATTTTTGAGAGTTTTTTGAGGATTTTTGGGGAAATTTTTTAGGGAATTTTTTGGGACTTTTGGGCGATTTTTGGGGGATTTTATGGGAATTTTTGGGAATTTTTATGGGATTTTTTGGGGTATTTTTTGGGGATTTTTTGGGGATTTTATGGGATTTTTTTTGGGCTATTTTATGAGATTTTTTTGAAGTTCTTGAGGATTTTTAGGGGTCATTTAATGGGATTTTCTGGGATTTTTGGAGAATTTTTGGGGATTTTTTAGTATTTTTTGAGGATTTTTGGGGAAATTTTTTAGGGATTTTTTTGGGATTTTTGGGCGAATTTTGGGGGCATTTTATGGGAATTTTTGGGAATTTTTATGGGATTTTTGGGGGATTTTTTGGGGATTTTTTGGGGGATTTTATGGGATTTCTTTGGGGCATTTAATGGGATTTTGGGAGATTTTTTTTAGGATTTTTGGGGCCATTTATTGGGAATTTTTTTAGGATTTTTTGGGGGGATTTTTTGGGGATTTTATGGGATTTTTTGGGGCATTTAATGGGATTTTTTTGGAGATGTTTTTGGGTCATTTCATGGGATTTTATGGGATTTTTGGAGATTTTTTTTGGATTTTTTAGAATTTTTTTCGGATTTTTGGGGAAATTTTGGGGGGATTTTTTGGGGGATTTTTTGGGGATTTTATGGGATTTCTTTGGGGCATTTAATGGGATTTTTGGGATTTTTTTTTTAGGATTTTTGGGGCCATTTATTGGGATTTTTTTAGGATTTTTTGGGGTCATTTTATGGGATTTTATGGGATTTTTGGTGAATTTTTGAGGATTTTTGGGGAAATTTTGGTGGATTTTTTGGGGATTTTTTGGCGAATTGTGGGGGCATTTTATGGGATTTTTGGGGGATTTTTTGGGATTTTTTGGGGGATTTTTTGGGGATTTTTTGGGGCATTTAATGGGATTTTAAGGGATTTTATGGGATTTTATGGGATTTTTTTGGGGCATTTAATGGGATTTTATGGGATTTTTTTAGGACTTTTGGGGTCATTTATTGGGATTTTTTAAAGGATTTTTTTGGGGATTTTATGGGATTTTTGGAGATTTTTTGGAATTTTTTTCGGATTTCTTGGGGTCATTTTCTGGGACTTTTTGGGGCCCTTTATTGGAATTGGTTTAGGATTTTTAGGGGTCATTTCATGGGATTTTATGGGATTTTTGGAGATTTTTTTAGGATTTTTTAGAGTTTTTTGAGGATTTTTGGGGAAATTTCTTTGGGATTTTTTTGGGATTTTTGGGCGAATTTTGGGGCCATTTATTGGGAATTTTTTTAGGAATTTTTGGGGGATTTTTTTGGCATTTTATGGGATTTTATGGGATTTTTTAGGATTTTTTGGGGCATTTAATGGGATTTTTGGGATTTTTTTTTAGGATTTTTGGGGCCATTTATTGGGATTTTTTGGGGGATTTTTTGGGGTCATTTTATGGGATTTTATGGGATTTTTGGAGATTTTTTTAGGATTCTTGAGGAAATTTTGGGGGGATTTTTTGGGGATTTTTTGGCGAATTTTGGGGGCATTTAATGGGATTTTGGGGGATTTTTTGGGGGATTTTTGGGGATTTTTTGGGGTCATTTTATGGGATTTTTTGGGGTCATTTCATGGGATTTTAAGGGATTTTATGGGATTTTTTGGGGATTTTATGGGATTTTTTGGGGCATTTAATGGGATTTTATGTGATTTTTTTAGGATTTTTGGGGCTATTTATTGGGATTTTTTTAGGATTTTTTGGGGTCATTTTATGGGATTTTATGGGATTTTTGGTGAATTTTTGAGGATTTTTGGGGAAATGTTGGTGGATTTTTGGGGGATTTTTGGGCGAATTTTGGGGGGATTTTATGGAATTTTTGGGAATTTTTATGGGATTTTTTGGGGGATTTTTTTTGGATTTTATGGGATTTCTTTGGGGCATTTAATGGGATTTTTGGGGGTTTTTTTTAGGATTTTGGGGCTATTTATTGGGATTTTTTTAGGATTTTTAGAGCCATTTATTGGGTATTTTTTTAGGAATTTTTTGGGGATTTTTTGGGGATTTTATGGGATTTTTTAGGATTTTTTGGGGCATTTAATGGGATTTTTGGGGTTTTTTTTAGGATTTTTGGGGCTATTTATTGGGATTTTTTGAGGATTTTTTGGGGGAATTTTATGGGATTTTATGGGATTTTTGGTGAATTTTTGGGGAAATGTTGGTGGATTTTTTGGGGATTTTTTTGGCGAATTTTGGGGGGATTTTATGGGATTTTGGGGGATTTTTTGGGGATTTTGGGAGATCTTTTTGGGATTTTTGGGTGAATTTTGGGGGCATTTTATGGGATTTTTTGGGGGCATTTAATGGGATTTTTTTGGGGATTTTTTTGGGTCATTTCATGGGATTTTAGGGGATTTTTGGAGTTTTTTTGGGATTTTTGAGAATTTTTTTCGGATTTTTGGGGAAATTTTGGGGGATTTTTTGGGGGATTTTTTTTGGATTTTATGGGATTTCTTTGGGGCATTTAATGGGATTTTTGGGGTTTTTTTTAGGATTTTTGGGGCCATTTATTGGGATTTTTTGAGGATTTTTTGGGGGAATTTTATGGGATTTTATGGGATTTTTGGTGAATTTTTGAGGATTTTTGGGGAAATTTTGGTGGATTTTTTGGGGATTTTTGGGCGAATTTTGGGGGGATTTGATGGGATTTTTTGGGGGATTTTTTGGGATTTTTTGGGGGATTTTTTGGGGCATTTAATGGGATTTTTGGGATTTTTTTTTTAGGATTTTTGGGGTCATTTATTGGGATTTTTTTAGGATTTTTTGGGGTCATTTAATGGGATTTTTTGGGGGATTTTTGGGGATTTTATGGGATTTCTTTGGGGCATTTAATGGGATTTTTGGGAATTTTTTTTAGGATTTTTGGGGCCATTTATTGGGATTTGTTTAGGATTTTTTGGGGGAATTTTATG